>CM061224.1:9124135-9657802 GCA_030844895.1 Ambrosia x helenae | reverse complement strand
CCCAATGCTCCGGAAATTGGCCTGATCGATTGGAATCGGTCGGATCCTGGCCGACAGGTTGCCGTCAATCTCTGGATGGAGCCCAGATGACGCGCAATGACGGTGAACGAACGCCCTTTATAATTAACAATCATAATCATTATTTTACAAGTGTAAGTTTTATATAAAACTTAGTTTATTAAATATACCTTTTTAAATATAATTTTATTTTATAAAAAAATCAAGTTTTGAGAAAAAAAAAAAACCTTTTACTCAATTACTCGTTATAATGATAACGGTACTTCAATTCCTATAGATAATCTTGATCATTATATTAAACCTACTAAACTATTAATATTGTATGATTTTAAGTCGGTTAATAATAATAAATAAATAAATAACTTCAAGATAAACATAAACCAAATCCTACCCAAAATCAAATCTATCCAATTCGTTGTTCCATCTATAAATTTAATGATCCATGGCATTCAGATCCCATCGAAAACCATTAACCCCACAACAATTTCTGGATTCATCCTTCAATTCGATCCAGATTGAGCTTTTTCCTCTGTTCATTATATCGCGTCCTAATCAAGCCTAATCTGTAAGTTTGTTTCAATTAAATCATGTTTAGATGTTCGATTTTATATTAGTAGTAAAACCCTTATAATATTCTATTCAATCGGAATCTGTATAAGCGATATTGAATGGGGTTTGTGGGTTAGGGTTTATAGTTATTCAATAGGGAAGATGACATAATCAGTTATGGGTTTTAAATAAACTTTTCTGTTTACCACCAAACGTTGAGCACAGATCAGATGGTTGAGACATGGATCTTGTGCGTGGTTGACCTGGGTTCAAATCCTGGGGTCAGCTCTTTTGTTTTGCTTTTAAGATTTTTGAAAACATATTTAAAAAACTATATATATATATTATACATACACACTATATGTTATAAAAGCTAAAATTATTATGAAAACTTATTAAAATCAGATTTAATAAAGAGGAATTGGATTTTAATAACCTAAACTATTTGAAATTGGCCGCTGGCACCCCCAACTAAAAAATTGACCATATATAACCTGAACTATTGACTTATTGGAATCTAACACCCACTAACGGTTAAATCACTAACACTGTTAGTGGGCTCGCTGACGTGGCAAGATTTACAGGTTGGTATCAGAGCCATGGTTATAGGGAATTAGGTTATTAGAATAATGGCCTAGATTGTAACCTTAAGAGTCCAGCATGAGTGACCTTTTCTTGCATGTTATTTGTTTATGTAAATTATAGTACATTTTTGTGCTTTGTTTCTTGCTTCTCCCCCCCCCCCCCCCCCCCCCTCCTATGACTCTTCTCCTAATGCTAAAAATCTTCTAAATCATTGATAGTGGAATTACAATCCACCATTTGAAAACGAATCTGCTGAAGACTTTATTCCTAGGCTTGGTGCCTACTTCCTTAATATTCAATTTCTACAAAGGATTAAGCCTCGTATTATTTTCCGAAGTTTCATTATAATTTCATACTTTGTGTTAATTTGTGAGTTACAAAACCCATTCCCCTGCTTGTTGGTATCACCCAGTCCGAGTTTCACGATCCTTGTGTCTATCACAAACCTGCTTCTTTTGCAAGGATCCCTTACGTCACATGTGTTTTACGATTTCTAGCCTTGTTCCAAACCTCACGAATCTCTCTGTTACATAAACATTTACCTATACATTACAACCTTATTACTTCTTGTGTCCTCTTGTTTGAAAACTTATTGAGTTAAACTGCAAATGTTTTAACCCTATTGTTTTGAAAGAAAAAAAAACTATTGATTTGACTACTAATATTCCTACCCTAATCTTTGTATCGTATATACCTTGATTTCAAAATCAGTAATTACTGTTTTTCATCAGAATCTTCACCAAATCTGCAAACAACCATTATTTTAACAAAGATCTTGTCCAAGTTTACAAACCTACTATAACACCCCAACCGATGGCGGAAACATCGGGATGTCACGTATTGATGATTGTTCAGTAGCTCATGGTAAATAATAATTCTCATTATATGATTTAAATAAATTACATACAATTGTTCTACAAGAATTCATACATCATATTGAATAAAACTATGCACACATCTTCAAGCATTAACTCAAATCTTCAAGCAAGTAGAACCTGAAACATGTTAAGTTGAAAATATTTTGGGTCAACAAAAGTTGGTGAGAATTACATAGGTTTTGATAATCGAATAAAATTGTTGTGCAATTCATGTGTCATGGCAATCTAGTCCATATGTGAAAACATACTAGAAGTAAATCGAGTGCATAATCAACCATTGTGACTGTTGTATTGAGGTACATCCCATACGCTCATGGTTCACTCGTTTATATTACAGTAACAAACACCCACGCTACCTTTGTAGGAGGCAGATATCCGGGTGGGATTGTCAGTCCAATAGATCTATCATTGTATACCGTCGGCTGATCAATGTTAATGATTATGCTAGAATATTGTGCTTACCCTAGTCATGTTTAAGACATAATGCAACATAGAAAAACACATAGACACTTTGATGATTGAATTGCATATAGAATGTTGTAACATGTTTCACCCCAAAAATGTGATAAACAGAAAAGGGGGCTATGTAAAACTCACCTTAGCAAAATGTTATATCTGTTGAAAAATTGAATAGTGGTGTTGCCCAAATGTGCCAAGTATCACCCTATAATAAGGTAATAAATATGTCTAAGTCTATCAAGTATACAATTGTATATGTTCTAGGGCTTCGAATTGGGGATAAATGCTTGTTTGATTATTATTAAAAATGTTTGATAATTGAGAGAATATTAGTAATTAATTAGACAAAAATCTTTTTATAAAATTTAAATTCAAGATGGTCACAAAAACGTTTTTAAAGTATAAAAATAATTTTTACAAAATTATTTTCTTTAAAATAGAATATTAATTCTATTTATAACAAATGATCAAGATTTAACTTTAATATTTAAAAATACTAAAATTATATAATTATTAGTTTAAAATTTATATTTCTGTTCTAAATATTCAAAAATAATTTGTATAAAATTTTGGTGCAAAAATATTAAAAATTGAATTTATTATGATTTAATTATGATTAAAACTAACAAAAATTGATTAAAAATATTAAATAAATGATTTTTCTGAAATAAAAATCATTTCAGATATTTTAATGGAATTTTATAAATATAATAGAATAAACTTGATTTAATTATTATATATATTAAATAAATAAATTTTTGAAAACCAAAAATTGTGAGTGAAACTTTTTCAGTAGATTAACTTAAAATAATTTTTGTAGAATTATTAAAAGAGTTTTAATAATTTAAAATGAATTTATAAAATATAAGTATTATATATATAATTAATTTGAATTGTTTTTTATTAAGAACAAAAAAATAAAAAGGGTTGCCACTGCGGGTATCGAACCCGCGTGGTTAGGATGAATGGCACCAGACACAACCACTTGGTCCAGACCAGTGGTTGTGTTTGGTTTCTTTTTATTTAAAATAAATAACCTCCAAAATTCGTGTTCTTCCCCAAACCCCAAATGCGAGCCCTAGATTTTGCAATCGGGCAATCCACACAACATTAACCCGATTCACCTTAGGGTTTATGTTGTGTGGGTGCCGATCAATGAAACCCACAAGAATCAAGTAGGTGATATAATTATAATTTTCCGGGTTTGAGACAAATATGATAGCTAGACCAGTTGGTTGTGTGTGTTTGTGTAGTTGAACCGGTTAGGGACCCGGGTTCGATCCCCGTCCCTAACATTATTATTTTTTTATAAAACTGAAAAGGGAAGGAGAGGGTGGTGGGCCTGGTTTCTTGGGCTGGGTTACTGTTGGGCCTGCTGAAATCATGGGCTATCAGAAGTGGGCTTGGGTTGTTTTGGTTTGGGTTATGATTAGGTTCGGTTGGGTTCAAGTAAGTGTGTCCAATGAATACATAATTATATATATATATATATATATATATATATATATATATTTTACCAATACATTAGACATGAAATATTTCTTTTTCATATATATATATATATATATATAAGTTGTGTATAAAAAGATGTATAAAACGAGGTCTTTGTTTATAAAGATTTGGGAAAAATTTTGCGATGTTACAGTCTCCCCTACTTTTAGGAACTTCGTCCCGAAGTTAAAAGAAAAATACCAGGTTTGCAATTGGTCAACTACCGAAAGCCTTGATAAAATTTCACACTACCTTAACGTACCTGTAAATTCATGATTACGTTCCGGACCGTAATTACCAATTTACCTTACATTAGGGCTTTGCGTCCTTTTATGACTCTACCGATTGTTGAGCAGGTTCGATAGTCTCCACCAGTCGTTGAGCAGGTGGTAGGGCCTCTCCCGACTGTTGGAAAGACATGATGACCTCTACCAATCGTTGAGTAGGTTGTTTGGTAGTCAACTAATTGTTGTACAAGTAAGCAAGTATGATTATAGATATAGCAATTAGTTCACATTCAAACAAGCATGCACTCAGATGTTATGATAATACTTGAATTTATTACTTGAATCAAAAAGTGTCAATACATAGAATTAAAGAGAAAATAGACATCATTCAAATGGTGGGGTTTGTTGTTAAGTAGCTGGAGGGTCTCAAGTGGGGTTATTTGGAGCATCAAGAGCGTTTGTAGCAGGGATTCGACAAGCATCCGCAAAATGCCCATACCTTTGACAATTGGTGCACTGTCAGCAGGGAACTTGGGTTGGATGGTGATACTGGCAGGTGTCACACTTAGGTAGCTTCCCGTTGTATTGTTTCTTGTTGGGTGGGACAGTGGTGTCTATCGCAAAATTCCTGACCTTGCACTTCCCCTTGGTTGAGGCCTCGGTTTTGATTTCAACGGCAGGTTGGGGAGTATCCTTTTTCTTTTCCCCTTTACGAGTCAGGGTTCCTGCCTTCACATGGTTATCTGTTAGGGTGGCAGCCAAACGCTTTGCTTCCTCCAAAGTAGCAGGGTTCCTTCCCCACACCGTGTCTTGAATCTGCATCGGTAAGCCACCAATGTATTTTTCGATTGCAATAGGCAAGGGGGTGACCTTGTGGGGTAGCAGTAGGCTAAGTTCGTGAAAACGAGTGTTGTAAGCAAGGTTTTCTCCACTATCTTGAGCAAGATCATGAAACTCATCTTCCAGCTTCTTGATTTCATTACGAGGACAGAACTCTGCCTTCATAATGTCTTTAGCTTGATCCCAGGTTAAGGCAGTGCAGCTTCAGCCCCACGAGTGCGTTTTTCCTCATTCCACCAAGTGAGTGCTCGTTTGTGAAGAACACTCATGGCATAACGGACCGTAAAGTTGTCGGGGCACTCACTGTTAATGAAGGTATTCTCAATACCCTCAAACCATTGTAGGAGTCCTGTAGCTCCTTCTTCTCCACTAAACTTTGGGGGATTACAGGAATTAAAGTGGTTGAGAGTGCAGGCTGGAAGACCATTCCCATTCCCGTTGTGGTTTCCATTTCCATTCCCGTTGCCGTTACTGTTCCCGTTGCCGTTCCACTGGATGACTTGAGCTAGTAAGTTGGGAACCAGAGTTGCGATTTGTTGCGCCATTTGTTGAGAAATGATTGCAGCCAGTTGAGCATCGACACCATTGTTGTTGTTGTTGTTGTTGTTGTTGTTGTTGTGGTTAGTGTCATGGTTATAGTTGTGGTTGCTACTTCCTTCGTCATGGTTGTCACCACTGTTGAGACGAGCGCTGCGACGTGGAGGCATGATCTGTATGAGACACAATGAAATAAATGAGGTTATATAAGGAATGTAATCATTTATTCATTAATTAAAACGAATAAACAAAAACGTTGACTTATCAAAGATTCTAGATTCAAATAACATATGAAGACATGCTTTAGCCTATAAGTGAACACTCATCCCGAGAATTCCCAGGTAGGCATCCGGGTCCCTCGTCTGATTGGGATATATGCGCAATGCCAGCCTAGACAGAAGACTCAGAATACAGGCGTTCACCCTTCCAGATTGCACGTGTTCGTTATTAAAATCTAGAACTTCGACGAGATCTCAAGGTGGTTCAGGTTAAATCTGAGGATTTTGCCTTATTAGTCTAAGAGTGGATCCAGTGATGGAGAGCAACCTTCTTGTAGGGATGAAAGTAGGGATAAGAAATAGGAGGGAGATAGAGAATAGCAAGTAAAAGAAGCAAGTACTGGTTAAATCCTATGGTTATAGACTAGATTATTTTTCTAATAACCTAATTCCCTATAACCATGGCTCTGATACCAATCTGTAACACCCCAACCGATGGCGGAAACATCGGGATGTCACGTATTGATGATTGTTCAGTAGCTCATGGTAAATAATAATTCTCATTATATGATTTAGATAAATTACATACAATTGTTCTACAAGAATTCATACATCAAATTGAATAAAACTATGCACACATCTTCAAGCATTAACTCAAATCTTCAAGCAAGTAGAACCTGAAACATGTTAAGTTGAAAATATTTTGGGTCAACAAAAGTTGGTGAGAATTACATAGGTTTTGATAATCGAATAAAATTGTTGTGCAATTCATGTGTCATGGCAATCTAGTCCATATGTGAAAACATACTAGAAGTAAATCGAGTGCATAATCAACCATTGTGACTGTTGTATTGAGGTACATCCCATACGCTCATGGTTCACCGTTTATATTGCAGTAACAAACACCCACGCTACCTTTGTAGGAGGCACGTATCCGGGTGGGATTGTCAGTCCAATAGATCTATCATTGTATACCGTCGGCTGATCAATGTTAATGATTATGCTAGAATATTGTGCTTACCCTAGTCATGTTTAATACATAATGCAACATAGAAAAACACATAGACACTTTGATGATTGAATTGCATATAGAATATTGTAACATGTTTCACCCCAAAAATGGTGATAAACAGAAAAGGGGCTATGTAAAACTCACCTTAGCAAAATGTTATATCTGTTGAAAAATTGAATAGTGGTGTTGCCCAAATGTGCCAAGTATCACCCTATAATAAGGTAATAAATATGTCTAAGTCTATCTAGTCTACAATTGTATATGTTCTAGGGCTTCGAATTGGGGATAAATGTTTGTTTGATTATTATTAAAAATGTTTGATAATTGAGAGAATATTAGTAATTAATTAGACAAAAATCTTTTTATAAAATTTAAATTCAAGATGGTCACAAAAATGTTTTTAAAGTATAAAAATAATTTTTACAAAATTATTTTCTTTAAAATAGAATATTAATTCTATTTATAACAAATTATCAAGATTTAACTTTAATATTTAAAAATACTAAAATTAAAGAATTATTAGTTTAAAATTTATATTTCTGTTCTAAATATTCAGAAATAATTTGTATAAAATTTTGGTGCAAAAATATTAAAAATTGAATTTATTATGATTTAATTATGATTAAAACTAACAAAAATTGATTAAAAATATTAAATAAATGATTTTTCTGAAATAAAAATCATTTCAGAAAAGTTTATTGTTATAAAAACTCAGAATAATTTTTGTGGGAATTTATAAATTTGTTTTGATATTTTAATGGAATTTTATAAATATAATAGAATAAACTTGATTTAATTATTATATATATTAAATAAATAAATTTTTGAAAACCAAAAATTGTGAGTGAAACTTTTTCAGTAGATTAACTTAAAATAATTTTTGTAGAATTATTAAAAGAGTTTTAATAATTTAAAATGAATTTATAAAATATAAGTATTATATATATATATGATTAATTTGAATTGTTTTTTATTAAGAACAAAAAAATAAAAAGGGTTGCCACTGCCGGGTATCGAACCCGCGTGGTTAGGATGAATGGCACCAGACACAACCACTTGGTCCAGACCAGTGGTTGTGTTTGGTTTCTGTTTATTTAAAATAAATAACCTCCAAAATTCGTGTTCTTCCCGAAACCCCAAATGCGAGCCCTAGATTTTGCAATCGGGCAATCCACACAACATTAACCCGATTAACCTTAGGGTTTTATGTTGTGTGGGTGTCGATCAATGAAACCCACAACAATAATCATACTTACAAAGCTTAATCGAGCACCTACGAATGGTCAAACCACTCAGTCAAAAACTCGATCAAATACCAGGAACAGAGGATTTTTTATGAAGAATTGGGGATTGGGAAAGGTTGTTCGGCGAGGTGAGGAGGTCCAGTAGTGTCCAATTTATAGGGATGATGTCTGGAACGATGAATTGGTAAGGTTGACTTTGATATAAATGTTGACTCGTCGTTTTGATTAAAATGGTAGGAATTAAACGATAATTGACGTGTGTCTAAGCCACCACAGGCCGGTAATCATGGTGCATTGCCAAACATAGATAAATTACGAGTTAAAGATGGATAATCATGATTGATTGATTCCACAGTTGACTTTCCAAGTCAACTGTGAAGAATCAAGTAGGTGATATAATTATAATGGTCCGGGTTTGAGACAAATATGATAGCTAGACCAGTTGGTTGTGTGTGTTTGTGTAGTTGAACTGGTTAGGGACCCGGGTTCGATCCCCGTCCCTAACATTATTTTTTTTTATATAAAAACTGAAAAGGGAAGGAGAGGGTAGTGGGCTTGGTTTCTTGGGCTGGGTTACTGTTGGGCCTGCTGAAATCATGGGCTATCAGAAGTGGGCTTGGGTTGTTTTGGTTTGGGTTATGATTAGGTTCGGTTGGGTTCAAGTAAGTGTGTCCAATGAATACATAATTATATATATATATATATATTACCAATACATTAGACATGAAATATTATTTTTTTCATATATATATATATATATATATATATAAGTTGTGTATAAAAAGATGTATAAACGAGGTCTTTGTGTATAAAGATTTGGGAAAAATTTTGCGATGTTACACCTACCCCCTTTTCAAATGACTTTGATGTTTTAAACTGAGTTATTTACATAAAGATATTAACCAAAATGTTTTCAAACAAATGATCAGGAGATCAATTAAATTTTGAAAACAAAACTTGCATTTAAAAATCAACTTTAAACAAATAAGAAAACCCTCTTCAGATCACACAGTTCGTTATCCATATCCCTACGTTACCACAAATATGACTACTTTATTCCTTTTCTTGATCTATAGACTAAACCATTCATCAACTATTTTTACATTCACTATTCTTTACAACCTTAACTATACTATGGGTTCATCATTCTCTCAAGGATTAAACACATATTCTTTGCCTTTTTAATATGAACTTGATTTCCATCATAACCAGACTATTGAAACTTGATCCCTGACTCTTAATCCTACAATGATTGTTTGTTTCCTGAAACTGGATTCTTCTTGATACATGAGAATTTGGTTACCTATTTATTTGATTATTCGAGATACCTGAAAACATTGATAACTAATGTGAACTCTTTGCTTTAATGATCAACTAGTGAAACCACATCTAGGCTCATTAACCTTGTCTATGGCATCTCAATTACAAGTTGCATTCCATACTTGATATTTATCGCATTTACAAACATGCTTGTATGTGTGTATTATCGATTTGCAACATACGTATTAATCTATTTTTTATTTTACATTTGCTACGTTTATTTATTCAACAACTGATAGAGGATGAATTACTTGTTTAACAGTCAGTGGAGTACCTAATAACCTGCTCAACGATTGGTAGAGGTCATTATGCCTACTCAACAGTCGGTAGAGGTTCTAATAACCTGCTCAACGACTAGTAGAGGCCATCATACCTGTTCAACAATCGGCAGAGGTTCCTACTCCACAACTTGTAGAGGTTTTTCTTACCTGCTCATCAGTTGGACTCATTTTTGTATACTATGTGCAAACATCTTATTTAGTGGGCTCCCCATTTGGGTTGTAGCTCATACTTAAAAATTTTCGTATGCTTGCAAGCCGTTGTAACCAAACATGTTTGTTTTCATTATTACATAATCTCATTTATGTGTTAAGTGACACGTTGTAACCAAACGTGTTGGTTTTCACAACCACATTAGTCTCAGCACTGTGATAACAAACCATTGTGACCCAATGTATTTGTCTCCACAACCACATAGACGCGTCATTCTTTTGAAACTTATTTTGCTTTGATATGTTGTTGTAGATTAGGATCATAGAATGACATAATACCCTAATGTAAGGTAAATTAATGATTGCGGTCCGGAACGTAATCATGAATTTACAGGTACGTTAAGGTGGTGTAAAATTCTATTTAGGGTAACTGGGGAGATGTTCAGTACGTTTTCGAAACACCAAAGCCGTGGTGGATTAGCTGCGGTACACCCTATATATAAATGCTAATGGTGCATCAAAAATAAGACTGGGAATCGAACTTAGGACTAACCCTTGTTTGTGTTTTAAGTCTTCTTATTATGTAGATTCAATCATCATAATTGTTCCATCTAAACTCTTTGATTGTGTCATCATGAAACTTGAATTCTTATACCATACAATCCAATTCTCATCATTTGTTACAACTTAGGAGTATATCATGTCACCTTGATCCTCTAGAACCAGCAAGTCCCTTGTTTTTTTTTTAAATTTAATCATACGAAGTATTTACTCAAATTTTTCCACAGACTCTTCTACAATTTCGAGAGAGAATTCCCAAAAGTAGAGGAGACTGTAACCTTGTAAAATTTCAATCATTTTTTTTATAATTAACAATCATAAGCATTATTTTACAAGTGTAAGATTATATAAAATTTAGTATATAAGATATACCTTTTTAAATATTAGTTTATTTAAAAAAAATCAAGTTTTGAAAAAAAAAAAAAAAAAAAACCTTTTTACTCAATTACTCGTTATAATGATAACGGTACTTCAATTCCTATAGATAATCCTGATCATTATATTAAACCAACCTAAACTATTGATATTGTATGATTTTAAGTCGGTTAATAATAATAAATAAATAAAATCTTCAAGATAAACATAAACCAAATCCTACCCAAAATCAAATCTATCCAATTCGTTGTTCTATCTATAAATTTAATGATCCATGGCATTCAGATCCCATGGAAAACAATTAACCCCACAACAATTTGTGGATTCATCCTTCAATTCGATCCGGATTGAGCTTTTTCCTCTATTCATTATATCGTGTCCTAATCAAGCCTAATCTGTATGTTTGTTTCAATTAAATCGTGTTTAGATGTTCGATTTTATATTAGTAGTAAAAACCCTTATAATATTCGGTTCAATCAGAATCTGTAAGAGCGATATTGAATGGGTTTGTGGGTTAGGGTTTATAGTTATTCAATCGGGAAGATGGCATAATCAGTTATGGGTTTTAAATAAACTTTTATGTTTACCACCAAACGTTGAGCACAGATCAGATGGTTGAGACACTGATCTTGTGCATGGTTGACCTGGGTTCAAATCCTGGGGTCAGCTCTTTTGTTTTGTTTTAAAGATTTTTGAAAACATACTTAAAAACTATATATATATATATATTATACATAAACACTATATGTTTTAAATGCTAAAAAAATTTATGAAAACTTACTAAAATCAGATTTAATAAATACAATTTTTAATTATGAAAATCTTATTATTTAGAAAAAATTACACCATTAGTCCTTATGGTTTTCACCTAGTTTCAATGTAAGGTACTAAGGTTTTATTGTTTCTGCTTAAGGTATTAACCTTTTAATTTGTTTCAATGTCAGGTATTAGGGACTAACCTAGTTAAAACTTAACTGAGTTTAAGGGTATTATGGTCCATTCACCTATATATTTCTTTTAGTAGTTAATGTATTAAATATGTGACTTATCTAAAAAACAATAAGTCTTTATAACCCACTTATGTGAAGACTCGAACCTGAATCCTGGGACTAACAAGATAACAACCCAACCAGCTGATCTACATGATCAGTTGGTTTAATAACTAGCATAAATATTTAAATTAAATACCAATCTCTGTTTATAAAGAAACAAAATAAAAACCAAAACCCAGTTGTCCAAGACTCGAACCTAGGACCTTGGCTTATTAAAAGAACAAGCAAACCAACTGATCTAAGCGACCATGTGGTTATTATTCCGATCAAAATCTTTATAAATGATCGTTGCAGGTCAACTTCCCCAATTTAACCCAAACTAAACCCTAACCCTCGAACCTTGATCAGAAACTGTATGGTACTATTAAAGCTTTTTTTTTTTTTTTTGAATAAGCATTCATTAATATCAAAGGACATCAATAATTTCCCGATACAATCTTTTTTATATTGAAGGTCAATAATTTCCTGACTCCCGAGTATCATTAGGTTTTAGAGCAATCATATCCTCCACAGATTGACCGTCACGGTTAGTTGAAGACTTGGAGATTTGAAAAAATATCCTTACATAAACACAGCATAGTTTACGGAAGTTAACTTATTTCCAGTAATCCTTGCAAAGTTTGCACATGCTATCTCCCTTTGTGTAGTTAATTACTATCTTCAACCAGTTCTAACAAATTAACAAGAAATATATCACACCCAGGGTCTACTAACACCCCTGTTTATCAGTAATTTTTAAAGCAGATGTATAAGATTTTGCAATTCAAAGCAGTAGACATCTCTTGAACCATAAATATATTTTAAAAGTATTGATGTGTCTATGAACTGATCCAATAAATCAGATGGTTGATGCTTGCTTTTGTACAATGAAGGTGTCAGGTTTGACCCTTTGGTCCAACCGGTTTCTTATTATTTTTAATATATATATATATATTAAATGACATGTATTAATTGGTTAAAAGAAATATATAGGTGAATGGACCATAATACCCTTAAACTCAGTTAAGTTTTAACTAGGTTAGTCCCTAATACCTGACATTGAAACAAATTAAAAGGTTAATACCTTAAGCAGAAACAATAAAACCTTAGTACCTTACATTGAAACTAGGTGGAAACCATAAGAACTAACGGTGTAATTTTTTCTATTATTTATTATTTTTGATATAATTAATTTGTTTAATTCATAATTGATTCATAAAAATCCAGATTTGTATGATTCAAAAGCCAAAAAATCTCATCGTATATTTTTTTAACGTCCTGTTTTAAACATCTAAATTTGATTTCTTGAAAAACATGATTTCCTAAATTAAATGCTTAAACTTAATCCCCAAACTAGGAAAAATCCTAATCGCTCGATCTAGAAAACCGTAGACTTTTTAGGCGTGTTTATTCTTAGACTTTGTTTGCATCATCTAGGTTGATTCCTCGTGAACCATGTCTATGGGATGGACCTTTAAACTATGTCAACAAAGGTTTGGTTATGCCCCAGTTTGCTGTAGTTTTGTTTTCACATGCATGCCTTACATGTTACATATTGACACAGAATTGTATGCTTATACTTTTTGATATTATACTTTGTTTTGACCAAGCTTATGTACTCTCACCAACTATTTATAGTTGACCCCCTCCATTTTTCAAACTTAACATATTTCAGGTATTCAGTTGCTTGGAAGTTTTAGCATTTGCTTGTGGGTCACATAGGAACTGAAGCCTTAGATTTAATTTAATTAAACTTGTAATTGTTGTTTGAACCTATTTGATTCATATGTAAATGTTTGTAATTTAATTTATTAATCTATCGAAACTTTATTTAGTTGCCATGAGCTATTGAACAATCATCACTTCGTGGAACCCTGATGTTTCGCCATCGGTTAGGGTGTTACACACGACCGCCCCGTAAGTAAACAACATAAAAAGAAAAGGTCACTACTGTTAACCTTCTCCCGGCTGTTCCCCCGTGCTGCGATAGATATGGCGATCGCGCGATGCAAGTAAGCGTGCAAGTGATCCTTAATCTTTGTTAACTTCCCCATATTCTTCCCAAAGTGGGAAGTGGCGATGAACCTACAAAAACTGACCAGGGCCAGCCTATCCAGCTCCCTGATAGCGTCCGGGTACAAAGAAGTATGAATCTCCGGGAGTCTATACAACCCCGAAGCAACCGCGAACTCCTACAAAAAATAATTGTAAATAATAACAAGTTTTGTAAATTTAAATATTTGTAAAAAAAATATTGAAATGACAGATAATCGAAATAACTTACCTCACGGGTCATCGTCCACCACTCCATCGCCAACCGAAATCTGATCGGGCGAAAAGGCAGATCTAGGTGCTCCACCTCCCGGGGCCTAGGTAGTATCTCGAAGGACGAGATAAACTCAACCGTCAGCTCCCGATAAGAATCCGCATCGGCTATATCAAAAAGACGACGCCATGGGGTGTCAAACCTCACAATGTCGTTTGCCCTCCCGATCTCGCCGACCCTATCCAGAAGAGTCCAGCTGATGTGCATGTGGCCGTCGACATGCATTCGACGTAGCTTGGCGCACTGGTGCTGCTGCATCCGAAACCCCTCATCAAACTCCATGTAAGGGTGGCTCGGGAAAGGGTTCGGTGGAGGCCGTCGAACCGTCTGCGGCGGTGGAACCACCGGCGTAGACGACCCAGCCTCATCCTCACCACCAAAGACCGCGGCAACATGATCGTGGTCCATATCTATATTAACAATATTTTTTTATTAAAAACAATAATAATAATAATAATAATAATAATAATAATAATAATAATAAAGCCTGAGATTCCCTGAAAAATTAACCTAGGCGCCTAGATTTGGCCAAAGCGGGACACTTTTCTTTGGGGTTAAATTAGAAGTAAGGGGGTTTAATTAGGAAGGTCCTTTGAGAATTCGGGTATTACAACACATATTTAGACGCACGTGATCTTATATTATGACGCACTTAACAAGCCAGACAACACAAATTCAAACGCACGTTATCCTATAATAATCCAAACAACACATATACAACGCACGTTATAAGACTAAAAACTGTAACACAAGTGTACATATATTTAATCCCTAAATCAAAAGACGCACCGTATAACTTTGTCTGTATTTTAAAGGTGCACCCTATTCACAACATACATGCGTTTGTTTTATTAGCTAGTCTATCATTATTGTAATCGAAGGCAACGAGTGTAAAAAAAAAAGAATTGTAATAGTTTTTTAAAACCCTAGTCGGTTACTTCCTTTTTGTACGCGATCATAAAAAACCCCCCACCAATGAAGTTAGGTGGTATAATTAAATGAAATTGAAAATCGATTATTGTAATTTATCTAATATACCCTTCGCTCGATTAACGGAAACTAATCACGCTTGAAAATTACGATTGTGCCACCGCCTCTTTTTAAGTTTAATCAAACGGCTAAGAGGGTGTTTGGGGTTGAGTTTTGAAATGAATTTTTAGATTATTGCATTTTGAAAACGTAAATAATCAGTTTTTAGTGGAGTTAACTACCAAAACCGTCCCTGTGGTTTGGGCCATTTTGCCAGTCCAGCCCAAAATTCAAAAAATTGTTTGAACAGTCTCTTGAGTGTGACACTCCGCTCAGGCCGGGGCACTTACAGTGACCAGTCGGCGCAAACTTAAAGCGGAAACATAATCTCATTACATAACTTGAGTATTTATTACAAGCCAGTGCGATCCAAGTGCCACCAAGCTAAACAAAGCTTAACTATAATAAGATGAACCGTCTAAAGCATTCCAACTCTCGGCTAAGAACTCTCATTCCTTACACCATCAACCTGTGATACATGCTCGAGTAATAAAAATACGTCAGCACACAGCTGGTGAGTCACATAAACAAACTCATCAGTAAAACCACCACATAAACATTTTATTGATCAAGTATGAGCTCCTTGCATGTCACCATAATCATATATCCGGACTAGGCATTATATATTCACACATATGGTCTACCAATTCCACAGCAGACCCACCTGTGGCCTACCAATTCCACAGTAGGCACATACAGTCTACCAATTCCACAGCAGACTGTAATTGTATGTCCCCCTAGGAGAATATAATGATCATTATAATGTATATAACTCCTTGCACGTCACCATAATCATATATCCAGACTAGGTATTATATATTCACACATATGGTCTACCAATTCCACAGCAGACCCACCCGTGGCCTACCAATTCCATAGTAGGCATACACAGTCTACCAATTCCACAGCATACTGTAATTGTATGTCCCCCCAGGAGAATATAATGATCATTATAATATATATATATATATATATAACACCCTGGATGCCACACCTATGGTTCGATGCATATACATGATCAATCACCATCAAAACAATTTTATGAGCAAGTATCAGGTTTTGAAAATAGTTTAAGTAACTCACCTTTGCTTCTATAGATGCTTAGTCTACTCTGTTCGAACTTGGTTCCCTGATCAAGACCAGAACAATCTTAGGCTCCAATTAAATAAGGAGTGGAGTTCTAACTAGCCATTACTCTAATTGGCTTTGAATAACCATACCTAATTTAAACATGAGTGATCAGTCCATGTCTAAACTAGGGGTAGTTCATCAAACAACTATCCTAGTTGGGACCCTTAACTCTACTTTTAGTATTATGTTACATCTATTTATGAATTAAATACTAATACTAGACCTACAATAAAGTGTTGGTTTTATTGAACCGAAACCGTAGAAGAAATCAAAATCACTTGGATTATACTACGAGTCGTGTAATCACTATCAGAACAAACTATTTGATCGGTACAATCAAATGTTTGAACGGATTAAACGTAGTATATACACAAGAATCGGATTAAAGTTTTATGAGAATTTTGTACCCAAAATCGAATTGGTCTCTTTCCCTTTGAATGTGTCTATAACAAGAAAAAGAAAACTGTCAAAAACTTCCAGACTATTTCCAGTTCCTTGTATTCAAAATATACACGCTCACTTTTTTATCTAATTTGATTAGCCCACTTTAATAGGATTAGATTTCATTAAAATTGATTTAGCCCACAATTTATGCCCATGTATTAAATAGGCCCAACCAACTGTAAACTTAATAAATAAATTGGCCCAAATCAATTGGCATACATCTAACCAAGTCCAATCAAATTAATAAATTAATCTTATTCGAAACAATCGAACCCGCACTCCTGCATCTCCTAGCTCGATTAATTTCTAACAAGATCAACCAAAACGACAAGCTAACCCAATATCACTAATTATGTTGATAACACTAAAATTACCAACATAAAGTAATAAAGAAACAAAAACTTAATTTACTTGTTATCTAAACTGTGACGAAGGAAGGAAATGATAAGGGTAGGTAGAATGAACTATATGTGTGTTAATATATATAATGCATAGTTGTCAAAAGGCATCGTCTTTTGCGCATAGACCCATTTTTTAGCGACGCGATGTAATTGGGCCTTGAGTCGAGGAAATTGCGCTTTAATTCTCTAGGTGATGGTTTAGGCGCAAATTTCAGCTAGATTCCCAAATTCTGCAGAGTTTCCAGCCAAATTCGTTAAATCTTGGCTAGATTCCAACTTTTATCAAGAGAAAACTACTTCTATACACTAATGCATCAGTATTTTAAAACTTTTGATACTAAGTAGATGAAAAATAGTATTATTTTAATATATTTTTATTATTTTCTTTGTTCGCTTTTTTTTATCTTAGGCCCTCGCTTTTTTTGCGCCTCATGCCTAGGCCCCCAGGCAAGGCCTATGCGCCTTGCGTGCGCCTTTGATAACTATGATATAATGTCATAACCCGTCTTCGTTTCTAATTTTCTTTACCGACTTACACAAAGTCGGTTGTTTTATATTTACAAGGAAATCTTGATTTTGAAATGAAGATGTGTGCTACAACACACACGCACACATTTCTCTAATATGTATTTTTTTAGCTTTGTCACATGTATACACGTATCATACATCAATCTATACACTATGTATTACATATGTATAGACACGTACACATTCACACATTTCATATTTAAATTTTATTATTAATTATATTATTATAATTAAATAAACTGGTTAACTCGTTTTTCTTGTAAAACTTTTAAACAATAACATTTTATTAAATTCCGAATATACTGTTAAGACGAGCTAATTTTTATCTACGCATCAACCTAAGTTTCATAAAAAAAAAAAAAAAAAAAAAAAAAAAAAAAAAAAAAAAACGGAGTATGGTCAAATATAATATATTATATTATATTATTACTAAACAATCTCCTATGATACCAATTACTCACTTAGATCTCATATTTCAAATGATCATGATATCCGTTATTTACTCATTAAATAATTTTAAATACACAAATATCTATCTCACATGTTATTTGTTCGTTTTGACAGTTAATGACCCGTTTCCTTCATTAATAAATATGAACCAACACATTTTTTTATTAATATAACAAAAGCGGGATGTTACATGAGTTTGACGAAATAGGCCAAAACAGTCCATTTTGTTAATGGGGTTAACTCAATGTCGTTAAGTCAGGGGCAAAATCGTCAAGTCACTTAAAAAATTTTAATCATCTTCATCTCATCTCTTTTATTTAACTACTAGTTTTTATCCCGGGAGCGTCCCAGGTTGAAATATCTAATAATACATAATAAAATATATTATTATTATTATTATTATTATTATTATTATTATTATTATTATTATTATTATTTTAAACAAATCTCTCCCATAAAGATATCATATTCAAATATAAAAAAAAAAACAAATCTCTGCGTCGGGGTAAAATCTAGTGCCATTACAAATTAATTCGGAAGTTTGTAATCGATCATTCTTAAAAGAACTAACATGAAATAAGAAAAAAAGTTAATTATTAAAATATCGAACGCATTAGTCTAAGGGTTATGTGATGCGTCAAAAAATTCATGGGTGTATGATCGGGTATGTAGTTCGGGTATTTGGGTATGTTGTTTCGGGTAATCGGGTCGGGTATCACCTAATCCCAGACCCGAACCAAACCCACAATTTTTTTTAAACTAATCCCAAACCCGACACAATAACTGTCGGGTTACAAAAAATAGTCATTTTTTTCTCTGTTTTTTATATAGCACTATGGTACTCGTTGGAAAGATAATAAAACGCCCGTTAATTTGGTGTAATTTTTTTCTTTAAAAAATCTCGTATATAAAAGATATTAACGTTTAAAAGTTATGGGAGGAAATACGAGAGAGAAAATAATAAAAGTTTAATATTTAGATTTAGTACATTAGGTATTTAATAGATTAGGTTAAAGATTATAATAGATTAGGTTAAATCATATTTATTTCTTTTTTTTAATTGAATTAGAGTTGTCACATCACATCCTATGTGGCATATCTCAAAGGAGAGATTGCATTGTATTATGACATGTAAGATTAATCCATTTACAATATATATCTATATATATATATATATATATATATATATATATATATATATAGGGGCAAGGATCAAATACAAAGTAATATAAACGTGCGAAGGATCACTTTGTACATGATAATTACGTAATGATAATTACGTAATGCCTTCATGAACATAAATGCATGATAATTACGTAATGATATTTACGTAATGATAATTACGTAATGTCTTCATGAACAAAAAAAACATTACGTAATTATCATTACGTAATTATCATGTACAAATGCATGATAATTACGTAATGATAATTACGTAATGCTTTCATGAACATAAAAAACATTACGTAATTATCATTACGTAATTATCATGTACAAATATCCTTCGCACGCTTCGCACGATTCTTTATTTTTGTAGAATAACCTCCCCCTATATATATATATATTGCAAATGGATTAATCTTACATGTCATACTCTTATGCAATCTCTCCTTTGAGAGATGCCACATAGGATGTGATATGGCAACTCTAAACCAATTAAAAAAAGAAATAAATATAATTTAACCTAATCTATTATAATATTTAACCTAATCTATTAAATCTAAATATTAATCCTTTATTATTTTATCTCTCGTGTTTCCTCCCATAACTTTTACACGTTAATATCTTTTATATACGAGATTTTTTAAAGAAAAAAATTACACCAAATTAACGAGCGTTTTATTAACTTTCCAACGAGTACCATAGTGCTATATAAAAATCGGAGAAAAAAATGACTATTTTTGTAACCCGACAGGTATTGTGTCGAGTTTGGGATTTTTTTTTTTTAGGAGAATAAGAATATATAATTTAAAAAAAAAATTATAGGTTTGGGTCGGGTCTGGGATTAGGTGATACCCGACCCGATTACCCGAAACAACATACCCAAATACCCGAACTACATACCCGATCATATACCCATGAATTTTTTAGCGCATCACATAACCCTTAGACTAATGCGTTCGATATTTGAATAATTAACTTTTTTTTCTTATTTCATGTTAGTTCTTTTTAGAATGATCAATTATAAACTTCCGAATTCATTTGTAATGGCATTAGATTTATACCCCGGCGCAGAGATTCGTTTTTTTTTATATTTGAATATGATAACTTATTGCAGAGATTTGTTTAAAATAATAATAATAATAATATATTTTATTATGTTATATTAGATATTTCAACCCGGGACGCTCCCGGGATAAAAACTAGTATATATATATAGGGGGCGGTTATTCTACAAAAATAAAGAAACGTGCGAAGGATGCGAAGGATATTTATACATGATAATTACGTAATGATAATTACGTAATGTTTTTTATGTTCATGAAAGCATTACGTAATTATCATTACGTAATTATCATTACGTAATTATCATGCATTTGTACATGATAATTACGTAATTATAATTACGTAATGTTTTTTATGTTCATGAAGGCATTACGTAATTATCATTACGTAATTATCATTACGTAATTATCATGCATTTGTGCATTACGTAATTATCATTACGTAATTATAATGTACAAAGTGATCCTTCGCACGCTTCGCACGATTTTATATTTTTGTATTTGATCCTGCCCCTATATATATATAGATATAGATTATTGTTCACCAAACCGATACTTATCAAATTATCATGTACCACTGGGGATATCACGAGTTTTTCTTTTTTAGTAACAAATACTTGTACAGTCACAAACTAAATCGATACAAACTGAATTCCCACCGCGTAGCCTGATATTTAGACTGGTGATGAATAGTAAATAAATATTTATTTATATATTTAAAAATTTTAATTTATTATTTATATATTATATATTATGTTAAAACATATTTTATTTTGTACTATAGAGTAAAGATCAAATACATATAGTTTTTTTGTAAGAACTGTGAGAATCAAAGGGGGTAAAAAAAATTATTATTTTTTTTAGAATTTTTTTTTCCCATGTGCTTAAACATTTTTTCTAGATGAATAATACAAAAAAAAATTTTAAAAAAAAAAAAATTTTTAGTGTAATTACGTCATTAAGGTAAATACATTAGTTTACACTAGAGTAATTATGTAATTACTCTACACGTAATTACTCTACACCATTTTTTTTTTTTTTTTTTTTTTTTTTAGTTTTCAATACTATAATACTTGTTTAACAATATGGGAAAAAAAAATTTGAAAAAAAAAAATAAAAAAAAAATACCCTTCTTTGATTCTCACAGTTCTTTCCAAAAAAGCTATTTGTACCGGATCTTTACTCTTGTACTATAAGTACCTCATCTCACATTTAGTTTTTTTTTTTTATCCGACATCATTAATCTTTTTTCGTTAGTCAAACAATATAGACCTTTACTTAAAAAAAATCGGTCGAACAACGGTACCAATACCAATACTATCGAAACCGTTACTAATATTAATTTTTATAGTTTTTGACCAATGTAAAACACATGTTGATATTATTTTGGCCATATCATGACTTTATTTTTTGGGTTTTATCTTTCGATTGAAATAACGACTTTCGATACAATATCATTACTATAATGAATCGAACTGATACAAACTGAATACCCGCTGAAACGCGCGGGAAATTTTACTAGTATAGATTAACTGTTTAAGTGTATATATACAGTGAACATGGTAACCATGCTTCTGCAATCCAATACTGTTTCATCTGCTCTTTTCGAATTAGCAAACATCATGTCCTTTGAGCATTTTGGACCAAAAAATTGTAATGACAAAGACAAACATAAAGAAAAGCAGAAACGTAACAACGATGCGATAAATCAACATTAAACTAAGGATCATAAACAACACACAACCAGTCAACCACACTAAAGCCATATGTTCATTATTCTGACATACAAAGCAAGTAAAACTACCATTCTGCCCAGCCCGACGCCTCTACAAATAAAGGCGTCGACATCCTACCAGCAGGGGCACGATTGTCATCTTCTAGCGGGTTTCAAGTTTCAACCCGGCAAATTTCCGAAGCCCATTTTATGTGCTTCAACTTTAAGAGACTTGAGGTATTTAACAGCTTCATCAAGAACATCAACCGTATTCATTTGCGGGTTACCACCTGGAACAATTCCTCTAAGTGACGTCACCATCTTTTTCATCTTCTCGCGCTTTCTTGAACTACTACCCTTTGACCCGTGAGACGATGTTGACCCGGCCCACTTGTTTGTTGGTCTCAAAGAGCAAGAATCAGATGTATCACAGGTGTCATCTCCGTATGTCCGTGCGGTGCTAACCTCATCTTCTTCGTATTCATCTTCATCCTTGTCATCAAAGCTCAACAATGCATCAATATCGGCTGAATCTTCCTCCATAACCCTAGGGGCATATGTGTCGTTTTGCATCGGTGTAGTATTATCAGGGAAGTACGACGCACCCATGTTTATACCAGGGTTGTACATGATCTGGTTATAATTATCTGTCCTGTCGAAAATTACGTAATTTCTTGGGCAATCCCATGACGGATGTAAGTCAACGTTTTGACCAAAATACGAGCCCATTTGATCTTGATTTTGCGGGAAATTATGTTGGTCACCCTGCATTACTTCTTTCAACTAAATGTGTCTGAACTCGCGCCTTTTTAGTCTGTAGTTTTGGTTCCTGGGCTTAGTGTGATGCTAAAAAAAGAATCTTAAAGGTGATGAGAAGTGCGAACGATGCACTTTCAAGTTATTTCCATTTTTGTACCGGAGAGATTTATGTTCCCGCTTTGTAATGATCACCAACAACTAACCAATCGATATCTTTATTGTCTTCTAATGTGAAATAATAACCAAAAGAACAAAAAACAAGCTTTGACTATGAAAACTCTACGTAACGGGCTTAAGCAACTGACGGAAATATTCAGCCTGTAGCAAAACACAAGTCAAATATTATGTATCTATTAGTTCCAAACGAAAATAAACGTTGACTTCTGAGGTCAAACAGAATTAATATGCATATGCCACTAACAGTCTAACACTTTGACTTCTTAGGTCAAATAACTTGTGGTTTTGATGCAAAACGACATGATCTATAATTAATACGTTTACTTATCATAGCATTTTTATATGTGATGTGATGTGAAATGAATCGATGTTCTATTTGTCTCCTGATAACTATATATTTAGCATTTTGTAGTGTTTATCACTTGGTTGACCAGAAAAGTCAAAGGATACATATTTTACCTAACAGTGGGCTTAACACAAAGATATCATGAAAGAACAATTTCGCATTGTATCAGAAGTCAACTATTGGTCCATGGGTTCTAAAGAAAGACGAAAACTGGCATTTGAGGTCAAACAGATATTAATACGAATTCATTGCGAACATTTTGACTTCCAAGTTCAAATGAGTCATGCTTTTAATTCAAAATCGACGTAATTCATACTATACGTTAAGAATTGGGAGGTACTATTCATAGTAGCGTTATAAATAACGAGAATCAAATTGTATTCTACTCAATGTAACTATACTATTCTTATATTTGTTCAATTCTTGAAAATCATTTGGTTGACCAAAAAGGTCAAAAGGATATGTCTCACATAGCATGAAACATTTAGTCATTTACCTGACAAACTTTCATCAAATTGTAATAGGCAATGACCCCAACACTCATTTTAGTTTTCCCAGTCACGATTCGAATCCTCCTTTGAGCAACACCAATGAACATTCTCAATATAAAAGAACTAACAAAAAAAAAACACCTGCAAAACACGAATATTCCAAAAGAAAAGTCAGCATTTGACTTCTGAACGCCTGGTAAACGAAATGAGACGCTTCTCACCTTAGAAAATCAAATTACAGTATGAAACGGAAGAAAACCGCCAAGCTAGAACACCTTGCACAATAACTCGTTCCAAAAGAGGTCCACGGCATGTTGCTCAACTTCTTTAAAATCGATTCTAATAATGACCCGCCTACATCACAAAATTAATCGTATTAAGAATATAGCAAACCATAAATACATTAAAAATGACAATATGATCATAATTGTAGAATAGATTATCAAATTTGAAAATTCTGATCACTTAGGGGGTGTTTGAATGAGGCCTTTCAAACAAATTGTCACAGACTTGAAGTGAAAATTGCATATAAATTTATAAACAAATTTAGATAATCACATATAAAAATGAAGAAAACATTTAAGAACATAAATTAAACAAAACATTTATTCAAGAAAATATCGCATGAAATTGAAACAATCAATCATAGAACAATAGCTATAAAAGTTAAACCGTTTCAAACATAGGGGGGGGGGGGGGGGGGGGGGGGGGCACAAAAATAAACTTTAGCCAAACTAATTTTGCCAAAATAAAACATTGAAAACGGCTACAGTTTTCCTAAAAGATGAAAAGGCTGAGTAGCCTTTTCCTCTTTTACTTTATCACACGATTTTTAAACGGCTATAAAGTTTTCAAACTATAATATTTTTTTAAATACAAAAGATCATTTTTATTCACTTTAATTTATAAAAAAATATGTCGTATGAAAAAGTTACACCCTTTTAAAGATTGTGAGGAAAAAGAAAAAAAGGAAAAGACTACGCTGCCAGCCTTTTCATCGTGGAGGAAAAGACTGGGTAGTCGTTTCCGGTGTTTAAAATGTTTATTTTGACAAATCATATTGATCAATGTTTATATGTTCAAAAAAAATGTAGGCTGAATTGCTAACAACTCCGGTTTTAGCATTTTGACGGTTCGATTTGACAGTTTGAAAGAACTCTTTTTTTAGTTCCAAACTGTCAGACCGTTAAACCGTCAACCCCAAACCGTGAACCATATAAATAGCATTGAGCGGTTATAAACATCCCTAAATTATCAAAAAAAAAAAAAAAAATCTGAATTGAATCCCCAATATTTCTTGATCTATAAAAAAAAAAAAAAAAACAAAAAACACTCACTAAATTTAAAAGCTGAAACATACCCAAATTCAGAACTAGGCAAAAGATTATACTTTAACCAAAAAAAACAAAAAACAGAGACCCCATAATATGATAACAAATTAACAACTGCTGTAATTCAATCCCATAATATGAATATGATCACCATATCATCATCATCATCATCATCATACTCAGTTAATCCCACCAATAGCAAAAGCTAAGGTAGGGTCTGAGGAGGGTAAGATGTAGACAGCCTTACCTCTACCCCGTGAGAATAGAGAGGCTGCTTCCAATGAGACCCCCGGCTCGATAGTGGTTTTGTATCAAGCCTTGGACATAAGGCACATAACACTTAGCAACTGGGACAAACCCGATTGGTGCATGTACCCCCTTGTCTTTGGCTATCAACGCCACCACCTGATGCATGATTAACCGTCCGTCATTTTTAACATTATTTTCACGAAATTAGTAAAATAACGTTAAAATTAGTGCAACTTTACTTTTGCCCCCCGAGGGTCACACATATATACATTATATGTGCACAGCCGTAAGCGGGGCTTAATATGATCACCATATAAATCAATTAAATTAATAACATAACATAATCAATCATATTCATATTCTTGAAATTAAAAAAAAGATGAAAACTTTATGAAACAAAACTCCAAATATCTTCTCGATCTCAATAACAATCAAACCCCAGATAGCATAAAAATAAAAACCTGAAAAAACACAAGAAATTCAAAGATGAAGAGAGATAATTCATACCCAAATTCAGATAGTTGGAGAAAGATGAATGGTTGGGAAAGAAAGAGGTGGTGTTGGTGTTAATATGATATGGTGTGAATGAGGAGGACAAGTAACATGTAGAGAGAAGTGGGTTGGTGTTAATGTTGTTGTTGGGTGCAGGGGACAGTGGGTGCTTTTTTGTTGCAGGTGGGAGACAAAGACAGAGAATGTCAGTCGTTGGATGGATGGGTGGGAGGAAAGGTGACCGTTGGATTGGATTTAGAAAGCACGCGTGAGCATGATGAGGAGGATGTTTCACATTGTCATCATCTTGTCGCAAATCTTAATCTCTTATTTAGAACTTTTTTTTTTTTTTAAATTAAGAACAGTAAAAATCTCCTAACACAAGTAAATAAAATATTTTATGGCTCCCCCGAATGTGTATTCGGCAGGGGTCAAACATTTTACTGTGTAATACCTTAACTTCAATGGCTTTATTAATTGAACCTGACATAAGTAAACATCTATTATAATGTTTTTACCTTTTTATTTTAACAATACAAGTAAACGTCTCTTATAGTATTTTTTTTTTCCTTTAAATGGTAAATGTAATAACTTGAAAATTTCCATGTACAAATTAACATCTATAAAAGTTTAAGGGCTTGTGAGTAATTATGGCAAATGAAAGTCCGGGGTTTGAAAAGAAAAGATGGAAAAGATGGTCATAGCAGATCGTTACATTCGCCATACATGGTCTACTATGGATCACTGTGGCCAGAAAATGTGGCGTTGACATGTATTACACGGGGACAGTGATTGAGAGTGAGAGTAAGAGGTGACATGTGTTGTTAACCAGATTTATAATGAACCGCCACGCGGGCCACAAATGGTCTACTATCAGCCATTAGGAAGTATAGGTCATAATCTGACATGTGGCAAATGACGTGGCTAAACCAGATTTATAGCGGACCACTGTAAATGTAGGCTTATAACTTTGGTTAAGATTTACGTTTTCGATGGATTCTTTCTCAATTCTTACACCCTCACCCACATTCCGTATGTTTGTTCACGGTTTGGCTACGTGTGTACATTGTGCATAAATACAAAGGATAATACATTGTAAAAGTGTTGTTTAGTGATTCATGAGGCGTAGAAGTTCTAAGCCTTCACAAAGCCCAATTTACTCAGGTGAATACATTTAACTTTAAAATGATTTATATCTTTGTAACTAATAAGAGGGTGAATTAAATACATTTAATGCGTAAGGTGGTATATGGATAAGTGTTCAGTTCACGCCATAAGTATATGTATTGCTACCAATGTGGGGCTAGCCCACTTGGTAGAGACATATGTCTTTTAGATGGAGGTACAAGGTTCAATCCTTGGCAACGGTGTTGTAATTTAAAATTATTGGTGTAATATATAGGAGATGTAACGTTTGCCGTTCAAAAAAAAAAAGTATATGTATTGCTTGATCAATTAATAAGAGTGTTACAATTAAATGACTTTAGTACCATCATGCTTAAAATTGTTTTGTATGTGTTAACATTATTCACCATCTTTTTTTAACTTATTATTTTTGAAACATGTTTTAGGTAATCATGAATGACTATGAAATACTAAGGTCCAGTGCTGAAAATGGCTACGACTCCATGGCATAGGAGAAACCTTGCGACATAATATTTTGTAGTCTAGAGACAGATTTTGATTTCCATATGCAATGAAACATTTTGTGTAGTCGAGGGGGTACTTAATCCATCGTTTAAAGTATATTTCTATTCAATTTACGAAATCTTTAAATACCAAATAAAGACAAACATTTTCCTCTATGTTTATGTCAAAATAAGGTATCAACCAATTGGTCACACATTCGCGGTGTCGAAAAACTAGGTGTGCGAGTAGACTAAATATTCTTACTAGTATTGGTGAGCACGGTTCGGTTAATTTACGAGCTTTAACCTAAACTGAAACCGACATTTTTTATTATTAGAGTTTCATATTTAGGATAAAGCGGAAATGTGTGCATAATGCAAAGATAAATATCATCATCATCATACTCAGTTAATCCCACCTATAGCAAAGCTAAGGTAGGGTCTGAGGAGGGTAAGATGTAGACAGCCTTACCTCTACCCCTAAGAATAGAGAGGTTGCTTCCAGTGAGACCCCCGGCTCGATGTGGTTTGGTATCAAGCCTTGGACATAAGGGACATAACACTTAGCAATCGGGACAAACCCGATCGGTGCATGTACCCCTTTGTCTTTTTGCTATCAACGCCACCACATGATGCATGATTAACCGTCCGTCGTTTTTAACGTTATTTTCACGAAATAAGTAAAATAACGTTAAAACTAGTGCAACTTTACTTTTGCCCCCGATGGCCACACATATATACATTATATGCGCACACCGTAAGTGGGGGTTATAATGCAAAGATAAAACGTAATACAAAACAAATGAATGGCTAATAGTAAAACAATTGGGATTAATAATATAGTAAAACAAATTTGAGTTAAAATATTATATATTATTGAATGGCTATAGTTTTCAATTCAACAAAGTTCTTAATCAAAACTATTAAAAAATAAATGAAAGCACATGTGAAACACAATACAAAATGTCACGTGAAACCACAACAATACAAAATGCCTAGAGTTATAATTATTAATTGTTTTGTTCGGCTATTTTAGGTTATGAAGTATGAACACAAGTATAACCGGAAACGAGCCGGAAAAAATGGTTTCAAAAAAACGAACCATCATTTAATTCCTTTTTCGTTAGTTCGATTTAAATGTTTTTGTTGCTTGGGTTATGATTGCTCAATTCGTGTTTATTAGGGGTGTAAAGGAGCCGAGCTCGAGCAAGAGCTTAGTTTTTGAAGCTCGAGCTCGGCTTGTTGGAAGTTTCTCAAGTTCGAGCTTTGTTTGTATATTACAATTAATTAATGTATATGTGTAATTTTATTTTATTTTATTTTATTTTTGTTTTGTTTTTGATTTTATAAATATTTATAAAAAAATAATAAAAAATAACGAGCTGGCTCGAGCCAGCTCGAACATTTACGAGCCGAGCTGGCTCGTTTAAGTTCGAGCTCGGCTCGTGTACAGCTCTATCGATAAGTGAAGCTCGAGCTCGAACTCATATACTAAAAAACTTTAAAAAAGGGTAAATAGTATTAAATTTTAATAAAACTAATATTACACTAGGCTCGATAAGGCTCAACGAGCCTAACAAGCCTCACATACCAGGCTCGAGCTCGATAAATAAACGAGCTTTGTTTTAGACTCAAGGTCGACTCAGACTCGATAAGACTCGACTCATTTCAAGTTTTTTTTTTATCAAATCAAACTCGAGTAGCTTGCGAGTAGCTCGGGTCGTTTGCACACGAAGTGTTTATGCTCACCCCTGGTTACTAATAGATGCACTCAATCTTAAAAGGCGTAAATGCATCAAAGATGAGGGGCTCATTTGTGAACTTCCAAAAGATAATAAAAAAAGTTTAGTTGGGTTATTTTTTCCAATTTCTAAAACTACAAGGTCATATTTAAACATTTAGACCTAATTTCAAGAGGTTTATCATTTTCCCCAAACTTCCACCAAAACGACGACGCTTCACTTGCCGGCGCCGGCGACGGTGAAACCCCATCCATTTTTTATAAGGTATGTCTCATCTAATCACTTAATTAGTATCCGCACATGTATCTTTGTTTAATATTATTCATGATCACACGCAATTTTATATTTAAGCCCTAGCAACTGAATCTTGATCTTGATGACTTTAATTTTCACCGTGTCAGAAAGAACGATGCAAGTTTGTGTTTTTTTCATAGTTTTGACATTAGACTATAGGGATTGGAGGGGGAAAGAAGGGGGTGAAGCGCCATGTAGCACTTGTGGGGCCTGTGTGGAGGGAAAAAAAATTGTGGGGAGTGGAAAGGGGGAGGGGGGAAGGGGTGCAAGGAATAATATTATATTGTGTTAAAGTTAAAAAAAAAAAAATTGGCCAATCAGAAGCCTCCACGTGGCCAGCCACAAGCCCCCACGCCCTTGGTCTGTTCTCAGCCTCACCTTTCCCCCTCCTCCCTAGGGGGCGGTGTCCCCCCATGAAGATGCTTCCCGCCCCACTCCCTCTACTCTTAATGGTCATTTTTTTTTAGGACTATAGGGAGTGGAGGGGCGGGAAAGAGGGGGGTGAAGCGCCATGTGGCACTTGTGGGACCCATATGGAGGGGGGAATTGTGGGGAGGGGGAGGGGGGAGGAATATTATTATTATTATTATTATTATTAATGTGTGTGAGAATTAAAAAAAATAAAGAACCAATCAAAATTCACCTCTAGCATGCCCCCCGCCCCTCCTTCCCTACCCTCCCGCCCCCTCTTCCATGCCCTCTAGGGGTGGTGTTCCCGCCTCCACATCAGCTTCCCGCCCACCCTCTCGCCCCCACTCCCTCCTGTCTTAGGGAGGGTGCTTTTTATATGAAAATCTTGCTTTAAAATGATGTCTTGTACCTGTTCGATGAAATGCATGAGAGAAAATCATCATCATACTCGGCTAATCCCACCAATAGCAAAAACTAAGGTAGGGTCTGAGGATGGTAAGACGTAGACAGCGTTACCTCTAACCCGTTGGAATATAGAGGTTGCTGACAGTGACACCCTCTGATGAAATAGTGGTTTTGTATCAAGATTTAGACATAAGGCACATAACACTTAGCAATCAGGACAAACCCGATCGGTGCGTGTACCCAGGGGCGGATCTAGGTGTCTATGGGTGGGTTCCCGAGAACCCAGTCAGTTTGTAATTTTTAGTGTTAACGTATATAGAAAGATAGAAAGGAACCCATAAGAAAAATGATTTAGGAATCCATTTGCATTGATGATAAGTGCTCTAGTCGTGGAAACCCTTATAATAATAGTAACAGCTCTCTGGTTCGAATCTTGAGGGTCTTTTTTAATTTTCGATTTTTTTTTTTACAAAACCTAGGGAACAAACCCAAGCCCATCCCTTTCAAACAAACACACAAACACTGCAGTGCACATCTCTCCTCCTCATCTCCAAACGGACCAAACCCAACCGGCCTCCTCTGTTCTCCATGGATATGTGGTGTGGACGCTTATCTTTAGTTTAAGTGGTGGTGAGTGCCTTTATTGTTGTTATTGTAGTGGTTGTGTCTGGTGGTTTATAATGATTGTATTGATAGGAAAATTTCAGGTTGTTTTTGGCATATACAAGTTAGTGTTATTTTAGTTACTTTCATGTTGTATGTTGTTGCCTTGAATTGGAACAGATTGTGTTTTCCTTGCAGGCTTTTGGTGGGTTCAAAAATAGATTTTCAGTATAAAGATGTTAACTTTGCAGTCCTTATTTTCTTCTTACCTCTTTTGTCTTTGAGGAAACATACTACTACTACATCAATTATATGTTTACATCTGGTTACTTTTTATGTTTTCATCATGTAGGTTAATGCATATGCAATGTTGTCATGTTGAAGTGCAATTTCACAGTTTCATGTTATATAAAGATTTGACTTTAAATTTGTTTAATAGCACAGTGCACACATCATATATTAGTTGATACTCATCTAGTAACTTACAAATGTTGAGTGTTATTCACACTTTAGCCGTTCGTTATTGTTAATATACCTAGTTATTATTTATACAACTCAAGTATTGGTCGTATGAAATTGGAACCCTTGAACCGATCCGAACCGTCAAATTGACCCGAACCCTTGAGCTGACCCGAAATATGTTTGGTCATATGAAATTGGAACACCTAAAAAGGGAACCCAGTGAAAAAAATTCCTGGATCCGCCACTGCCGTGTACCCCCCTTGTCTTTTGGCTATCAACGTCACCAGCAGATGATTAACCGTCCGTCATTTTTGACGTTATTTTTATGAAATAGTAAAATAACGTCAAAATTAGTGCAACTTTTGCCCCCAGTAAGCAGGGCTCTAATTGAAAGCAGGGCCACCACCACACACACACACACACACACACACACATATATATATATATATATTATATGCGTGAGTGAAAATCATTGTCATTAACACTTGACTGCTTCCTCATTAGTATACTAGGTTAGAAATCTGTGTATTACATGGTTGAATAAATGAAATATTAAATAGTTAGCATTTAGCAATGAAGATTTAGGAATTAAAAAAAAAAAAAAAACTAGAAATAGAGTAAGAATAAGATGGAGTGAAAAAAGAGAACTGGGAAAAAGCATCTAGGCATAGATATATGACACGCGGGGCGATCAGCTAATTATTTTTTAGGTTCGCATATAAGTCATGTTATACTGTTGAATAACAAGCCTTTGGGTTCCATTTGAAAATTCGTGCAAATAAACCAAGATTTTATCATGCCTGCGACTTTAGAGAGACGCGAAAGCCTATGGAGTCGGCGGGTCGCTTCTGTAACTAGATAATCAGTACCATAGATATCTTTTGAAATTTTGATACCCAATTTAACATCCAGTGACATGGAGTTTGTTAAAGATTTAACATTTTTGGATCTCCATGATATGATTTTCTCTTGATTTTTACAGGGGGTATGCTATATGGTTGTTCATATTGTTTGTTGCCTTTTCTTTTAGAAACTTGGTAGATTGATCAGTTTAGTGTTTTGCCTGTGGTTGATAAGATTCAGGGAGTTTTAACGGAATTGGTTTCTTTATCTGTTAATTTAGGTACAAAAGGTTGAAGCTTCTTTACAACATAAAGTAGTTCTATATAAAGAATCATGAGTTTGTTTCAGCAATGGGCTTTCTTAGTAAAAGAAGCACTAGACAAAAGCTTTCTAGTTGCCAAGTTCTTCTGCGCTCTTCATGTCACCAATACCTACCTCTGCTCTCTGCTTTGGTAAAAAGCCAATCTTTACGATTACGTCTTATATTTTCTTCTTGTCAAAGTTTGCCCTTTGATAAATTCTAACAATCAGCTTTCTGCAGGTCTATGGTCCTAGTATGCTCCCTACCTTTAACCTTACTAATGAGCTTGTCTTGCATGAGAAAATCTCAACCCGAAATGGTAAAGCGGGTTCCGGTGATGTGGTCGTACTCCAGTCGCCGGAAAATCCAAGGAAGTTAGTCACCAAAAGGATTATTGGAATGGAAGGTGACAAAATTACCTACATTGTGGATCCCAAAAATAGTGATAGAACCGAGACCGTTATTGTATGATTGATCTACAATTTAATTTATTTTTTCCAATTTTTGAGTGTGGGGTTGTGTGATTAAATCTTCGTTAATGATGGTTAGTATTGTATATATGCAGGTTCCAAAGGGACATGTATGGGTTCAGGGAGATAATATATATAATTCTTATGATTCGCGGAATTTTGGGCCTGTTCCTTATGGGCTTCTTAAAGGCAAGGTTTTTTGGAAGGTGAGCGTTTCTTCTTTGCTTAATCTCCAATTAAGAGATTTATCCCATCATTAGGATCATGTTATATTACATCTTATTTTGTTACTGTCTTGGTTTAAAAAAGCGCGCCAGAGGCGTGAGGCGCCCGGGGTGCTAGGAAAAGCGCTTTTTTGCCAGAGGCGCTCAACTACATGATGCGCTGTGAGGCGCGAGGCGCCGCCTTAGTCAAAATTAGGGTTTTTTTTGGGCCAAAATTCAAAATCAGGTTTTTTTTTTTTTTAAGATTTTTAAGTGTGTTTCGGATTCAATGTATGTTTAATGAAGTGTTTAAGTGTGTGATATAATTATGTTATTGTGCTTAGGATTGATTAACAAGTAGAATATGTAGTATTGGCTTGTATAAATATTTTTTACTCCTTTTTACCTTGAGCGCCTCACATATGTGAAGCTCTTCCTCGCGCTTTAAGCCCTGCGTCTCGGATTTTGGAACCAAAACGCCTTGGAGCGCCTCACGCTTTTTTAAACCAAGGTTACTGTTAGGTTATAGAATTAAATTAGGTTTTCAAGTATATAAGAGTTGGAATTACTTTCTTTGTTGGGCTTGCTGTGTGTAGCTTGCTTTCTCTGAGATTCTGTACCCATAGTTTGATTTCTTACTGGTTAAAGCAAGCTTAGAATTCTAAACAATTATGAGATCTAGTTATGTAAGTGTATGACTACTTTCTTATTGGTCTTTAGGTTTCTTTTGGTTTTCATAATATGTCTTGATGAAATGTTATTTCTTATATCAACTATGCTATGGGAAAGTTGTAAGTTAATAATATATGTGTAATATAAATGCTTACAGATATGGCCTGCTAATGCATTTGGATCAATTGGGAAGAGACCAGAAACTGTTGACCCTGCCCTTAAGGTACATTTTCTGTACATGACATTTTACTTCATTTCTTTGTTTTTTGGCTGTTCTTTTGTGTATTTTATTCTTAATTTACATGTCTAGAAGGGCCAGCCTTTGTATGGCTGTAAAAGTTACTTTTTTCAGCAGAGTGAGATGGCAAAATAGGCGGGTTGGGTAATGGGTCAAAACTATCGTTTGTGTTTGGTTGATTTAAAACACGTTTTGTCTATAAGTTTAGATCTTTACTAAGCGCGTTGAAAAAGGGTCTTTTCTAAGCAATTAGTGTGCCAAATGTGACGACAAAAATTATATTAGCTTAATAATAGTTAAAAGTTTGAATAAAGTGGTTTAAGATATTTTAATTATTAAAGTACATTTTAGGCAACTTTCAACAACTAGTCATTTCGATTCCCATTTTAGCTACTTTGTTTACATGTCTAACCCGTTAGAGGTAAGCCATGACCTGAATCGACCTATTCATAAGTAACTAGATCAAAATCGCTAGTTTGGCATCCCTGCCCTTAGGTCATATTTGTTTTGATCACAGGTCTTGGAGCAGTCAAACCAGTCATGACTAGTGGAGTGTTGGGCTCATCATACCTTCATTATTGGCTGTGTCTTGCATTTGGATGGCATTAATTCATAGACAATCCTTCTGGGTGATTACATTTCTTATAATTTTTTAGTAATAATTTAAAAATCACTTATTTACCTTTAGAAATTCCCATTTTGCCCTAGTGAAGGCATGTTTTGTTCTTTTAGTGAAGGCATGTTTTGTTCTTTTATCATGTGATATGCATGTATTTGCTCTTTTACTGTTTTCTTTTTGACTTTTGTCTTCATGATCAGTAGCAACAAACAACCAAAAGAATCAATAATAATAAAATGTTTTTGTAGTGTTGTAAAAAGGGTAGTTCAGACTAACGTATCAAACAAGGTTAAAATGAGTATGTTACTGATATAATTAATACAAGAGACGCGAAGCCAGTAGACTACACGGTGTGGTCATGGGGTGAAGAGGGCATGGAGCGACATGTGGCAGCTATGTCAACTCCCCTCCAACCTTCAAAAAACCACGGGGTGGTGGTGGCGTGAAGGGTGGTTTTTTTTTTCTTAATCAACCAACAAATCAAAAATATCCATAACCTAAGAACAAACCACAATCATCCACTTCACCCTCATCTTTTCTCATACACCTGTGGAAATCTTCACCCAACCTGCCCTAGGCCACCTTCCAAGACACATACGGGGTGGTGTTGGTGGCGTGGAAGGGCTTCACCCCCCTCCCACATACACACACACACCGTGTAGCCTTATGAAGATGGGAAGGTCCCAAAAGTCCAGCTCCAAGTGCCTTACATCATGTTGCGGGAGGTACATGTGGCAAATTAACGATGAGCGGGTAAGATATGCTATTTTGATTATACAATCTAGCATTTCAAATAAAAGAGTTTACAATCAATATCATGTTTGGTGTAATGGTAAATCTCTTGTCTTATATCTAAAAAAAATAAAAGAGTTTACAATTTAAATGAATGATTTTCATCTCGCTTCACTAATTAAAAGAAAATTAATTTTTTGACCCATTAGAGAGATAACGATGACATAACTCATTCCTTGTGTCTTTAGAACGTGGGACTAAGTTCTTGGCAAAGATGATTAAAATAGAGAAAACCTTAATTCAATTTGCAATACATCATATATACAAGAACCCTAAATGTCAAAATATAGTAAGTGAAAGAGCCAACTTAAAAGGGGTTGCGGCACAACTTGTTACCAGTTTACCTGCTATCCTCTTGTAATTTGTCATAGTTTATAAATATTGATTTAATTCCCAAAAAAAAAAAAAAAAAAAAAAGTGTATGGGGTAATGGAATGAGAGAGGAAATGGAATGGAAGAGGTAAAGGAATGGGAGGGGTAATGGAATGGATCATTACCATTCCATGTCTTGTTTGGTTATCATGTGGGAATGGAATGAATTCTTACTTTGTGTTATTTGGTATGTAAGAAAAAATGAAAATATAAAATCGATGGTGAGTGGTGGGTGGCGGCAATGACGGTGGTGGTGGGTGGCGGCGGCAACGGTGGTGGTGGCAGTGGGCGATGGCGCTGACGATGGTGGGTGGGCAACGACGGTAGTAGTGGGTTGCAGCGGTGACGGTGGGTGGTGGTGGCAATGACAATGGTGGAGGCAGTGGGTGGCAGTGACGTAGGTGGTGGTGGTTGGACGGTGGTGACAATGGTGGGTTACGACGATGGTAGCAATAGTTGTGGGTGGCGGCAATAGGCGGTGGTGGTTGGATGATGACAACGATGGTGGGTTGTAATAATAATAATAATAATAATAATAATAATAATAATAATAATTGTAACACCCCAACCGATGGCGGAAACATCGGGGTGCCACGTATTGATGATTGTTCAGTAGCTCATGGTGTATAATAGATTTCATTAATTGATTTACATAAATTACATACAATTGTTCTACAAGAATTCGTACATCAAATTTGAATAAAACTATGCACATATCTTCAAGCAATTCTTCAAGCAAGTAGGACCTGAAACATGTTAAGTTGAAAATATTTTGGGTCAACAAAAGTTGGTGAGAATACATAGGTTTTTTGAAAATAATTGATAACAACGGCTTGTACAACATTCAAAGTTGTATGATGATAGAGTATGATACCGACATGTAACAATGCGTCTTTGTACAACCAAACCTTGTGTCGACTGTTGACTAACTCGCAAGTTAGTTAAATGTTATTACTGTTATCGATCATCCCTGAATCTATGCGGGGGATGGGTTTGTCAGACCTATAGCGCTATAATCTAAACAGGCGGCTTGATCATTGTTAATGATTGTACTGTGTCTTTTTGTTACAGTCAAATGATAGAATGATGATGTACTTGAATCACAAGTAAATATGAGTAAATGATAGTATAAAACGTTTAAACATGTTTCACCCCAAAAATAGTGAAAATAGAGAAAAGGGGCTATGTAAACTCACCTTAGCAAAAGTGTTATCTCTTGAAAAGTAGAATAATGGTGTTGCCCAAGTATGTCAAGTATCACCCTATAATAAGGTAATAAAAAAGTCTATCTAGCCTATAAATGTATACGTTCTAGGGCTTCGAATTTGGGGATAAATGCTTGTTTGATTATTATTAAAAATATTCGACAATTGAGAGAAATTTAGTAAATAAATAACCAAAAATCTTTTTATAAGTTTTAAATCTAAGATAGTCACAAGAATGTGTTTAAAGTATAAAAATAATTTTTACAAAATTATTTTCCTTAAAATAGATTTTTAAAATCTATTTATTACAAATTGTCAAATTTTAACTTTAATATTTAAAAATATTAAAATTAAAGAATTATTAACTTAAAAATTATATTTCTGTTCTAAATATTCAGAAATAATTTGTTTAAAATTTTGGTGCAAAAATATTAAAAATTTGATTTATTATGATTTAATTATGATTAAAACTAACAAAAATTGATTAAAAATATTAAATAAATGATTTTTCAGAATTAAAAATCATTTCAGTAAAGTTTACCATTGTACAAACATAGGATAATTTTTGTGGAAATTAATAAAATTGTTTTGATATTTTAATGGATTTTTATAAATATAATAGTATAAAATTGATTTAATTATTATAAATATTAAATAAATGAATTTCAGAAAAATAAAAATTGTAGATAAAACTTTTACCTCAGTTTTGATAAATATAATTTTTTTAGAATTTATAAAAAGGTTTTAATATTTAAAAAGGAATTTACAAGATTTAAGTGTAATTTATATATATATAATGGTTTGTTAAAAAGAAATGAAATTAAGTGAAAAAGGGTGTCCAAGCCGGGACTCGAACCCGGGTTGTCTTAGTTATAGGCATCAGTCACAACCACTTGGCCTAGGCCTGTGGTTGTGATTTATCTCAGTTTATTAAAAATAAATACAATAAGCAAAACAGTTTATTCCCCAAATCAATAACCCACGAACCCTAGCTTTTCCAATCAAGCAATTCACACATCTTTAACCCGATTAATGTTAGGGTTTTTGATGTGTGAACGCCGGTGATCAAAACCCACATAAAACATTACACTTACAGTGTTGATTCGTGTTCGATTGCTTGGTCAAGCTTAAAGTCAAAATATGCGATCGTGGTTGAACAACAGAGTGTTGTGTGAAGAATTAGAGATTAAGAGAGGAGTATTGGCGAGTTGTGAAGGCTCGGGAATGTCCAATTTATAGTGATGATGTCTAGATTGCTTAATTGGTAAGTTTGACCAAGCTTTAACGTGGGACGCGTTTTTGAACATAATAGGAAACAATTGAATGGTAATTGACAAACATAGAGCGTGTAGATGACCGGAAATCACGAGTTAATACCATAATTGTGTGATTGATTGATGAATTTGTGCCTTTGATCATGGTTGCGTGCGTCTGTATGTGCAGCGATACAACAGACATGAAATTCAAGTCATTATATATATTTAATAGGTTGATATAGGAACAATAGGTTCATGTGGCTCAACTGGTGTGGCGTGTGAGTGTGTCCTGATTGACTCGGGTTCGAAACCCGGCTGAAACACTATATTTTTTAAAAACAGCAAAGAGGGTTTAAGGTGTTGGGCCGGGTTCTGATCTGGGCTTGGGCCACCTACTCTGGGCTACAGTGTGAATAGGAAGAGGGGGGGTTTGGGCTGCAGCTGGGTTGGGTTAAATTAGTTAACTAGTTTTTTTTTTTTTATAGTTTCTATATTTTAGTTATTATTATTATTATTATATATATATATATATATATATGTATGAATAATTATCATTGTGTAGGGGTTCAGAATATCACCAACAATAATAAGGTTTGTCGTTTTTAATCCGTAACGTATAAATAGTTAAATGCGAAATGTTACAATAATAATAATAATAATAATAATAATAATAATAATAATAATAATATATTTGTTTCTGTTCCTTGAAGGAATGAAAAAAAACACCACCTTACCAAGGAATGAAAATTCTTAAAATGCAAGGAATCACATTCCTTATGGAATGATCCATTCCATTACTACATGGTAACCAAACATGTTTAATTTCATTCCATGGGAATGATTCATTCCATTCCACCTTTGATTCCTTCGTACCAAACGCTACCTAAGGATGTGCAATTTCGATGCCAAAAGAGTTGGCTCTTTCACTTTCAATCTCAAACACCCCTTATAAGAGATATGGCTACAATTAGGGCTGTAAACAAACCAAAAGTTCGGTGAACAGTTTGTGAACTGTTCGGCGGGAAGTTCATTTTTGTTCGTTCGTTTAATAAATGAACGAACACAAACAAAAATTTCCGTTCGTTTAGCTAAACAAACGAACATGAACAGTGGCCACGTTCGTTCGTTTATGTTCGTGAACGTCCGGTAACGTGTTCGTGTATGTTTGTTTTTGTTCGATAGTTCATTAGGGTTTTTAATTTTTTATATTTAATTTAAGTATTTCAAATTTCCCGGTGGTAGATTATTTAACATATATTAATGTATCACATGTTAATACTACTTTAACTATTTTGATTAACTGTTATTTTTGGTGGATTAAATGAGGATTTCAAGTTTAATATGATACATCTGTGTTTTTATAAGACATTATGTGATCAAGATTATGTCACGTATATTTGGGTAATTGGATTAGTATATTCTGGGCAGACAATGTTAGCAATGAAAAATGCGCGTTTTCAGAATTTAACGTGTTAGTTTGTGCTCGATTTTGTTCAGTATTGCATATTTGTGTTCGTTTACATTCATTTGTGTTTGTTTGTGTTCGTTTTTGTCCTACACCTAAATTTAACAAATAAATACAAATGAACACGAACAAAAATCTCGTTCGGTAAGTGTTCATGAACAGTTCGTGAACACGTTATTTTCTTAACAAACGAACACGAACAAAAAATCTCGTTCGGTAAGTGTTCGTGAACAGTTAGCGAACACGTTAATTCCTTAACAAACGAACATGAATAAGGCTTTGTTTGTGTTCGTTTGGTTCGTTTACAGCCCTAGCTACAATCACACAAATTCTATGAAGATTCTAGTAATAAGTGGGGGGATAAAAAGCCCATGTCAATACAGGTTTGGATTAAAAAGTTGTAAATTCAATGTGGATCGAGTCAGATTTATTTAGAAACACTCTTAGCTTATTTCCGTAAAAAGTTAAATAAGATTGCAAAAAACGAATTTATTACAATAAAAATCCCAATCTTTGATGATTTTGGGATATGGATCCAAAATAGACTTTAGGCCGTCCGTTGTGGTGGGCGACCGGATCTGTGCGAACGAGCTCGCCAGCCACATGGATCGCCGGTACCACAACACCCCCACTCGAAAAGTCCCGCGAGCGAGCCTAAGCTACCACACTCGCGTGTGGTAGCGGGGAATTATTTGTGTCATTCTAATTTTTCTATTATTTCCAAAATATTATAATACCAAGATGATGAAGTAAGTTGCAGGTCAATGAAGATGATGAAGTAAGTTGCATGTTGCGGGTATAGAAATGAAGATGATGAAGTAAAACAAAGAAAGACTTTGTTTATTTGTTTGTTTTTGTTTTTTTTTCCTTAAAATAATAAAATATTATAATACCAGAATATTATAAAGTAAAACAAAGAAAGACTTTGTTTATGTTTTACTAAAATATTATAAAAAGTAATATTTATATTTATTAATTTGGTAAAAAAAACTCGCTCACCTCTAGCCACAACGGGATTAAGCTATCAGCCCACGGTCGCGAGCCAGTGCCACATCGACATCTACATGGCAAAATATTATTCGATAAATCCTCCACTCCCATCTACACAATGGATAGTCTTAGAGAATGGTCTTCTATAAAACTTATCCAAAAACTTATATAAGATTAACAAATGAAAATTATGAACCCGGTTTTGTATAGTTGTACTAGTAGTCCAATCCTTGGTTGGGTTGTGTTGTAGGTGAATAGTCATTGATAAAAGTAATTGTTCTTGATTGTTCGGGTACATTAATTGCAACCATAGGTGACAGTTCTTTCATAATACAAAAGCTGAAGTTACGGATGAACCTGAAGAAAATCCACTGTATTTTAGTAATCGTGTCGCATAGAGATGGAAAATTGTGTGCGTTAGTGAAGAAACACTAGTCTAATTACACCAAATATAAAGGAGAATGAAGAGATATTATTATTAATGATCTTTGGTGATTACAAGGGTGTTACAATAATAATTAGACAGCGCTTAACCAGTAGGTTTCCGCCAACAATCACGAGTACAATATAAGTTTGTTTTTCTCTCAAAGAGGCGACCCTTCTTTTGTGGGAAGAAGGGTATTTATAGGATGATTTCCTCGTGCTCATTGGCTGACCTTGGTTGACAACTCATTTCGCGTGGGTCCGTGTCTGCTGACCGTTTTAGAATTCAGAGAATCAGTGCGCTGTCCTTTTGCCATTGGTTAGGTGTCACTTGTTTTTCCTTGCTGTCCTTTCTGCCATAACCTGATTGGGAGGAGATCATGGAGCATGTCGTTCTCTTCTTTAATTGCCGAACGTCCCTTTCAGCTTGTCCTTTTGCCCTCTACGTACCTGGCAGGTCCTAACTGGCGCACGGGTCCCATAGAAGCTTCCTTTGATTTTTCTTAGGGCTGACATGTACCGTCCTAGGCCCGTGCGTGGGTCCAGGCATATATCTCTTCAGTTAGGTAATAGGTCAAAACAAACTGGATTGACCTGAAACACTTCTTATTCAGTTTTTGAAGAAAAATATTAATGATTAATGGGTTGTTATTGAACACGATATTTTTTTTTATTACAATGACAATCTAACTTTTTTGAATGATATGATTTCATAGGTTACATAAGATAAAAAATATACTTTGGGCACAAAACTAAAAACCTACTGAAAAGATAACGGTATGTCACCCAAATAACATACCCCATTCAAAAACATATCAATACACTTTGATCAACATAAAGTATTTAAAAATAGAGAATACAAACTCAATCTCTAAACAAGTTATGAAAGAGAGATGGGTTTGTAGCACAAGTCAGTTTTATCAATACCCATGACAGGAAGACACGCACGCACGCATACCCTTTCGTTCATAATGTGCAATTCCCATTTCTCAAGTCTCTAATTTAGTCACTCTAGCATAAGGAAAGAAAGATCGGCAATAAGAGAGTTTCGTTATTGAAAATCTTGACCCAAAGGTGTATCTTTTTTTATTATTCGGACTCTTAATATAATATATCATGAGCTGTTTTGAGTGAAGTAATATTCTCTTCAAACCATAATAGACACCTTAAAAAATATAAAGAAAAAAGTCATTCCACACTTCTAGAAAGAAGGCATCGTCCTCCTCCCATCTAGAGTTCCACAAAAGCCGCTCTAGGAACCGAAAGCAATATCAATACCGGCTCGAACGGAATCGGTTTGGAACTTACCCTAACCAATGGTTGTAATCGGGTTGGGAACATATATTTTAAAACCGGTTAAAAACCAAACCAAACCAGTTAAAACCGGTTTCAAACCCGAACCACATCCAGAACCGAATTGACCCTTCGTTTTGACCAATGTTTTAAAAACCGGTTTTTAAATCATATCGGATTTGACCTAAAAATGGTTCAACCGGTTGAACCGGGTTATGTCGGGTGGTTCAACCGGATTGGCTTGTTAACTCTAAGAATTCATAAATTACAACATGAACACAAAATATAATGTAAAATTGAATGATTACATATTAAAAGATAATCCAAAAGTTATTCCACATGAAAAAATAATCTAAAAGTATTCATTTTTTTTAACAAAGTTATTTTAAATGAAAGTGTACGATATATTTAAGCCATTGGAGTATTGAATACATAAAGTTCACAATCGCTTAAAACATTAAATTCACTACCATCGCCTTTCTCAAAAATCTAGAGCATAACCATCTTATTACCTAAGAAATTTTAATAGAAATAACAATCATAATATACTTAAATTACGAAAAATAAGTAACAGTGTGTTTGAGGAACTGATTCGTGCTCTTCCTCACTAAACATGTTATCTATATCATTATTATAAAGTTCTCCTTCTTGCTTTTCGTGAACCACAAACAAATCATTAGTTCAAAATACAAAAATTTACCTTGTGGCGGTACCGGTATAAAGGTTCAAACCGATATACCGTATTTTACCGGTGGTACTGTCACACCCTCAAATTTCCACTGCGGGGTTTATACCGCAAGGCGCATGACATACAAGGATCCCATAGCCATAAGCCATATGAACGAACTCTAAATGCCCAAACCATTTAGTTCGTTTTCGAAAACCAAGTTTAGTTAAGTTGCGGAAGCGTAAACCAAATTTAAACCTTTTAAAAACCATGCGCAAAACAACGCGCCCAAATTAAAACCATATGAAAGAAAATGTAAAAAAAAAAACATAATATGTAATTTAGGTGTATGCCCAAGACCCCAAATGCAGTGAAGTGTGCAGTGCTTTCTAATCCTGGCACCGGAAGCTAACTACCTGCAAAAGCATGTAAATCGTGGGTCAACAAACAATGTTGGTGAGTTCACTAAGTAAAGTAACTGAGTATGTAACTGCGCTGGTTTCCAAAACCACGTAAACAAGTAATCGAGTTGGTTCCAAGAACCGTGTAACCACTAGTTCGTCGCATGTCAAGGGTAGCTAGCCCATTCATGATAACCAACACCGAATATACCGAACTGCTATGTACGTGTAGCCACAAATGTGAGCCGCATGCCTGACATCATTGTCTATCCACAATGATAAAGTTCGTTAAGTTATAGTTCACGCCCGCGCTCCCCGAGCCGGTGTGAGGTTTGTAAGACCTAATAGCGCTATCAACTAATAACCCGCTTGCCATAACCCGGCAACTCATTCGGTACGTGAGGACTTACAGATGATAGAGTTGGTTTAGTTCATCAAGGACACAATTTGCAAACTAGCAAAGTAAACGATCCACACAAGGATCCATCAAAGTAAACGACTCACACAGGGATCCATAGCATCCCAACCAGGGATATGTAAGTAGTCCCAAACCGGACTAGAAAAACGTTGAGTAAGTTGTCTCATACCTGAGACGCATGCTTTTGAGAAAAAGAGTAGTGAAACTCACCTTAGGTTGCACGCGAATGATCCAAATCCCTCAAACAGTAACGAGCTACCGACTCCCTATTACAAGTGTCACTAGGTGAATATATGTGCATACCAACACATCATGTAACTTGATTGTCCGAAACTTCTAAAGTTCCAAATCGTGTAATGACGCCTAGTGACTCTACATGCACAAGTAAGTCCTACGTATCCCGTTGGTGATCATAATGATTATTGTCAGTTTTATACCTTATACACATCTCCTATAAGTATTCATATAACTTCATGTCAAATACATATCACATAAGACTCCAAATAGTCACATAAACACATAATACACAATCTGCGTTATTAGGATAGATTGTGCGCCACGAAAACTAATTTATTTAAAATACCAAATCAATGAATTAAACTCCCAAATTTTTACTGAATATTCTTTGGGATTTATTTAATAACCCATATTTTTGTTTTGTCCTAAAACCAAACACAAAAATTATTAAAATTCATACAACACAGCTATGTCCAGAAACTTTTCACAACAGGTCAGTTTAGTAGCAAAATTCCCAAAAATTGTGTATTCATCCAAACGAGGTGAATCCACTTGGAAAAGCCAATTTTTTTCCAATATTGACCTCCTGTCAAAATTTCATAACTTAATTGTTTGTAAAACTTAAGTTATACCCGTTTAAAGTTGACTCAATTTATAACTCCGAAATTCTGATATGACCTTCAATCAAATAAAATTCCAAAAACATATCATACGACATCCAAAACAGATGATTTTGCCCATTCTAAAAAGCTAAGACCATGTACAATCCATTCATGCAAAGAATCGATCAAAACAACCAATTTAACATCAAGATACACCCCCTACAAAACACCCTAATGAATCTGCCAGAAACTGAAACTTGCTCCCCAAGTTATTCGCAAACCCTAATCATACATAAAAATCTCTAATACATGCATAACTCATATTATTCTGATTAAACACATATATAATCATGTAAAAACCCTAATTATGATTACTAACAACCATCATCATCATCAATACACAATGAACATTCAAGAACTCCTACTAACACGTGTTATGCGATTTATATGTATGCATGCCTTATGATTTTTAAACTTTTTAATCATTAATAACCATCATAATATATGTAAAGATTATACCTTTCAAAGCAAGAGTCCTCAAAGCCTAAAGATTGCACCACAACTAGCTTGAAGGAATGAGTAGGATTGATGTTTGTTGAAAATCAAAGGGAAGGGGATGGGGGTGGGTTCACGGCGCAAAAAGGGAGGAAGGGATAGGGTTTTATTTTTTTTTTTCTCTCCTAATTATAAGAGGGCTTGGCTTGTTCCCCAAGCAATTGGGTATTAGGGCCCCTTTTAGTCCATTAACTGGACCCGTTAGTCATGTTCTAGTCCAATACCGGGCCCGATGATATTAATCACCCTAAATTGCATAAAAACTATTGTTTTTATTATTTCATAACATATCAATCATAAGATTCACGTAACTTGCATGGTTTACATATTAATTCTTAGTCAAACGATAATTCACATAAGCATGTACTCCACACAAACATGTAACACTACGTCCATCAGAATTCTATTGTGCTTATTATTATGCTTGCCAGATTAATCACCAACGTTCGGGATGCAGGACTCGTGTGTGTGACAAAACAAGGTTTTTCCTACTTATAACATATGTTAATAACATCTAACATATGTTAAGCCTACTAAACTAACCCTAGTTAAGTATTTGATCACTGTGAATATGCAAGTTAACTAGAGTTCAGTAAAAAGTGTTAGCCTAAAAATGCGGGGTATCACAGGTACGAAGTTTATACCGTTTCGGGTTTATACCGAGGTGTTTCGTACCGGACTCACCTCTAAAAAACGGTATTACGGGTATAACCGGCCCGTACCGATTTTTAAAACATTGGTATTGACCCAAACCAAAACCGGTTCAAACCCAAACCGGTTTCGAAAAACTTTGTGCACCGATCGCAGCAAATAACGAACCATAACCACAACTAGAAAATAGAAATCACTACAAGTTTCTGATTCATCTAAACATAAAAACCAATCGACTCTTTTAGGCAATCGATGTCGAAGCACAAGTGTTAATCGATATTCAAGCAATCGATTGAGTTAACGTGATTATCGTTTACCTTAGACAGGTGGAGTTTGGGTGATTTCAAGGTATGGTTTCTTAATGCATTGTTTTAATTTATAAATGGATAATAGATTACAGTAATTGGCTGATTTAGGAAAGTTTTTAGGTTATATGTAGGGATTTATGCTAAAATGTATTACTTTGTAATTATTATTAATGTTTGCTAGGTATATGGAGTGGTTCATGATACTTGTTTCAGTAGCTGTACTGTGGTTTGCTTCTCTCTGCAAAATCCTCCATGCATCATTCTACCCACACAGATCTTCCTTCTTCAATAACGGTTGTCGGTATTAATCGAAGAAATATTCGCTATAACATATAACTTTTGGTCACTTTAATAACTGTATTTTGAATGTAACAGCTGGATCTTTGCAAAAGAGAAATGTGCTTTTAGTCATTGCCCATCCTGATGATGAATCCATGTATGGTTAGAAGTTAGAACCCTAATGCTTTATTCTGTATCGTAAATATCTAGCATCCGTAACTATAGTTCTTGCTCGCTAGTTCCTGATATCAAATTTAGGGAAGTTATTGATTGTATAGTATTGAACTATTTGTTGGGCAGGTTCTTTTCACCATCGATCAATCAGCTGACTTCAAGAGGGCATAATGTGCACATATTGTGCATGTCAACTGGTAATATGTTATATAAATAGAAATTTTGTGTTGTTGCATATGATTTTGAACTTGTTGACAAGTTTACAGTATTTTTTTTTTTTTTTTTTGTAACATGAGAGAGAGTGAGCTTTAGATGAAAATCAAACAAGTGTTAGGATAATTACACTATGCACAGCATCTTAGTCTTTTCAATTAACTTTCTTAAATTTCAGTTGTTATGTCCCAGTTAATTTCTGACTTGTTTAGGATAAAGTTTTCATCGTTATTCTATTTAAAATACGAAGTTATGGTGATCAAAGTGTACTAATATGTTTTTGAGTGGGCTATGCTTTTATATATATCTTATACAGTGTGCCTTCTATATGAGTTGCTAATGTGAGTATGGGAAATATATTTGATGTGGTAGGTTATTTGCTTTGCAGGTAATGCAGATGGTATGGGAAATGTTAGAAAAGAAGAGCTTTTAAGGGCTTCTGCTACCCTTAAGGTGATATATTATGTTACACAACGTTGAGATGCATAATCTGCTTATTTGTTGCTTTTTTTTTACAATACGCGCCATCTTCCATACTTTATTATTTTATAGTACATATAAACTTTTGGACAAAAAAGTGTTATCGGTCACCCCAACATGTTCACATGCTCATTTTGCAGCCTCTATACAAAACTGTATGCAGCCTTGAGGGTGCTAATGTTTATTGGGTAAAACTACCCTTTTTAATACACATATTGCAAATTCCCCTGCCTAATGAAGTGTACATGTGCAACACAATATTGATCCTTTAAGGTTTTCCGGACATAAAAAATTTTGGGTTATCTAATTATTGTTCTTATATGTAACTGCCTTTTTTTTTGGTCAAATTCAAAGAGTATGTTCCTACGGATTGTCATTTAATACGAAAGAAACCTATATATGGAGAAGTTATAATCAATCGACATACCTTTACAGTCTTTACTTAAATAAACGCATATGTGAACAGTAAAAGGGACTTCACATGAGTGCGCTTGTGTTGTCACGTATATTACTTGATCATGCAGGTTCCTGTCCATCAAGTGGAAGTAATGGATCATCCAGATTTTCAGGTTTATTTTTTTCCAGTAAAAGAAGTATTAATCTGCTGCTTATTTCATGTCTATGAATAACATCCATTTTGCATTTATCTCCAGGATGGTTTTGGGAAAATATGGAATACTAGCTTACTATCAAAGATTGTGGAGAAGAAAATTCATGATCAAGCAATTGACATTGTAAGCTCTGATCTCACTAATTTTGCACATTTCGTTTTTAATAACATAAGTATATGTTATTATGTGTAATACATTTATGTGAAATTTCTTTATTTGATTTTATATTTAGGACTCCCATGCTTTGGTTGTTTCATTTCCATGGATGCTAATAAAAGTAATATTCTTATAATTTGTTGCAGATAATTACTTTTGATAACTATGGTGTATCAGGTCACTGTAATCATCGTGATGTACACCATGGAGTGCGGTAAGTGTATTGTTTCACGAACTTTAGTGGCAAATTTAAATCAGTAGTTACATTGTCTTGACCTACGTCTATATATTGGTCTGTTAAATTATCTAAATGGTGATATTTGAACTTATCAAGCTTTAACAAAGTATTATGTGTGGCGAGTGTGTGTTGTGAATAATGGAGACTAAAAGGGTGAAAATAATTGTTCTCGTTTTCTTCTATCAGAAGGTTCATGCTTGATACATCACAACAAGAAATTGAAGCCTGGGAGCTGGTATATAGTTCTTTTCGACTTTCATTTTATTTTATTTTATTTTGGTTTTGTTCATTAAATTTGTGACCGCCTCCAATTTTGAAAATTTAAAAATCTTTTCCTCGAGTTTTTATGCAATTTTCGCCTTTGGCCAAGTAGTACTTGCACTCTTTTTGAGATCAGTTTGTGAAATGCTATAGAATGTGTTTTCTTTTGTTTGACTTATTTGTAGTCAACATGCTCTGTGTGTGTTTTCTCAGGTAAGTAGTAACATAATCCGCAAGTACAGTGGGCCAGTTGATATCTGGTTTTCCTTATGGAGTGCCCAATATTATTCGAATGGACAAACACATTGCTTGCTAAATGAAAATCCACGTAGAAGCTATGCTGCAATGTCGAAACATCTGAGTCAATGGGTATGGTATGTATCATTACTCAACTCTTTAAATTATGCATAATATATATTACAATTTTGACCGTTAGTTTTATTATTATTAGATTTTTGTTTATTTATTTTTATCTGGAACGGGTCAAACGGGTGAATTGAAACAGAGAAAATACCTAGTAAGGTTCCATGGTATATGCTGGACCGTTATGAACTTGTCTATGTGGTTATGCTTAACCTGTAGGTCGTCCAAAAGTTTGAATTGGTGTGATCCAAGTCCAAAAAATTTTATTTGTTATCAAGTCCTTCCACCGCTAAATTGATTATTCATGTTGGCTTAGTTTTAAGTCTATGACTTGGGGTGTGTGGTGTGCATGCTATTAAGAAGAAAGGGTATTTGGTCTTTTGATCATTGGTGCAAGACTCACGAGTGTTTTCAGTTTCTAAATCTTACTAATATTTGTGCATATTTTCAGGTTCAGGAAGCTTTTTGTTTCATTTTCTAGTTATACATATGTAAACACTTTGCGGAAGATTAACAAATAGGCAATTGGTAAGATATCTGCATTTGACTTGTATCGGGTTATGTTTTTCTAAGTTTACTGGTTGATGTCGATAAGCAACCCTTTCAAGGGTTTGTATCAGCATACCAGGGTTTTCTTCCTTTTAAACACATTCATATATTTTTTAAAAATTATTGTATAAATTATTTTGATAAATATAGAATCTGGTGTATGTATTATGTAACCTAACAGCATCGGATACATTTATTCTCGTTGAAACTGTTGGATTTATATGTACGGTTTCGATAACTTAACGCTACTGACTGAGCTGTGACCCGTAAGAGTTACACCTTGGGCAACGAACATTAAATCCACTTAACTTGATTAACTGGTAATCACGAACAATTAACGAAATAAACGGGTTTTATTATTTATACTAATTGTAAATAATATCACGTTTATTGGTTACGGGTTTCAAACTTTATATCGCGTTTTGAACCTGATATAGGTTTATTGGGCTTGGGTTCCAATAGAAATTTACATGTAATTAGGATGGTTGTTTTATATATATTAAAGATAATGATAATGATTATCTAATTATATACATAATCATTATCTAATTGTTAGTAACCGTAATAACCTATTATTACTTCTATATATAATATATATTCACCATCCATCTCAATAATAATTTAATTGATGTAGAGCAAGTTACCCAACCCCATAAAACCCTTTGACAGCCGCAAACCTCAAAAGGTTAAAAATCGTTTTTTTTCTTTTTGCTGTGCACCTTCCGGCCGCTCGACACTTGTTTCGTGTTGGTTTCTAGCACTCGTTCGTTGTACCTCGGTGTCTCAAACGGTTAATTATTAACCACTCAGGTATATCTATCTCATTGGTAGGTTAATAATATTTAGTACCGTGTTTGTATGTTTTTGTAACCAGATCCTGTTCGGTTAGTTTTGGTGTCAAAATTTTATAAATATTCCGCTGCGTTTATTAATTATATGTTTAATTAATAATAATATATCAAACCCGTTTTGATAAAAAGTAAAGTTGACACCACTGAAACCCAACAGTGGTATCAGAGCCTCGGTTACAACATACAAATCGGATCCGGTCTTTTCATCGGTTACAGATCTCAAACTTTATATTATTTAAAGTTTCAGATCTAGATAATTTTTAGGCATCAAAATATTTTGGTCAAAGTTTTATTTATTTTATTTGACCAAAAGATTGCCCAATTTATGTTGATTGTGTGAAATATGTAAATCTGGCCCGACCTTGTTGTTGAATATTTTATATTTATTTCAGTTTTGGTTTTATGGTTTTGGCCCACTTTGTTGGCTCAAAGTTGTAATAGATTAGGGTTTTTTATTTTTATATATTTTTTAAATATTAAATCTTGAAGACCCGAAGACAAAACTGAAGACCAAGACAGGAGTCATGAAGTCAGTGGGAGTCTCTCAAGACAAGAAGATGCACTCAAGTCTAAGTCCATCCTTGTGGTTGTTTATGTGTTGTGACCCCATGACCCCGTTTGGTCTTGCTAAAAGGCTCTAGCAAGATCAAACAATTTTTGGCCATATGATTTACATATTTATTTGTTATTTGGTTGCTTTATTTTATAAATTGTTATAACATACCAACCTAATACCAAACCTTTTAAAAAGGAAGTTTTTAAAATATTGACACAATCAAATAAAACAAGTTCTAAACTTATTTTTACAACTTGTGAAAATTTATCATAAAACAAATAGTTTGTTTTTAAAATAAATAATAACCACTAGAGTTTTTGAAATTTAAACAAAATTTTAACTTTTTAAAAAACTCACAACTTAATAGTTTTAACTATTAACTTTAATTGGTTATTCAAGTCGCGACAAACTTAGTTTTAATAGGTTATTTAAAATTAAGTGTCTCGAGTGATGAAAGGGTTAATTATACTGTCACGAACATTATATAGTAAAACTGGCTTTTACGACCCTATTCGGTAAACTCTAAAATTAAATCCCATATTTAAAATCAATAGTCTATGCCATCCTATTATAAGGAACACTTGGAGCATAATGCGAACCATCAGTGTTGGGAGCCACAGCACCGCACTTGATGTCTAGTTTATCCTCCAAGGTGCAAGGGTTTCGTAGACACATCCGGCCCTTCCACGCGTACCTATTTTTGGGCGACTATTACTTTTTCCCTCTTGGCATGCCACAGCGGCCTGGAGAGTGAGAGTGGGCATAGATGAGGCTAAACGTATCAATGCTTAGACAAGAGTTGTCATAGTAGGCCTCATACTCGAGAGTTGTGCATTTCTCACAATTGACACTCGTTGTCGGTTTGCCTAACCACTTACTAATGTTGCATGCCACAGCTGCCTTTAGTAACTGATATAGTCAGATTCTCATTCCCTATAATTATTGTAAATGGGTCATTAATTAATACGGAAATTAAACATCGATAATACTAATTAAAAATTATTTTGCTTATTTAACAGATGGCTAATGAAAAAAACTCCACCTTTGCTCTCAAGTCAATACTTGAGAAAGAAAAACTAAATGACACTAACTTTCTCGAATGGCACCGCAATCTGAGAATTGTTCTCAAGATGGCAAAGAAGCTCTACGTTCTAGATGGCCCAGTCCCCAACGAGCCTGAAAATAACACTGCTGCTGCTCGTAAGGCACTGGAAAAGCATAACGAGGATGCCATTGAGGTAGCCTGCCTTATGCAAGCCACTATGTCTCCTGATCTCCAGAAGAACATGGAAGACAAGAATGCATTTGACATGATCGAGCAACTTAAGGACATGTTCCAGAAACAAGCCCGACAAGAACGCTATGACACCATGAAACAGCTCATAAGCTGTAAAATGCAAGAGGGCTCATCTGTTAGTGCTCATGTGCTTAAGATGAAAGGGTACATTGACCAACTCAATAAACTTGGTTATCCCCTGCAAAATGAAATGGCAGCGGATTTCATCTTGAACTCTCTCCCCAGCTCTTACGACCAGTTCGTTATGAATTTCAATATGAATGCCTGGGAAAAGACAGTGACTGAGCTTCATGGAATGCTCAAAACGGCTGAGATGAATATACCTAAAAAAACTAACCAAGTTCTGATGGTCAAATCTGCTGGTGTCAAAAAGCCCAACAACAAGAAAAGGGGTTATAGTGGCAAAGGCAAGAAGAAAGTTAATGTTGCTGCCAAACCTGCCACCAACAATAACAAGCAAGTTGCAAAAGCACCACCTCCTGAAGAGCGTCAGTGTTATGAATGCAACAAGATGGGGCACTGGAAACGCAACTGCCCCGAATATCTGGCTAAGCTGAAATTGAACAAGGCCAACGGTGTTGGCACTTCTTCAGGTATTCTTATTTATGTTATTGAACTTTTCACTGTTTCTAGCAACACATGGGTTTTTGATACCGGATGTGGTTACCACATCATTAATGTCTTGCAGGAGCCTGAAAAGTGGAAGAAGCTGAAACAAGGCGACATGGAGCTCATCGTTGGTGATGGGAAGAGAGTACCAGTTCTTGCAACTGGAACGTATCATCTTTCATGTCCTTCTGGCCTTGTAGTTACTTTAAATAATTGTTTGTTTGCACCTGGTTTAACCAGAAACATTATTTCGGTTTCTTTATTGTTTGAACAAGGTTTCAAGTACGTTTTTAATGGTATTGCTATTTCTGCTTACTTGAATGATGTCTTTTATTTTGAGGCTAAACCTCGAAACGGTATTTATGAGATAGATCTTCAAACAGACAATAACATATATAATCTTTCTAAACGTAACAAAGCTGGCAATAATGAAACATTTCTATGGCATTGTAGACTTGGCCATATAAGCAAGGCACGCATAAAATGGCTCCAATCTGAGGGGATCCTTGAATCCACTGGACAGGACTCCTTTAATGATTGCGAGTCTTGCTTAGCTGGCAAACTCACCAAAGATCCCTTCACCCATGTTGGTGAACGAGCCAATGGTCTACTAGGACTCATACACACTGATGTATGTGGCCCTTTCAAAACCATGACTAGAAATCATGAAAGATACTTCGTCACATTTATCGACGATTATAGTCGATATGCTTATGTCTATCTCATGAAGCATAAGCATGAAACTTTTGACAAGTTCAAAGAGTTTCAAAACGAAGTTGAAAACCAGCTCAGTAGAACGATAAAGATACTTAGATCAGATAGAGGTGGAGAATACCTCAACTTAGAGTTCCTCAATCATCTAAAGGAGCGTGGAATAATTTCACAGCCCACTCCTCCTGGCACACCCCAACTTAATGGCGTGAGTGAGAGGAGAAATCGAACCCTACTTAATATGGTTCGATCGATGATGTGTAGGACTAACTTGCCTCACTCCTTTTGGGGTCATGCTCTTATGACCGCCGCCCGCCTAGTCAATCTGGCTCCGACTAAGAAGGTAAACAAAACTCCATATGAGATATGGCATGGGCGTAAACCCAATTTGGAATACCTAAGAGTATGGGGATCTAATGCTTATATCACTAGCGATTCTGATGATAAGATCGATCCTCGAGGCGAAAAAGTTATTTTCGTCGGATACTATAACAAAAGCGGATATCTTTTCTACCATCCTGATGCAAATACTATTTCCATCAAAAGGAATGGAAAGTTTCTCGAGGAAGAACTTCTTACTCGAGGAACTGGAAACAATATTGTGGATCTTGAAGAAATTCGAGAACCACAAATAACCGCTGATGAAGTCGGAACGTCTGATCAACAAGAAATTGTTGCTGGTGAATCAGACATAAACACAAGCATTCGCAGAAGTAGCAGGACTCGAAAAGAGCCTGACAGATACCTTTGGCATCTTGATGGTTCTGAAGTCCTGGTAGTAGCTGAGTCTAATAACGAACCTACTAACTACAAATCTGCTATCTCAGATCCCGAATCTGCGAAATGGCTGGAAGCCATGAATGCTGAGATGCAATCTATGCGTGACAATCAAGTCTGGGACTTGGTTGAGCTACCCCCCGAATCTCGGGCAGTAGGGAGCAAATGGGTTTTCAAGAAGAAAACCGACATGCATGGAAATATACACACCTATAAAGCACGGCTAGTTGCGAAAGGTTTCACTCAGACTCAAGGTGTTGACTATGATGAGACCTTCTCACCCGTTGCTATGATCAAATCGATCAGGATATTGCTTGCCATAGCCGCGTACTATGACTACGAGATATGGCAAATGGATGTCAAAACCGCTTTTCTTAATGGACATCTCTCTGAAGATGTCTATATGGTTCAGCCTGAAGGTTTTATTGATCCAAAATATCCTAATAGGGTGTGCAAACTGAATAAGTCCATTTATGGACTTAAACAGGCATCTCGTAGCTGGAATCTTCGTTTTGACCAAAAGATCAAAGAATTTGGTTTTCTCAAAAATGAAGATGAGCCTTGTGTTTACAGAAAGGCTAGTGGGAGCACTATATCATTCCTCATCCTGTATGTGGATGATATACTGATAATTGGAAACAACATCCCTATGCTTAACGAAGTTAAACACTATTTGGGAACTTGTTTCGCAATGAAAGATCTTGGAGAAGCAGCTTACATTCTAGGAATCAAGATCTATAGGGATAGATCTAAGCGGCTTCTAGGGCTAAGTCAAAGTACATACATAGACAAAATGATGACACGCTTTAAGATGGAAAACTCCAAGAAAGGAGGTGTTCCTATGACTAAAGGTACTGTCTTGAACAAATCGCAATCTCCTTCAACGGACATTGATATTAAGCGAATGGAAGCAATTCCATATGCTTCTGCGATTGGTTCTATCATGTATGCTATGTTATGCACTAGACCTGACGTCTCGTATGCTTTAAGCATGACTAGCCGTTATCAGCAAAGTCCTGGCATAGCCCATTGGACTGCAGTCAAAACATTCTAAAGTATCTGAGAAGAACTAAAGATATGTTCTTAGTATTTGGAGGAGTGGAAGAAGAGCTCACTGTAAGATGTTACACTGATGCCAGTTTTCAAAGTGACCGAGATGATTCTCGCTCACAATCAGGTTTTGTATTCACTCTGAATGGAGGAGCTATCTCATGGAAAAGCTCCAAACAGAGTGTTGTGGCGGATTCAACCACCGAATCTGAGTATATAGCCGCATCAGATGCTGCAAAGGAAGCTGCTTGGATGAAGAAATTCGTAGCCGACCTTGATGTGGTTCCAAGCATTGGAAACCCATTGAGATCTTTTGTGATAACACAGGTGCTATAGCTCAAGCCAAAGAGCCCAGATCTCATCACCAGGTCAAGCACGTTCTAAGAAAATTCCACTATATACGGGAAATTGTGGAACGTGGAGACATCATGATAAGCAAAATAAACACAGATCAAAACCTAGCAGATCCGTTTACTAAGCCCATGACTCAGGACAAGCATGATCAGCATAGGGATGCTATAGGGCTTAGATTAGCTAGCCATATGTTTTGATTTAGTATTTGGATGTACGAACATTTAAACAGTTATACTTTTGAATTCGTTTTATTTACTAGTTAAATATAATTCTGAATCTTATAACTGTGTTCGATTTTAATACGTTTAATCCATGAATATTATATTCTAAATTATCCGTAGTCGATCAGACTTGTGGGAGCGACTCTGAATTAAGACTATTCTGAATTTGGACTCAAGTAGTTAACTTCAAGTTCACAGACCTCATTGTGAATGACGTTGGATGTAACTCGCTTCAAATCATCTTCATGGATCTTTGTCATAAGATGTTTTGATATTGGTATACTCATTTAGTATCCTCTGACCTGAGATGCATATTAGAATTTCGTTTACCAAGGATTATTCTTTGATTACTGTCAACCGCTGTCGCGTAACTGCCAGTCATAAAGGCTTTAATTGGGAATAGTTCTGAAGTTCAGTGGGAGTTGTATGTAGTCGATAAGGGATTCTGTACTCTTACATGATATGTAACAGTTAGACATCGTGGCGCCCTCGTTGATTCAAACTGGTGAAGTGTAAGGCCTTACCCAAACTAACTGTGTGTTTGATTGGACCACTATGAATCTTGATCGAGAACAATAATAATTGAACACCATATGAGAATGAACTTAATCCATGTCTCATTGATTCAATTGATGTCTTTTACAGAAAGGATGAATGACAACGATTGCCATAAGTCTTTTGTCTTGTCTAAAACAAGATGTTTTGGTTAATGACTTTAAAGTGTCATACCTTGTTGGGGGCAGCCATGTGCAGCTAGAGCACCGCTGACTGTTTGCGTTGAGGATTTTTATCGAAGGCCGTCCAAGTGGGAGATTGTTGGATTTATATGTACGGTTTCGATAACTTAACGCTACTGACTGAGCTGTGACCCGTAAGAGTTACACCTTGGGCAACGAACATTAAATCCACTTAACTTGATTAACTGGTAATCACGAACAATTAACGAAATAAACGGGTTTTATTATTTATACTAATTATAAATAATATCACGTTTATTGGTTACGGGTTTCAAACTTTATATCGCGTTTTGAACCTGATATAGGTTTATTGGGCTTGGGTTCCAATAGAAATTTACATGTAATTTGGATGGTTGTTTTATATATATTAAAGATAATGATAATGATTATCTAATTATATACATAATCATTATCTAATTGTTAGTAACCGTAATAACCTATTATTACTTCTATATATAATATATATTCACCATCCATCTCAATAATAATTTAATTGATGTAGAGCAAGTTACCCAACCCCATAAAACCCTTTGACAGCCGCAAACCTCAAAAGGTTAAAAATCGTTTTTTTTCTTTTTGCTGTGCACCTTCCGGCCGCTCGACACTTGTTTCGTGTTGGTTTCTAGCACTCGTTCGTTGTACCTCGGTGTCTCAAACGGTTAATTATTAACCACTCAGGTATATCTATCTCATTGGTAGGTTAATAATATTTAGTACCGTGTTTGTATGTTTTTGTAACCAGATCCTGTTCGGTTAGTTTTGGTGTCAAAATTTTATAAATATTCCGCTGCGTTTATTAATTATATGTTTAATTAATAATAAATATATCAAACCCGTTTTGATAAAAAGTAAAGTTGACACCACTGAAACCCAACAGAAACCATGTATGAGTTGGTGTTTTCCGTTTTCGCCAACTGTGCATGTAGCAGCTTGTTTAATTTAGATCATGCTTCTAATGTGGTTACCATTGCTTGCTGTAAGTCGGTTAAACAAGCTGTAAGTCGTCTTGATCAAAATCTACCTTCAGTTTTAGGTGACAACCATATAGACTACTTTTGGGTCATTGTTTGGAATTGAACAGGAAGAAGACAAAGAAAACCCATCAAGCATTGAGGTTAGGGTTGGCGACGATGAGGGTTGAAGAAGAGGATGGCGACGATAACCTGTTGAATGCAGGGGCGAAGCATAGTGGAGGCCCGGGGTGCCCCGGCCCCGCTGTTTTTTTTGACACAGCGGTGTAATTTTGCGATTTTCGTAGATAATTTTTATATGAAGTGAGTCCGGCCCCCACTGATTTGATCTTTCGGCCCCTACCGATCGGAAAAAAATGAATCCGGCCCCCGCCGATTCGATCTCTAAGCTTTGAAACTGGTTGAATGTGTCGAAGTTTCCATGTTAAATTGAGGGATTTTTAGTCATTAGTCATTACATTATTACATAATATTAGTTTCAAACTTATGAGTAGTGTTATGGCATAGTTGTGTAGAACCGTCCTTTTGGCTAGGTATTTAAACAAAATCACATAACATTATTACATAATGTCAGTTTTCAAACTTTGATGAATTGTGTTATGAAATAGTTTATTTAATTTTCTAATTCCTCCTAGACTAATTGGCGGCGGCATTAGTCCATTTTCTTTTTTTTTAACGGTCAACGAATCAATTCCGAGCACTCTCGGGCATCCTTTTGGCGAATCAGGTACTCGAGAGTACCCGGGCCACCAATTGCCACCAATTCCCGGGAAAACCCGACCACTCACCCGCCCGAAAGCACGACGGTGAAATAGTCGGTAAAACCAGTCAGGATCAGGACTCGAACCCAAGCCAATGGTCAGGTCATCCTTCATTTCCCCTCCATTAGTCCATTTTCTACCAAGCAATTCACATCTCAAATCCATTGTATTCTACATAATTATATAAATCAATAGTCCCTCAAGATCCAAGTTACATTTCTTAATGCTTCATTTTCACCCATCCAACAAGTAACAAATCTAGTCGCTCTTTTTTACTTTCCTTCCAAAACATCAATTTTGATATTTTACATGGAAACAGAGGGAAAGTATTCAAGCCCATTTTTATAAGCCAAGTCACCGTGTACTACTCGAGATTGGCTTGCTAATCTAAACAAACCTATTATTTATATAACTTTTAGAGTAAATTACAGAAAATGTCTTTTATGTTTATACAAGTTTACAAGGTATGTCATTTAATTCTAAAAATTAGAGAAAACATACTTTATGTTTGAAAAGCCTCCAACCGGTCTTGAACCAATGACTTCATGTAAGAGAAATGCACCCCGATCCACTCCACCACCAACCAAAGTTGTAAAATTTCCTTGTAATACCCTCATATTGTCTAGTTTTACTTGTTTCCCACCATGAATCACAAACCATTCTCTTTCCTCCACATCACCACTCTCTTTCATCCACGTCACAACAAAAACGTCTAAAACGACCCTTACGACGATCTTACGTAAAATAGAAAGTTCAAGTGCCTAATATAAAACATCAGCAATTACAAGGACTATTTCTGAAGTTTAGGTGACAAATGAAGTGTTTTTATTTTTATTTTTAATCAACTCTTCCATATTCATACTCTGTAGTCTGTACCTTGTTACTCCAAGCAAACTATAGTATCAATGGCGAAGATAGCTTCATCTTCCTCTGCTAGTGAAACTCCTACCACAACAGGTAACAGGTATCTTCAACTCCACAACCTCTACTTTAATTTCAGTTATTATTATCATCTACAAATAATAATAATAATAATAATAATAATAATAATAATAATAATAATAATAAACTGCTTCCGTTTACAATGGTACAGGAAAATGTCACTGAGGCCGAGGTCAGTGGCAAAGAGGCCTAAAACTGTAGCGGCTAAGAAGAGGAAGTCATCATCGAAATTAGATGCTGATAAACATAAACCTAAAAAGCCACCTACTGCTTTCTTCTATTTCCTGTATGTCTTCTTTTACTTTTATTATCATCATCTAAATTTTAATGTTTTTCTGTCTCTACTTTCAATTACAAAAATAAAAATAAAAAATAAAAAAAAATGGATAGTGTTAGTTTACAACTGGTCATGCTAGAGAACCTAATAGGTGATTAAGGATAAACAGAAAGAATGAAGAGAAAACAAAAATGAGATTGAAAAAGAGATTGTAATTAAAGCCGCACGAAATAACGATACGTACAGAATTATTGTAACAAGGAGTCAAGGACATTAGGTGACCAACTGAATGCTGGTAGACATTAATAGTGAAAAGTGTTAAGCCGACCGCATCTAGTTCTTGATTGGTCGGGCAGTGGAAGTTTGGGGTTGGCACTGTGGTGGAGAGCTTGCTAGCTTTTTTGCTACAATGACAGTTTTCTCTAGGTGTCGGTTTTGTCGTGGCTACCTGACTGACTAACTGTGGACACCGGCCTTCTGTTGGTCATCTGAATCCTAATGTCCTTGACTCCCTGTTGTTGCAGTATTTTTTTTTTCCTTACTGTTATTTTGTGCGCTTTCTTTCCAATCATCACCTATCATGCTACACTGGAGAAACCTTTAGGTCCTCTAGCATGACTATATGATGAAATAGTTCTTTGCATAATTGCATCTAGTTTTGGTGTAGCAACTGTATTTCGGTTTATCTTTTTCATGGCATGCCAGACACCTTATCGCGTATATCTTACCATCACTTGAACTACCGTTTTATTAATTCTAAAGGGGACACACATTCTTATACCATAGTACAGTACTTCACTCTAGAAAGTTAATGGTGGGGCCTTGTTCAATTATTGATTCAAATCGCAGAGAACTAGTGAAACACACCTTGCAAACGATAAGTACAATAGACTAGTATACTATAAGTGAATAAATATACCACAATAGACTGGTTACTTGATGATGTACCCACATTTGTGTCATAATTCTTGAGTCCCAAGTACCAACATTAAAAGCCAAAAAAGTCTAGTGGTATGGAAGACTTGGAAATACTCTGAGAGGGTATACGCATAGGCTTTCCTTTTACCTTCCTTAAAACTTACTAGCATAATCGACACATAACACTTCCCTTGCGAATGAGCCATCTAGAGCAGTAGAGCTCATGAGTCCTACTTATCAAAGAGAGTTTTCAGTTCATTATGCTAGCAAAGGCCCTCGGAATTTTATCTTGTGCAGTTGTGCTACAAGGTGTGAAATAATAATTGACAAAAATCGGCAAAGGCTTTATTTATGGGACCACCTTAAAATGATGTCAGGGCTAGTTACTACAATCACACTAATGCATTCCTATCGGTTCATCCCAGACGTTTGTGAATGTTGCAGTCTTGTTAAACTTAAATCATGTAATTAAACACCTTAAGGTCTCAATTTAGGCAAAACATCAAATTACCGCATGGCAACATGTAGCCATTTAGCCCCACACCTTGCCAACATAGGCATTAAAAGTTCTGGGAAGACGAGGGATGCCTATATGAGGTGGGTTGTCGTCCCAAAGAGGTATTCTGGAATCCTTTTTCTTCTACACTTAAGTTAATACCTCTCCTATTCATGGCTCACTTGAGGTTGGAATAGTTTACAGGGTCCAACTCCTATAGGTCCACTTATTTTTATTGAATTCCAAGATCTGAGGAAGAAGTATGAATAATCCAAGTCTTAATCCAGTTCAACCTTTGCACCCAGTACATTCTGATGCATGATCCGTAACTAATAAGAATTTGAATTTCAATTTTATTGTCCCAGAGGATATAGTAGCGAAAGCAGTGGACCAGTAGTACTGTTGGGGAGGGATTACTTTAGGTGCTATTATTGGATTCTGCCACAAAGAGTAAAACATGTGTTCGAATAATCTCAAGATTTTTTTTGTATGGCCTCTGCATTCAAATTAATTAGGATTGCATAACCATTTAATTCTTTCTCAGAACGCTCTCCATTAATGTCTCATGGTTTCTTTTTTGTGTAACATTTTATGACTTCAATTATTTAAGGGAGGACTTTCGTAAGGAATTCCAACAGCAAAATCCAGATGTCAAGTCAATGCGTGAGGTGTGCACTGTAACTCATTATGTATATCCGGCTATTATTATTTTTTAAACTTTTTAACAAAATGATGTTCTTTGTTCTGCTACCCGACATGGATGTGTCTACAAACACATTTTCCAGATTGGCAAGGCTTGTGGAGAGAAGTGGAAGGTCATGACTTATGAGGTTTGTATTGTTTTATATTATATCTTCAATTGTTTAATACCTGTTATTGATTATTTTGTCCCCATTTTTTTTTGGTTTGAGCCTGTCTCTGTCGAAACCATTAAATACCTTTTGTGATACATTATTGACAGTTGGAATCATGTGAATCATCGTCTTCACAAATGTAATCTGATTATCTGAATACTAGGTTGTGATTAATAACGTTGCCTTTTACATTGATGAATAAGTGCACATACATGTAAACATGGTTTATGGACCATTAGTTAATTCTATTAGGATTCTGTGATCATGGTGGAGTGGCAGTGGCAGTGGCAGCCTTGATACGATGGATATTCGTAGAAAATGTATGAGCCTTTAGGACGACATTGGAAACAAGACAACCAAATCCTAATGCTAAGTTGCCAACTCTATACATAACAAAATATAGAAAACCTTTAATTTCCAGATTGATGACATTTGTAGCAAGATAGCAAGTTGGCATGGTCAATATATGTCTTAGTATGAGAGTTGAGACTATGAGTAGTGTTTTTTTTTGGCTTGCCTTCATTAGGATTCCTTACTCCTATCTATTGTATAGAGTTTGGTGATCACAACACCAGTACACAACCTTAGTAGCCACTCTAATACCATGTAAAGTCGGGATTTAAACTATACATTATAGTTATGGGCCGGCTTGGAAATGTAGCAATTCCATGCAATATATAAAATTGTACATAACGTAACCTCTTAATGAAGGCTCATATAACCAACAATCACCATTGAAATAGCATGCAAGAGAGGCCAAGAACAAACATTTTAAACTTTTTACTAGATGTATTAGTAGGTGCAGTTACAAGGCTTACTGCCTATCTCAGTTTAGTGATTATCATGGTTACTCACACAAGGTCAGATGAGGTGTTATACACATTCAAAATATATATGGATTCCATAAGATGTGAGAAATTTCGATAGATTATTGAAATGCTAGATTTGGTTATAGATTATGTACATGACAGGAAGCAGCTTCATAATGTTCAATTTGTCAAAGTTATTTTATGATTTTACACATAATTTGCAAGAACAAATGGATTTAAACAAATTGTGGGAATCTACATTCTAAAACGACCACCGGATTTGGCGCTTTTAGACTTTAGTTCCAAGCTGTTCATCCTTCTAAAGTATAGCCTTTGTTATCGTATTTTCACAGTACAGGTTGTTTTAAGAAGTTAAGTAGAACGGTTTGAAGTCAATTTCTCGTAACTTAGCTGAATAATCATTTTTGCTTGTGTATTCATATATTGACTACCATTTTGGTATGTGTTACTTGCTATAGGAGAAGGTCCAATACTATGACGTTGCAACAAATCAACGAGCAAAGTTTGAGAAAGATTTAGCAGACTATGCCAAGAAAAAGGTGCGCATGTTTGCTCACCATAACTGTTGTTTTTTACTTTGAAACATTCAACAAATTGATAATGCTGGTATCTTTAAAGAAATTTACCGGTGTTTGGTTTGACAGTGAAAACAGGGAAATAAGAATGACAGTAAAAGGGTAGGGTGTGTTAGATTTGAGGAAAATTATTTGGGAATTAGCCAAACCTGAGCAGTGTGTGGGTGTTTTAGTTCATCCCATTTAAACACATTTACCTGTGTTTATTCCGAACCATATTGACCTGTTACACCTTGTGTCTAACCCGTCCATTTTACCATCTCATACTCAATGAGTAAAGTAAACCAAGCAACAGGCACTTGTTGCGGTACCAACCTACTATCCAATTCATACCCGTAGTTATTCTTGCTGATGTAGAATACCATTACCACCAATCCGTTTCATCTATAATATTAGCATATGATAATATCGTATAAATATTGCAGCATTTGTGTTTGTACTCACCAACCAAAACATTAATTGCAGGAAAACGGGGAATATGACAAGCTTGATGAGGACTCAGATTATGATGAATGACTATGTTGCTTTTGACAGGTATTTTGTACAGTGAAATATTGAAACATGTCTTTCGGAACCAAGTACGTGCTGTGTACATTGTAGAAAAAATAGAAATGGAACACAAATGTGGATTTGTGTTGCTATCAGTTTAATGAAACCAATTGAATATATGGTAATGGTTATTCCGAATCAAACGAGCAGTTGCTTATATTGACCCAATAATGACCGCGATAGAAGTGAATAGAGTTAAAGCCAAACGTACATTTGACCTTAGATCTATCAAAAAATTTCTTTTAGTTATTATTGAATTAAAAGTAACTTGTTATCTAGTCATCATCGATGACTCTGACTTGCTTATTGTATGGTGGGCTAAACGAATGAGACCGGCGTGTCTTCCTGTGTGGAAGTAGACCGGTGGTAGGGTTTGGGGAGCTGGAGTGGAAGTGGCGGAAGTTCTGCAACCGCGGTTCGGAAATATTGAAAATTTTGTACCCTTTAGAGAAGCTTTGAATCCGCTCCTATGTGCTTCGTTCGGTTTTGGTGGACACAATTATAGCATTCTATGCTTTCAAGCCTTGATTTTTGTTTTTATTAATTATTTAAGGTCTTATATTAATAAAGGGCAAATTATATAAAGTTAGTAGGTAGAACCGCTTCCGATTTCAAGGAGCCGAACGTGAAAACAAAGCCTTGATTTGATTTGATTTGATGGTAATGTATTAGTGACATGAGCAAATTGTTTTAATTTTTGTCGGCAGACATGTTTCAAGTGAGTCGAGTACTCGTCTACAATGTGATTAAGAGGCTAGAGTTTTGGTTCAAATTTCGATCTTCTAAAATTGCTGTTTTATTTTTTGTAACCAATTGTTTTTTTAAATTTTTATTAAAAAACAACTCTACTGGAAAAGAAGATTTGGTTAATTTCGGTAAAAAAACAACTCTATTGGAAAAGAAGATTTGGTTAATTTCAGTTAACCGAAGACTAATAACACACGTAGATTCAAGTTGATTTCAATTAATAAATCCATTTATATGTCGTGCTTGATGAGATATTCACAAATCATTTCAACTTATAAAGAAAAGTATACGACTATCTTATTCATATAAAAAAAAGATAAAGTTTAGTGATTATGGCTCATCTTCATTTCAAAACCAATAACATGTTACGAAAACGTGAAAAACGTAGAATACATTTGTACATTGTGCAAAAAGATAACCAAAGTGGTGAGCCATGAGAGAAAGTGAGGCAGTTACATAACCATCTCATCATGTATCACATTCAAAATGCTACGTACAAATGTATCATGCGATTCTCGTACTCTATGTATCAGTAATATTGAAATGAATACCAGTGTAAAGGCATGCGGTGGGAAGAAATGGTGGTCACAAACAAAACAAAACAAAACCAAGAAATGAAAAATAAAAAAAATAGGGTTTTGAGTTTAGAGAGAATTAAAAAAAAATCTTGATTTGGAGACATGCAGTGGAAAGAAAGTGATTTAAACGGTGTTGGATTGTGGATTGCGGTGTCCACCGGAGAGAGAACGACGACGGCAATTGAGAAAGGGAGAGGATGGGGGTCGGAAGAGGCAAATGAGTAGGGATGGCAATGGGTCGGGTTTGGGACGGGTTTAGGTAATCCTAACCCCATACCCGGTTAGGTATGCTTGTCCCAAACCCGGCCCAAAACCCGTCGGGTTTGTGTCGGGTAATTATCCATCGGGTATTGGGTATACCCGCGGGTTTCGGGTAAACCCATTAAATTTTAAAACTTATCCATTGAGTATATCCGACCAAAAACCCGACGGATATCTATTAGGTACTATTAATCAATTACATTTAACATTATTAAATATATATGTAAATGATTACAATGTATAAATATAAAATAATTAAATCATATAAAAACACTCAAAGACATAGATAACAAATAGTATACACTATTTTTTTTTATAATTTTTAGCACAAGATGACAATCTAGATGGACAATTAGATATATTATGCATACATATTTAAAAAGATATATTAGAAATTATATTGGGTATATATATATATATATTGCAAAGGGATTAATCATACATGTCATACTCTTATGCAATCTCTCCTTTGAGAGATGCCACATAGGATGTGATGTGGCAACTCTAAACCAATTAAAAAAAAGAAATAGATATGATGTAACCTAATCTATTATAATCTTTAACCTAATCTATTAAATACCTAATCTATTAAATATAAATATTAAACCTTTATTATTTTATCTCTCGTGTTTCCTCCCATAACTTTTAAATGTTAATATCTTTTATATACGAGATTTTTTAAGGAAAAAAATTACACCAAATTAACGAGCGTTTTATTATCTTTCCAATGAGTACCATAGTGCTATATAAAAATCGGAGAAAAAAAATGACTATTTTTTGTAACCCGACAGGTATTGTGTCGGGTTTGGGATTAGTTTAAAATAAAATTGTGGGTTTGGGTCGGGTCTGGGATTAGGTGATACCCGACCCGATTACCCGAAACAACATACCCAAATACCCGAACTACATACCCGATCATATACCCATGAATTTTTTAACGCATCACATAACCTTTAGACTAATGCGTTCGATATTTCAATAATTAACTTTTTTTTCTTATTACATGTTAGTTCTTTTTAGAATGATCGATTACAAACTTCCGGATTCATTTGTAATGGCACTAGATTTATACCCCGGCGCAAAGATTTTTATTTTTTTATATTTGAATATGATAACTTATGGCCGAGATTTGTTTAAAATAATAATCTATATATATCTATATCTATATATATAATAACCAAAGCATTTTTATATTTGAATATGATAACTTATGGCCGAGGATGTGATGTGACAAACTCTAGACCAATTAAAAAAAGGAATAAATATGGTTTAAATATGATTTAACATAATCTATTAAATACTTAATCTACTAAATGTAAATATTAAAACTTTATTATTTTCTCTCTCATGTTTCCTCTCATAACTTTTAAATATTAATATCTTTTATATACGAGATTTTTAAAAGAAAAAATTATACCAAATTAACGAACGTTTTATTATCTTTCCAACGAGTACCATAGTGCTATATAAAAAAACGGAGAAAAAAACGACTATTTTTTGTAACCCGACAGGTATTGTGCCAGGTTTGGAATTAGTTTTAAAAAAATTATGGGTTTGGTCGCGCCTGGGATTAGGTGATACCCGGCCCAATTACCCTTTTCTTATATTAGAATATGATAACTTATGGCAGAGATTTGTTTAATAATAATAATAATAATAATAATAATAATAATAATAATAATAATAATAATAATATTCATTAATCATATATTGGCAAATGCCATTTTTATAGTTTAGATACTTCTAATTTTATTCACTTTACTTAGATTTCTTAACCCGGGACGCTCCCGGGGTATAAACTAGTATATATATATTGCAAAGGGATTAATCCTACATGTCATACTCTTATGCAATCTCTTCTTTGAGAGATGCCACATAAGATATGATGTGACAACTTTAAACCAATTAAAAAAAAGAAATAAATCTGATTTAACCTAATCTATTATAATCTTTAACCTAATCTATTAAATAATTAATCTATTAAATCTAAATATTAAACCTTTATTATTTTATCTCTCGTGTTTCCTCCCATAACTTTTAAACGTTAATATCTTTTATATACGAGATTTTTTAAAGAAAAAAATTACACCAAATTAATGAGCGTTTTATTATCTTTCCAACGAGTACCATAGTGCTATATAAAATCGGAGAAAAAATGACTATTTTTTGTAACCCGACAAGTATTGTGTCGGGTTTGAGATTAGTTTAAAAAAAATTGTGGGTTTGGGCCGGGTCTGGGATTAGGTGATACCCGACCCGATTACCCGAAACAACATACCCGATCATATACCATGAATTTTTTAACGCATCACATAACCCTTAGACTAATGCGTTCGATATTTCAGTAATTAACTTTTTTTTTTGTTATTTCATGTTAGTTGTTTTTTTGAATGATCGATTACAAACTTCCGAATTCATTTGTAATGGCATTAGATTTATAAGCCGGCGCAGAGATTCATTTTTTTTATATTTGAATATGATAACTTATGGCAGAGATTTGTTTAAAATAATAATAATAATATATTTTATTATGTTATATTAGATATTTCAACCCGGGACGCTCCCGGGATAAAAACTAGAGCATACATATTTAAAAAGATATATTAGAAATTATATTGGGTATATAATCGGGTAAATGGGTATACGTTATCGGGTAATCGGGTCGGGTAAACGGGTATATCATCAATCCCAAACCCGTCCCAAACCCGCGAAAAAAATAAAAACTAATCCTATACCCGGACCCGGACCCATACCCGATTACCCGACCCCAAACCCGTCCCAAATGTGTCGGGTGTAACATTTCGCATTTAATTTTGTGTACGTTACGATTATTATCGAATAAAACGTCAATTTTTATCATTATCGCACTTTTTAAAAATATATCGTGACACGTTTAGACCCTAGTACCATGATATATACATATAATATCAGAATATTATTGTTTTAAATTGCCAAAAAAAATTATGGCATGGGCCGGGGTTCGAACCTGAGCCCATGGCCGGTCCTTTTACACAAAACAGCCCCACCACCTCGTCTACAACTTCCAATTGGTATTATTCTGATTCAAATTAGATTTATATTAAGTTTGGTGGTGCAGTTGACTTATGAAAAGTCAACTGCGACGAACACCCTTCAAGAATTCAAACCCAAATGCCGCGTTTTTGATTCCAAGTATGGTAAACTATGTAAATTATTGACTAAACGCGTCCATTACACGTCAATTAACATTATCACATTCCAATTTTGTGCCAATCATCGCATTATAGACTTAAAACGGGTCAAAACATTCCATTCGCATCATTCAAGCCTTCCACTATAAATTGAACACTCCTGGTGAGCCTAAGAATGCCGAACAACAAACCCCCACTCTCAATTTTCTCTTTAAACTGCGAATCAGCGTGCTATTGCTCGTGTTTGACTTTTTGTTGACTTTCTCTAATCACGCGTATACGCACTGTAAGTCTTGAAATTTTTGGTGGTTTTTGTTTATCGGCACATTAACAACAATAGCCCTATGAGAAATCGGGCTATTGTTTGTTAAATCTGATTATTGTTAAAACTAGGGTTCGTTCGATTGGATTTGGGGAAGAAACTTTCTGCAGACATTGTTATATAATTAAAACAGAAACAAAACAAACACAACCACTGATCTAGATCAAGTGGTTGTGTCTGTCTGTTTGTAAACCAGGGAATGCGGGTTCGAGTCCCACATTACACGGCTTTTTAGCTTTTCATTAAAAGGATTATAAATTAGTTTCTGATATAACTATATAATTAAATCAAACTTAGAATAATCGTTCTCAGGGTCCAGACCAGATGGTCTGGACTTGTGATATTAAACACGAACCGGTCCTAGACCCGGGTTCGATTCCCAGCTTGAACAAAACATTTTTTTTTACCTTTTAGATTTATATATATTCACTAATATTTCTAAAATTGGTTTTAAAATACTAAAATTGCTTTATAAATTCTACAAAAATTATGTTATGATGTTTTAATAGAAAAGTTTATTATACAATTTTTAGTTTTCCAAAAATAATTTATTTATTATATATAATAAATATTTCAAGTTTATTTTATTATAATTATAAAATTCTATAAAAATATCAAAACGATTATATAAATTTCCACAAAAATTATTCTGAGTTTATAAAACATTAAACACTTCTAAAATGATTTTTATTTCTGAAAAATCATTTATTTAATATTTTTTTAATCAATTTTTGTTATTTTTAATCATAAATAAATCATAATAAATTCATTTTTCAATATTTTTACACCAAAATTTTATATAAATTATTTCTGTCCATTTAGAACAGAAATACAAATTTTAATTCAAAAATTTTTTAATTTTAATATTTTTAAATATTAAAGTTATATTTTGACAAATTGAAATAAATAGATTAAATATTCTATTTTTAAGAAAATAATTTTATAAAATTTTCATACTTAAAACCTTATAACGTGACCATCTTTAATCTAAAAGACTTTTGTTTATTTATTTATCGAATTTCTTTTATTTATTAAACGATTCAATTAATAATCAAACGAATACTTATCCCCAAATTCGAAACCCTAGAAAATACTTGTAGACTAGAAAGACTTAGACTTATTTGTTACCTTATACATAGGGTAATACTTGGCAACTTTGGGCTACACATATTCTTTTTCTCGAGACTTAATACTTTGCTAAGGTGAGTTTACGTAACCATGTTTATGCAATTCTTTATACTTGCAACTTTATACTTAAGTAATTCTACATACATGTCTAGTTGTAAACTTTAATGCCTCATGACTTAGACAACTACTGTTAGACTTAAACTTCAACATACATAATCATTAGCTATGGCCAAGCCGGCGATACTCAATAATTGTCACACCCTCAAAATCCACTTGCGGAGTTTTACCGCGAGGCGCATGACAAACCAGGATCCAAACCAACGATCACAATAAACAAGTCTAAATGAACATAAATGCAATTTCAAAACATAGTTTAAAATCCCCGTTTACAGCGGAAGCTTATTCAAAACAATTATTCAATAATAAACCAATGTTCAATGTTTGTAAATCATGCAACTCTAGCTAGACGCCGTGCAGACGCGTGCGCCCTAGTTCCATTCGTGCTACCTTAGCGACCTGAGAAAACATGTAAAAGTTTACGTCAGCACAAAAATGCTGGTGAGTTTACAGGTTTTGTATCCAAGTACCAAGTCCACCTGTCCATACTATAACAAATAGAAAACCAGTATACGCTAGCTAGGCGTACGTTTTGTTACTACCACGATTGGAAAACCATTACTAACGCGAATACCAAAAGTATGCCTGATGTAGTTCCTGTTGTTCCTGTTGTTCCTGTTTGAGACAATATGCACTCGCCGACCCTCCAAGTCGACGAGCGGGGTTGGTCACTCCCAATAGCGCTATTCACATTTCCCCGTTGTGCAAACCCGCACATTCATGGTTCCCCCCGGGACTTCCAAAGATCGTGTAGTACACAATAGAAACCCATAGTATGACAGTAGTTACCAAATAATCGTTTTAACACATGTTTTCTTCCCTGAAAGTATAAAACCAGTATAAAAGAGGGGCCGTAAACTCACCTTAAGTTGCGTTACTCCTTAACCCGAGTAAACCCAGCTGCTATGCTAGTCCCGTAAGCGGCGACCTAACATACGACAGTTACAAGTACTTAGACTAATAACCCGCAGGTTAATTAGTCCCTAGATGTCCAGACCATAACCAAGTTCGTTTGAAAACACCGTGACTGTTTAACCGACCCAAAGTACAAGACTCGACATCCCATTGGTGACCCGAGACTCCCCGTGTTATGTTTACGCTCCAAAACGTACAATAACGCAAGTACACTTAACATACGTTAACGCACAACAAGTTATAGCACATAGTTCACGTATCACCGAAATACATCCAAATATATGTTACCAAGTTATTAGACATGTTACGGGGTTCCTAGCATGTTACTACATGTTAAATCGGGTCTCGGAATGCTAATTTACACTTACAGCAGCAGTACACGCGATTAGGAAAAGTCAACTAGCAATTAGGAAAGTCAACTAGCAATTAGGAAAGTCAACTAGCAATTAGGAGTCCTATTCGCCCCTATTATAGGCGATTAGGAGCTACTCCCCTCTATTATAGGCGATTAGGGGCTACTCCCCTGAACTTACTAGTGATTAGGGCTAATCACCTGAACTTACTAGTGATTAGGGCTAATCACCTGAACTTACTAGTGATTAGGGCTAATCACCTGATCTTACACAAGAGTAGACCTCTACTCGCCTATAATATGGGCGATTAGCACCCTACTCGCCTATAACATAGGCGATTAGGAATGCTACTCGCCTGTAACCTTGCTGTTCCGGTTTTTCGCGCGTTTAACGCTCCAAATCAGATCCAGAACGTGTGTAACTACCCAATATCATCCCAAACACTATCCTAAACATGTTTAACCCAAAACCCTTCGTTCAACCTCGTATAATCAGTCCTGCATGCAACCAAAGTAATCCAAACACCATTCACATAGCATGCAACATCATACTAACACATGTAATCATAACACTATTATCCAATTACTGAGATTTCTATCATCATACTATCAATATCAATCCTGACCTAGCATGATAACCCATCAAATCATCATCAAGAATCATAAAAATCCTATCTTTCTAATCATACACACCCATAACGCACGTATATTAGTTATAATCCGATTAACAATCCTTATTGACGATTTTCAGAAAGCTTTTTCGTTTATGAACAGGTCTGGACCATTAGGGATTGATTAAAAACGTTTACAAAGTGTTATGGATGAGAATCAAACCTTAGGATTATGAAAGAATGATGGTTAGACCTTGAAACCTTGTGTTTTTGATCAAAATCGCCTTCCAGAGGTTGTTTATGTGTTTGGGGCGGTTATGGGACGACTAGGGTTGATATTAGGAAGTTTAGGAGGTTAAGCATTGTATTTATAGGCGTTTCTAGTCGTCCAGCACGTTATAGGCGAGTATGCAGCAGTTTCAGGCGATTAGGGCTTGTAATCGCCTGAATGTTCATGTGATTGGGGCCTACTCGCCCTTAGATACACACGAGTAGGGGCCTACTCGCCCTTAGGGTTCCCTACTCGCCTCCCCTATAGGGGAGTAGACCTCCTACTCGCCTATAGGGGTTGGTTTCGTGCGTTTTGCGCGTTAAACCCCGTTTTAACATATGTTAATACCTATTCACGTACCGACAAGTCATATAATGATTGTAAACACATAACACAAGTAAATACACATATTTACACTCGTTCACCAATTCCCGGGACTCGAGACTCGTACGTTCCGTATGCCCTGACGATCCTACCGATCGTCACCGTTTGTACACTTGGTTAAGGACCGACATCTAATGAACCTCTAGACCAACATCCAATGATCCTCTAGACTAAACCAATAGTTCCCGAACTATAACCCGACTTAACTAACCCAGTTAAGTACAATATACGCGTGACTCGCTAAGGTAGACTTTCATCTAGACAACGTTGTTAACCAGAATTTGCCGGGTGTCACATCATCCCCACGTTAAAAGAATTTTCGTCCCGAAAATTGCTCAAGTACCAAAAGAACAAAAGAAATAACGAAGGAACAAACAAAAGATAGAAACCAAAAGAGAGAGATTTACCCGAGTTGTCACATCATCCCCACGTTAAAAGGAATCTCGACCCGAGATTCATTCAGCTGCCGAAGAGACATGTCTCGACTCGAACGCTTCCTTAGGAAAAAGATGAGGATACTTAGACTTCATCTGATCCTCCCGTTCCCATGTATATTCCGGTCCCCGGTCCGAGTTCCACCGAACCTTAACGATACGAATCTTGCTGTGACGCAGGCTGCGAATCTTGTAATCAAGGATCTCTACAGGTTCTTCCACAATCCGAAGACGATCATCAACCTTGATCTCTTCCAGTGGAACGATGAGAGACTCGTCAGCCAGACACTTCTTCAAGTTTGACACGTGAAAGACGTTATGTACGTTACCGAGCTCCGTCGGTAGATCAAGTCGATATGCCACCGGCCCAATCCGTTCCAGGATCGTAAATGGGCCGACATATCGCGGATTGAGTTTGCCACGGTTCCCAAAGCGTATGACGCCCTTCCACGGTGAGACTTTTAGAAGTACCTTGTCATTGACTTGGAATTCCAGTGGTTTGCGACGCTGATCAGCATAACTCTTTTGCCGGTCCCGTGCCGCCGCCAACCGATTACGAATCTGTACGATCTTTTCCGAAGTTTCGTACACTAGTTCAGGCCCAGTGAGTTGACTCTCACCCACTTCAGCCCAGCAAAGAGGAGAACGGCATTTCCGTCCGTACAGTGCTTCGAACGGAGCAGCCTTGATGCTCGTGTGATAACTGTTATTGTACGAGAATTCTACTAACGGTAGATGAGCTTCCCAACCTTTGCCAAAATCGATCACACATGCCCGCAGCATGTCCTCTAAAGTTTGAATTGTGCGCTCACTCTGACCGTCAGTCTGTGGATGGTAAGCCGTACTCATGTCTAGTTGGGTACCCAAAGCCTTGTGCAAAGACTTCCAGAAGTGAGAAGTAAAATGGGAGTCATGATCCGAGATAATAGAAACTGGTACCCCGTGCTTAGAAACAACTTCTTTCAAGTAAAGACGAGCCAAACGATCCATGGTGTCGGTCTCCTTAATAGCAAGAAAATGGGCTGATTTCGTCAACCGATCGACAATCACCCATATCTTGTCGTTCCCGCTTGGTGATTTAGGAAGTTGTGTGACAAAATCCATAGTAATCCGTTCCCATTTCCATTCCGGAATTTCAGGTTGTTGCAGGAGACCCGACGGTTTCTGGTATTCCACCTTGACCTTAGCACAGGTCAAGCATTTGCTCACGTATGAGGCTATGTCCGACCTCATGTTTGGCCACCAGTAAAGCACCTTTAGATCTTGGTACATCTTATCCGAACCAGGATGAATAGAATACCGGGACTTATGAGCCTCATCAAGGACAAGCTCCCGTAGTCCCCCGAATAAAGGAACCCATATGCGTTCTGCGAAGTAGTGCAGGCCATCAGGCCTTTGCTCGAGGTGCTTGTCGGCACCGTGCATGGTTTCAGCTTTAAGGTTTTCCTCCTTCAGAGCTTCCAACTGGGCAGAACGGAGTTGATCAGGTAGTGACGAATGAATGGTGAGCTGCAACGCCCGAACGCGACGAGGTTTAGTAGATTCCTTCCTGCTCAAGGCGTCTGCTACAACATTCGCCTTGCCAGGATGGTACTTAATAGCACAATCATAGTCGTTCAAAAGTTCAATCCAACGACGTTGCCGTATGTTCAAATGTTGTTGGTCGAAAATGTGTTGGAGACTCTTGTGATCGGTGTAGATGGTGCATTTGGTACCGTACAAGTAATGTCTCCAAATTTTCAACGCGAATACCACGGCACCCAACTCCAAGTCATGAGTTGTGTAGTTCTTCTCATGCACTTTGAGTTGACGAGAAGCATACGCAATCACTTTCTCGCGTTGCATCAACACGCAACCGAGTCCATGAATGGAAGCATCACAGTAAACAACAAAATCATCAGGACCCTCAGGTAAAGACAAAATAGGAGCAGAACACAGTTTAGACTTCAGTTCTTCAAACGCTGACTCTTGTGATTCACCCCAGTCGAACTTCCTATCCTTCTGAGTGAGAGTGGTGAGGGGTTGAGCAATCTTCGAGAACCCCTGAATGAAACGACGATAGTAGCCCGCAAGGCCTAGGAATTGCCGCACCTCAGTTGGCGTCTTTGGTGCTCCCCAGTCCTTGATCGCTTCGATTTTAGCTGGATCGACATGAATTCCTAGTTCATTAACCACATGTCCTAGGAATTGAACTTCGCGTAACCAAAAGTCACACTTTGAGAACTTGGCGTAAAGTTGCTCCCGTCGCAAAAGTTCCAAAACTAACCGCAGATGTTCCCCGTGTTCGGTCTCGTTCTTGGAGTAGATCAGAATGTCATCAATAAACACAATGACGAACTTGTCCAGATATGGTTTACAGACGCGGTTCATCAAGTCCATGAAAACCGCCGGTGCGTTCGTGAGACCGAAAGGCATGACCAAGAATTCGAAATGGCCATAACGTGTTCGAAAAGCAGTCTTCGCAACGTCAGCCTCCCTGACGCGCAGCTGGTGATAACCGGACCTCAAATCGATCTTGGAATAATAACTAGAACCCTGAAGCTGGTCGAATAGATCATCAATACGTGGAAGAGGATAACGGTTCTTGACGGTCAGTTTGTTCAGCTCTCTGTAGTCCACACACAATCGGAAACTTCCATCCTTCTTCTTAACAAATAAAATCGGGGCTCCCCAAGGGGAAGAACTTGGCCGGATGAAACCCTTGTCCAAGAGTTCCTGTAACTGACTGGACAATTCCTGCATCTCGGGAGGTGCAAGACGATAGGGGGCCCGAGCAATAGGAGCAGCCCCTGGTACAAGATCAATACCGAACTCGACTTGACGATGAGGAGGAAGACCAGATAAATCATCGGGAAAAACATCAGGAAACTCGCGTACCACCGGAATGTCGTCGATCTTCTTCTCATCAACAGAGGAAACAGATAAAAGCGCCAAAACAGCTGGATAACCCTTTCGAAGACACTTAAGGGCTTTCATGCTAGAGATGATGTTTAGCGGAACACCACCCTTGATACCATACACAGAAAGGAATTCTCCGTCAGGGAGAGGAATCCGAATAACCTTATCGTAACAGACGATCTCCGCGCGATACAAAGATAACCAATCCATTCCTACTACAACGTCAAAACTACCCAAAGGTACCGGCATAAGGTCGATGGGGAACGATAAACCCGACAACTCTAATTGACACTCCTGAAGGATACTAGTAGCTTCAATCGTTTTACCGTCAGCTAACTCAATAATATACTTGGCCTCTAATGGTACGGGTGCTACATCTAGCAGTCGACTAACATCCATGGATACAAAACTCTTGTCGGCACCAGAATCAAATAATACGCTAACAGAACGATTATTGAGAAGAAACGTACCGGTGACTGTGTCAGGGTCCTGTCTAGCCTCAGCGGCTCCAATGACGAAGGCACGTGCATTTCTGCCGCCGCCCCCGTTGTTACCATTCCCGTTGTTCCCACCCTGCTTCAGTTTTGGGCAATCCTTCTTGTAATGCCCAGTGTCACCACAGTTGTAGCATCCTTGTTTCCCTGTAGTCCCCTGAGTAGTCGGAGCTGAGCTGTTAGTCGGAGCCTGAGTCGATGGAAGTGTAGCCCGACAATCCTTAGCATAATGCCCTGTTCGCTGGCAGCGGTGACAACGGTTACTGTCGCAGTTCCCTTGGTGATGGCGTCCACACTTGTTACATTTGGGCAGTTTTCCCGCATAACCACCTGCTTGTTACCGAAGAAGATGAACCCCCATTATCAAACCTTTTACCCTGCTGTGCAGACCCAGATCCTTTCCCGTCATTTTCCCACTTGCGCTTGTTGTTCTCTGGAGCCTTAACAGTCGAACCCTTCGCAGGCAAAATCCCCTCATTCACCTTTAAGTTGGTCATCCTATGGGCCGATCGAACTACCTCCGCATAAGTAGGATGATTCCCAGCAGCCACTAACCCTGCAATTTCCGGCACTAACCCTGAGACATAATGTTCAATCTTACGATACTCTGGCACGTGCAGATCGGGACACAGCACTGCCAACTCATTCCTCCTCACAGTATACTTCTCGATTTCCGACCCAGTCATCTTGAGGTTCCACACCTCATGCTCCAGCTTCTGTACCTCTTCCCTCGGGCAATACTCCCGCTTCAGCAATTGCACAAAGTTCTCCCATGGCATAGCATATGCCTCCCCAATACCCATATTCTGGGTGATGCCGTTCCACCAAGTCAATGCCACGTCCTGAAACAACGCAGCCGAATACTTCACCCGATCTTCTGGGAGACAGTTACACATCAGAAATACCGACTCCACTTTCTCCAACCACCTAAGCAAGCTAACCGCACCCTCCGTGCCAGAGAATTCCTGGGGCTTACAGTCCCGGAACATCTTGTAGGTGCACATGGGTGGGGGTGGGTCAACAGGACCACCTGAAATGAAACGTATGAGAAACCACGAATAACGTAAACAAGGCTCACCAATGAGGCAAAGAAAATGGATAAAACAACTTATCACCACCGTTGTGCCCTAACTGGAAGGCAGCTTGGAGCAAGTTGTTCAGATCAGCCTGTGATAGGTTAATACCTCCACCACGACCACCAGCACCACCGCGACCACCACCACGTCCACCATTGCGACCACCTCCACGTCCTCCACGCACTCCAGACATGATTCTGGCAGAAAGAACGAGAAAATTTAGTTTCGCAGTTAAAGATAACCACTAATGTTCACAAGATCAAAGCCAGATCCAATCCAGGACTATCCCCTCAAACCCAGAGCTCACTAGGGCTTCCATGCATTTCGGTTTATGATTTTGTGTGCACCCAAAATGATAAACCGCTCTACATGGTCCTCCAAGTGTTCTCCTAGTTCAAAGTTCAAATCACCGAACATAGACTCTTAGCTACACACCGTAATACTACGGTAGTCTATGACAAGTGTTTCTATTGGAGTGCGAAAGGGAGATGTCCGAGCCTTGGACAAATCTCAAGAGTACACGAGTTACTCCAATAGACTACACTGCCTAGATAATAAGTAACCCAACCTAAGATAGAATGGATGATGTAACGTAGAAAGACCAACGATTTAGAGACACCCCGACAAGACCATACGTAAACCACTATAACGTTTAGTACCATGTGATCGTCTAGTGTGTGCGACTCGGCTATAGACTAGACTCTACATGCAGTCCTAGTTCACTATAACCATTGGCTCTGATACCAATCTGTCACACCCTCAAAATCCACTTGCAGAGTTTTACCGCGAGGCGCATGACAAACCAGGATCCAAACCAACGATCACAATAAACAAGTCTAAATGAACATAAATGCAATTTCAAAACATAGTTTAAAATCCCCGTTTACAGCGGAAGCTTATTCAAAACAATTATTCAATAATAAACCAATGTTCAATGTTTGTAAATCATGCAACTCTAGCTAGACGCCGTGCAGACGCGTGCGCCCTAGTTCCATTCGTGCTACCTTAGCGACCTGAGAAAACATGTAAAAGTTTACGTCAGCACAAAAATGCTGGTGAGTTTACAGGTTTTGTATCCAAGTACCAAGTCCACCTGTCCATACTATAACAAATAGAAAACCAGTATACGCTAGCTAGGCGTACGTTTTGTTACTACCACGATTGGAAAACCATTATTAACGCGAATACCAAAAGTATGCCTGATGTAGTTCCTGTTGTTCCTGTTGTTCCTGTTTGAGACAATATGCACTCGCCGACCCTCCAAGTCGACGAGCGGGGTTGGTCACTCCCAATAGCGCTATTCACATTTCCCCGTTGTGCAACCCGCACATTCATGGTTCCCCCCGGGACTTCCAAAGATCGTGTAGTACACAATAGAAACCCATAGTATGACAGTAGTTACCAAATAATCGTTTTAACACATGTTTTCTTCCCTGAAAGTATAAAACCAGTATAAAAGAGGGGCCGTAAACTCACCTTAAGTTGCGTTACTCCTTAACCCGAGTAAACCCAGCTGCTATGCTAGTCCCGTAAGCGGCGACCTAACATACGACAGTTACAAGTACTTAGACTAATAACCCGCAGGTTAATTAGTCCCTAGATGTCCAGACCATAACCAAGTTCGTTTGAAAACACCGTGACTGTTTAACCGACCCAAAGTACAAGACTCGACATCCCATTGGTGACCCGAGACTCCCCGTGTTATGTTTACGCTCCAAAACGTACAATAACGCAAGTACACTTAACATACGTTAACGCACAACAAGTTATAGCACATAGTTCACGTATCACCGAAATACATCCAAATATATGTTACCAAGTTATTAGACATGTTACGGGGTTCCTAGCATGTTACTACATGTTAAATCGGGTCTCGGAATGCTAATTTACACTTACAGCAGCAGTACACGCGATTAGGAAAAGTCAACTAGCAATTAGGAAAGTCAACTAGCAATTAGGAAAGTCAACTAGCAATTAGGAGTCCTATTCGCCCCTATTATAGGCGATTAGGAGCTACTCCCCTCTATTATAGGCGATTAGGGGCTACTCCCCTGAACTTACTAGTGATTAGGGCTAATCACCTGAACTTACTAGTGATTAGGGCTAATCACCTGAACTTACTAGTGATTAGGGCTAATCACCTGATCTTACACAAGAGTAGACCTCTACTCGCCTATAATATGGGCGATTAGCACCCTACTCGCCTATAACATAGGCGATTAGGAATGCTACTCGCCTGTAACCTTGCTGTTCCGGTTTTTCGCGCGTTTAACGCTCCAAATCAGATCCAGAACGTGTGTAACTACCCAATATCATCCCAAACACTATCCTAAACATGTTTAACCCAAAACCCTTCGTTCAACCTCGTATAATCAGTCCTGCATGCAACCAAAGTAATCCAAACACCATTCACATAGCATGCAACATCATACTAACACATGTAATCATAACACTATTATCCAATTACTGAGATTTCTATCATCATACTATCAATATCAATCCTGACCTAGCATGATAACCCATCAAATCATCATCAAGAATCATAAAAATCCTATCTTTCTAATCATACACACCCATAACGCACGTATATTAGTTATAATCCGATTAACAATCCTTATTGACGATTTTCAGAAAGCTTTTTCGTTTATGAACAGGTCTGGACCATTAGGGATTGATTAAAAACGTTTACAAAGTGTTATGGATGAGAATCAAACCTTAGGATTATGAAAGAATGATGGTTAGACCTTGAAACCTTGTGTTTTTGATCAAAATCGCCTTCCAGAGGTTGTTTATGTGTTTGGGGCGGTTATGGGACGACTAGGGTTGATATTAGGAAGTTTAGGAGGTTAAGCATTGTATTTATAGGCGTTTCTAGTCGTCCAGCACGTTATAGGCGAGTATGCAGCAGTTTCAGGCGATTAGGGCTTGTAATCGCCTGAATGTTCATGTGATTGGGGCCTACTCGCCCTTAGATACACACGAGTAGGGGCCTACTCGCCCTTAGGGTTCCCTACTCGCCTCCCCTATAGGGGAGTAGACCTCCTACTCGCCTATAGGGGTTGGTTTCGTGCGTTTTGCGCGTTAAACCCCGTTTTAACATATGTTAATACCTATTCACGTACCGACAAGTCATATAATGATTGTAAACACATAACACAAGTAAATACACATATTTACACTCGTTCACCAATTCCCGGGACTCGAGACTCGTACGTTCCGTATGCCCTGACGATCCTACCGATCGTCACCGTTTGTACACTTGGTTAAGGACCGACATCTAATGAACCTCTAGACCAACATCCAATGATCCTCTAGACTAAACCAATAGTTCCCGAACTATAACCCGACTTAACTAACCCAGTTAAGTACAATATACGCGTGACTCGCTAAGGTAGACTTTCATCTAGACAACGTTGTTAACCAGAATTTGCCAGGTGTCACAATAATAGATCTATTGGATTGACAATCCCACCTAGATTCGTTGACTATCTTTTATGGGGAGCGCGGGTGATTGTTATCGTTCCAACGTGATATTAAGGTGAACCGTGGATGACGGGATGGACCTAAACTTGTCGGATGTTTGATTATGTGCATACTACACTTCATGTTTATTCATGTAGACTTAAACTTACGATAGACATATGAATTGCTAAACTTTTATTCTTAAACTTAATTGCTTGACATGGCTTTTGTATTCTCACCAACTTCTAGTTGACCCCCCCATTTTTACAACTCAACAGGAAATACCGATGCTTGAAGTCTAGAGCTAGTATGAGAAGATATTTGAAGTTTTAAGCTTTGTTTGATTATTTGATGTATTAGATTTCATTCAAGATATTTAATGTAATTCAATACTGTAATGAAACAAAGGATTATTTAAACTTATGTATTACCATGAGCTACTGAACAATCATTCATACGTGACACCTCGATGTTTTCGTCATCGGTTGGGGTGTTACATCGGGTTTCGGGTTTACCCATCGGGTTCGGGTTTGATTGCCATCCCTACAAATAAGTACGCTTTAAAAGACATTTATATCATCAAGTCACACATGTAAAAAAAGGTTAAATTAAGGATCTAGTTTGAAACTTACTTTCAATCACAATTTCAAGCAAGTCTGTTAACCCATGTCACCATGTCGTGTGGGCAAATGAACTCCAATAGTCGAACACAATTTATTTCTCGTATTTAAAAATAAATTATTTTTTATTACAACTATATATAATATCAATGGATGAGACCATAGTTTTCAAAAGCGCGCCTAGGCGCGAGGCACACCAAGTGCGCTTCGCCCTGTGAGGCGTGCGCCTAGGCACTGTGGCGCACTATCAGGGCTGTGTCAGGCTGATTTCCGGCCAAATTCAGGCTAAAAGTTGCATAAACCTCTAAAACATCCTAAAGGAGTCATGAACAAGTCATAAACAACCCTAAAACATCCTAAAGTGGCCCTAAGCAAGCTTAAAACATCTCTAATATCCCTAAAAATGTATTTTATACTATGCGCCTAATTATAAACAACCCTCGTTTTTTTATACGCCTTGCGCCTAGGCTCCGGGCTCGGCCTGTGCGCCTTAAGTGCGCCTAGGCGCTTTAACAACTATGGATGAGACAATGACTCAATTATTCAAAACATTCCCTCTATCATAATGCGTTGGTATATTTTTAAAAGAAAAAAAAAATAAGTGTATTTTTAATTTTTTTAAGCTTTCTACACAAGTGTTGTAGAATACAACTTTATAAGCTTTCTACACAAGTGTTTTAGAATAAACTTTTATGTAATATGGAGCAAGGCATTACATACCCTAGTACTGTTGTGAAACACGACCATGGAGCTTCTATATAAACATGCATGATCAACGTACGTAGTTAACTTAAAAAAATTATAAACCTGGCCAGTAAGCTAGCTAGCTAGTATGTCCACCAATATTAATATTGCCAAATTATATCCATTTCCCTCACATGTTTCTGTCCAAAGCTTCGTTACAGTGAAGCTAAGTGATAAGAGCATGTATCATTTATGGGAAACACAGATGCGATATCTCTTAGAGAGCCATGATTTGCTTGGTTTCATCAATGAAAACAGCCCTGTTATGCAGGATGGTACTGATGAGCACGAGCTGTGGATGAAATCCAATGCGCTTGTTCGTGGTTGGATTCTTGCTTCCCTCTCCGAACAAGCAGCCATAATAGTCTTGGATCGCCTTGAATCCAAACCCGATCATCAACAAACGCATGTTACAGCCAAACATATATGGGATCAAGTGCAAAGTACATATGGTCAACACACAGGTCAGTACTATATATATTTTCTTGTTACTCATATACAAGAGAGGGTTGCGGCACATCTGCTTTCCTATTTGTTTGTCATCCTGCTGTAAAATATATGACTCGTTTAAAAAAAAATAAACATGAATACAAATTATACAATCAAGGATTTCACCTTAAGAAAATCATATACACAAAGTGCAATAGAATTTTTTTACTGGTGTTGACTAAATTTCTATCAACCCTGACTCACTGAGTTAGAATTTTCGGGCCGGGTTGGGTTTTTATCACTAAAGTTATAATAAAAAACGACTAAAATCACTAGTATTCATAACTAACTGTTGGTATCAGGTCCCTCTTATTCGATAATAGATCTGAATGTTTTGTTTTGTGCTTGGCTTATATAGCCTACTACAAACTCAATGGAAAGCAAATTACAGCCACACAAATTAGGAGGAATTAATCAAAATACTAACTCCAACTCCAAGTCAAACCCCAAAACACTTCTCCACTCCTCACTTAATATGGCCACTAAATAAAATAAACTAAATACTAATTAATAAAGTTGCTACATAATCCATTCCCGAGTTTACTTGAGGAGGGAAAAGAAAAGAAAGGAAAGGAAAGGAAAGGAAAAGAACCGAAGGAAAGAAAAAGAAATGATACATATCATTTCATTCAATTCCTTTCAAATCTAAGGTAGTGTTACTAAGGTAGTGTTTGGTATGATGGAATGGAAGGGGGAATGAAATGGACCATTACGAGATAATGAAAAATAGTGTGTTTGGTTGGTTAATGGAATGGAATCACCCATTCCATAAGGCATTCCATTCCCTCAAAACCATTCAATCCACCCCCATGTTTTTTTTTTCATTCCATCCCTCATTCACCATTTACAAACAACACCACAACCAACCACCACCACCCACCACCATCGTCACCACCGACCACCGTTGTCGCCACCACCCATCACCGTCGCCCACCACCCACCATCATCGCCCACCAACGTTGCCGCCACCACCCACCACCACCGCCGCCACCAACCACCGCCACCCACTACCTTCACCCACCGCCGCCGCCACCAATCATCGTCACCCACCCACCACCTCCGCCATCCAACACCACCCACCGCCGCCCACCACCGTCACCCACCAACCGCCGCCTCTACCACCAGCCACTGTAACTCACCACAATTTCCTTTACCCACCATTACCGCCACCACCCAGCACCACCACCTCCACCCACCACCGCCACTACTCACCATCGTCACCCACCCACCAACACTGCCATCCACCTCTACCTCCACCCATCACCACCGTTGCCGTCACCCACCACCGTCGTCACCACCCACCGCCACACACCACCACCTACCATCACCATCACCACCACCGCGACTACTCACCATCGTCGCCCACCCACCGTCACGGCCATCCACCTCTACCTTCCACCGTCACTACCACCGCCGCCGCCACCCACCACCGCCGCTATAGCCACATATCACCACCCACCATCACCGCCACTGACCACTTCTATTAACCATCAATTTTATTTCTTCGTCCTTGCATGCCTATCTAACATCACAAAACAATGTTTTGTTTCATTCTCACATGGCAACCAAACAAGACATGGAATGGTAATGATCCATTCCATTACCTTGTCCATTCCATTACCTCGTCCATTCCATTACCTCGTCCATTTCATTACCTCGTCCATTCCATTCCCTTATTCATTCCATTTCCCCATACCAAACCGACCCTAAAGGATTTGGTCTAGTTTTCCTTCTATTTCCCGTGATGGCCACCCCGTGATGGCTGTGATGCCCGCAAACACCGCCCCTTCTATTGTGTGATGCCCGTGATAACATCATTGTGTGATGACCGTCACACTCCAAAAGCTGGCTGACTGTCCCATCTCTCTCTCTCTCTCTCTCTCTCCTCTCTCTTTATATGGGTTTTTATATGCGTGGATGGGTGACACAATATTATTGGGTGTGATGAAATGTGAACACCACCCCATGCAATTAGTGATGAATGTGATGAAGTATGGTGAAAATGAGGTGCCACAATATTATTGGGTGTGATTGTGTGATAGTGTGATACTATCACCAACCACTTCATCCACCCTTAAGTGAAACTCGGGAACACAACATGTTTTGTTTTCCTTTCTTTTCCTTCCTTAAATGAAACTCGGAAACACAATCAAAATTTTCTTTCCTTTCATTTCTCTCGTTATATTAACTTGGAAACACAGGGTAAGTCAAGATTAAATAACCAACACTAACTTTAATTACTGGGTGAATAAACACTACTTTAAATATGTTGCGTGAAACTTCAGCAGAAAGGAGGAACAATAAAACCTGTAGATTATTATGTATACAGAGAATACTTGATATTTACACACATTAAACACACATATTATCCTTAACTATGTCGGTACAATCAATCTATTCATAAGTTGTGTTTAGCGCTTATAAATAACCGTCACAACCATACAGTGGCGGATCTAGGAATTTTTTACGGTGGGTTCAGGTTGGACAAGGTTTATCACATAATAAAAATATGGCATAGTGAAATAACATCGTCATTAAGAATTAAAAAAATATAATATAAATACAATGGTGTTTAAAATTTGTCGATTCTATTCACACCTATATATTTTCAGGTTTCAACAAACTTATGTTACTAATTGTCTAATTAAAATTCTCATTTTAAAAAATAACCATGATCAACAAACTAACAATTGCACTAATCTCCTAACATAAATGAATTTCGTTCCAGTTTTTAACTTCAACATAAACAAATTATGTATTTATGCTCACACAGATTCATGTATTCACATAACAATTATTCTATATAGTACCAAAAAAACTTTCAAAATCAACTAACCATTATTGTGGATATGATAGAGCTTGATGGTTAGAGAGAGAAACTAAGAGAGAGAGAGAGAGGGAGAGAGAGAGAGAGAGAGAGAGAGAGAGGGGGGGGGGGGGAATTCCCAACAACAAGCTAACCAGGTTGTTAGCTAAGTTACAAAGACATTTACAGAACTGACCCTTCAACTATCTAACTATTACAATTCCCACCATTATTACTTTCAACTAACTATAATAGACACTATGCAATCTTTCAATTATTACAGAACTAGTCCCTGGACTTTATAATAACACTCCAACCATATCAATACTCCCCCCATTGAAAGTAACCTTGTCCTCAAGGTTGTAAACAATTCAAATTTGTAAATCAGGGAATCTGAGCAACAAATCATGACGGTGGAGTTACCTATTTTTACATCGGTGTGTAATTTTTTTTTTAAATTCACATTTTACGTCAGTGTTCTTACGGTTCTTCCAACTCGAGCTAGTTTTCATTTTAACCTAATCTATATCTATATCTATTTCTATATCTATTTCTATATCTATATCTATATCTATATCTATATCTATATCTATATCTATATCTATATCTATTATAAACCAAAGCCATTTTAATGACATGTCACTCAAAGAGGCATTCTCCCCCTTGAGTGTGTCATGTGTCATCCCATGTGGCATTGAGATATTTTAGGAAAAATTAATTTAAAATCAAAATTGGATTTTTCTCTCTTATGTTTCCTCCCATAATTTTTAAACGTTAATATCTTTTATATATGAAATTTTTTAAAGAAAAAAATTACACCAAATTAACGAGCGTTTCATTATCTTTCCAACGAGCACCATAGTGCTATATAAAAAAACAGAGAAAAAAACGACTATTTTTTTGTGGGTTTTGTTCATACAGGAAAAAAAACATATATAGGTAAGTCACTAATTATGTTCAAATCAGTAAATATGAATTATATTTTCAACATGCGTTAGCATTGGAGTTATACATTGTTTTAGGTTAGATATTAATATTAGAGTTATACATTGTTTAAGGTTAGGCGTTAACATTGGAGATACATTTTTAATTGTTTTAGGTTAGGTGCTACCCGAAGCTTTCCTGCATGTAACTATAAAGCGCATCATTTTATTTCATATGTAAAATTAATATATCATATTAAATTTCTCAACCCGGGACGTTCCCGGGGTATAATCTAGTCCTATATATATAGGGGAATGATAAATTAAAAACCTTCTTGAGTTGAGAAAACTTAGAAAACCGATGTAAAAAGCATCTATTTTTTTTGAAAAATTACACAAGGTAACATACATGTTTTAAGCGTTTTTGGTCAAAAAAATAAACAAAGTTTGCACTGTTAACATATGTTTTCAGCTTTTTAACATATGTAACAGAGCTGTTAACATATGTTTTCAGCTTTTTAACATATGTAACAACGCAAACTTTGTTTATTTTTTAAAAAAATATCTCCTCGGCGCTTTTTTTATTTTTTGGCTTAAAACGCTTAAATATGTTACATTGTGTATTTTTTTCAAAAAAAAAAATTTTAGATGGTTTTTACATGGGTTTTCTAAGTTTTTTTCAAATCAAGGGGTTTTCAATTTATACTTTTTCTCTCTCTCACTCACTATATATATATATGTATATATATATACACGTATCTTGTAGGAAGTTATACCATATATACTTACTTATTTGTCCGAATTACATTTTTGTCCGATAACTCATTATAATATAATACACCCTCGTCAGATTTTTCACATTATATATATATTTTTCACATCACGAATAATATAAGCTACGCCTATATATTTTTGTAGGAAAATTATTTATCAACGTAATATTATTTTTCCTACTTTACCATAGTTTATATTTAGTTATTTTTTCTTAAATTCCTAATAATATGGGGCGTGCAGGATTTTAAGCCAAAAATTTTGATGCTTGTGGTTTCTTAGAATTCTTCAAGTTTTAAATTTATAATTGAAACGATAGTTACTTAATGTTCTAAAACCCCACCCAATAGGCAAGTGTACCTATTGAGTATAGTATATACATAAGCAAGTACCGAGTATCAAACCCAAAGACACGACTTTTACTACTCGGTTTTAAGTTGCTTATAAAGATAAAGTATAAAATAATAAAAGATAACGAAAGTAGCCGAGAATAACCAAATGAAGTCGCTATAACCTTAAAACGGTTTGTTATCTTAGTTGTTATTATGTGGGTCTTCCGTCCCGGTAAGATCACCTCTCAACCGTGAGGGACGTATTACCCAAGATTGTGTATATCTAACCCTGAAAAACACACCTTCCATAGTTGTGTATTAACATCCTGCCACTCTAATCTTTTGTGAATAACTTGCCAACAACCGGAGCGGCTAACAAGCTACCACTTGATATGATAAAGGCAACGCAGCCTCCCGCTTATGCTCATCCTTTACTTGAAATAAATAATTTTTCAAAAAGTTATTGATATATTATTAATTATGGGGCAATATAATAATAGAAGTAAATATAGACCGTTTACTTCTAACATGGGTTCACCAATCTTTGGTTTGCGCAAAGCTAACACATAGACCATGAAGCTAAGACACTCAACCAAATCTTGGCTTATCACTAAGGCCAAGTATATAAACCGTACCGACCCTATGTGAAGTTTTGGTAGTTGAGGATCGACCACAAAGTGTAAATGTTTCCACTCACAAATAGGCTAGTCACTTCACGTGGAGTTAGGTTAGCTTACAAGTGCACGGGCTTTTACACGCCACATGTACACTCATAAGTCCCTCCACTTCCTACCAAACCACCCACAAGACTAAATACTAAATTGATTGATTAGTTAATTCATCAAACAAAGATAGAGTAGTAGGAATTACCAAGAACACAAAACATCACTCTAACTAAAGATAAACTATATAAATCCATACCAAGATAGTCTTCACCTTAGCAACACTCTAAGAATCCTAGCCAAATAATGACATTACAATATGCTCACTAAAGATGATTTTGAATGAAATCATGGTAAGGGTTAATAGTGGATTTGGAGAGTTTTAGGGGATTGGAGGTGGTTTCTCTCTAGGCTCACTTGATCAAAGTGTTTATAGAGTGATCCCAAGCTCCAAAAGTCGCAAGGCCCTAAAACAACAAAAATGTAGGAGAGAATCGAGTGGAATAGGATACCAAAATGAAGAGTGGAGGTCTCCTTTTATAGGCAAGCTGACAGGAGCTGCACGACCGTGCTCAGGTGGTGGCACGTCCGTTCATAACAGTTAGGTAATGCCCTTTGGTATTGGAAGTCCTTTCTGGCAGAGTTTGTCTTGAGCATGGTCGTGTTCAAAGGGTGGCACACCCGTGCTTATCCACATGTCGTAACTGCTTGTCAGTCTTGGTCTGCTGGAGTCTTGTGGTGCACGTTTGAAGAGAGCACGACCATGTCATTTGGTAAGCACGCCCGTGCATGTTGACTTCTTCACTCTGGTTGACTTGGAAAGGTTGATTGGTTGACCTGGTAATGAGCACGGTCGCGCACGACCGTGCACCCGCTGCTACAGTCTGTAAAGTCTTCAATTTCCTTCCTTGTGTTCTTGTTTCCGCTCCTTTTTGCTTGTTGCTTCCCGAAACCTGCATTTATCTCTTAAGAACATTTTGGCTCTGTTTTCTAAGGATAAATGCATAATATTTATTCAAAAAAAAAGAGGATAAATACACGTGTAAAATATGTGTTGACACATCAATATGTTTACATGAAATTAATCCATTTTAATTTCTGCACATTTTTATTTGAAAATTTATAAAATAACTTTTGTATTTCAAGACTTGGTTATGTCCAACATTAAAATGCTCGAATGTTTTTATATTGTCATAGATATAAAAATGCTCACTTTTATACAATTTTACCAAGTCTTTAAATTACCAATTTTTGTAATAAAAACCTTAATTTTTATATTTCTTAATATTTTTGGTAACTTATATTTTATAAAATCTCATTTTATAAAAATAACACGTTATACAAAAATATAATTTTTGTAAGTCTTAGGGATATTTTTGTAACAAACCTTTGGAAAGTACAACTTTCCATTTTTAACACTAAACTTTACAAAGTCACATTTTTTGGACTTAAGTTACTAAAATGTCATTTTACACCCTTTAACTTTTAAAGTTACCAAATCACAATTTTAACTTTTAAAAGTTACATTTTTATCCCTAGACTTTCAAAAATGACAAGTTTACATTAAACTAGTTACTTTAACTTATCAACTTTTTCATTATAGGTGTTAATGACGTTCTAACATTATTTATAGTCCATAATGTCCATTTTGGTGTTTCAAAGTTAATAAACTTTGAAAGTGTAACTTTTATAATCTTTCAAGATCTTACAAGTTCATCATGTCATTTTGTTTTAGACAATGATTTTATAATGATTCAATCCATTTTTAAGTGTGTTTAAATTATTTCCACCAACAACACATAAAACGACTCACAAAAATAAGATTGTGTAAAGTTTTAAGCTTTAAAAACAACACCACCAACACCAACCATCATCACCAAAATCGATGACCACAATACAAGTTTTTATAGGTTCACTTAGTTTTCATAATACACATAAAACATTGTGTTTAAAACCTTTGTAAAAAAACTCCCATGTACAACATGCTTTAAAACACTAAAGTACAAATTTAAAACAAGAACAAGAATCAAGAGCACTTAAAATTAGCGCAAGGCTAGGGAAAATATAAAATGCAAGATTTAGAAGAATTTTTATGTGTGTTCTTTCTTAAGTTTAGCTCCAAGCTTGAAACATAATTGAAGGAACATGAATTAGGGATTATTTTAGGATGAATTTGGAGTTAAAAGCTTGAAAATGGCGTGTGTGCGCGCCATGAAACTCACGGCCACACAGAGAAGAAACAAGACAAATTGAAACTTAGAAATGTGGAAATGGAAATTATGATTGTTTATAAAATCTCTAATACCCAATGATTACAAAATCCAACCTTCCATATCCAAATCTAATTATCATGGAAGATCCTTCAAGAAACCCAAGATTTCGGTCAAGATATGGTAGGTGGCCAGATTTGTGTCACACCCTCAAATTACCACTTGCGGGGTTTTACCGCGAGGCGCATGACAAACCAGGATCCAAGTCAACGATCACAATAAACGACACTATATGAAGTACGTAAACCCAAAAACATAAATTTCATAAGCGGAAGCATTTAAAGAATTTAATCTCTACAAAACAGTGTTCCCAAGTATCCAAGACACTCATTACAAAACGTGCACTAAACCTAGACGCCAATGCAGACCCGTGCGCCTAGTTTCGTTCGTTGCTACCTTAGCGACCTGAGAAAAACATGCCAAAAAGATGTCAACATATAATGCTGGTGAGTTCACATGTTTGTTCAAAATGTTACTATAACGTTACCATGTCCATACTATATCAATGTTACCAAGTACGCTAGCTAGGCGTAAGTTTTATTACTACTACGATTGGAAACCATTACTAGACACGTTTAGCAATGTTCAGCATGTTTAAGCAGCCCGTATGTTCAGCATGATACCAATGTACCTGTTCGAGACAATATGCACGCGCCCGGCCCTCCAAGCCGACGAGTGGGGCAGGTCACGCCCAATAGATCTATCCACATTTCCCCCGTTGTGCAAACCCGCACATTCATGGTTTCCCCCGGGACTTTCCAAAAGATCGTATAGCAATATAAAGTTAAAACCATAGTATGACATAAGTTACCAAAACCGTTTAGCGCATGTTTTCTCCCCCAAAAGTTAAAGCAGTAAAAGTGGGGCCGTGAACTCACCTTAGATAGCGTTCTTCAAATATAAGTGAAGATGTTTAGCCCTTGATAATCCCTCTACCGGAGATCTATCAAAATGTTCACATAAGTGTTCCGACTAATAACCATAAGGTTATCTAGTCCCCGATTGTCCAGATCGTAACCAAGTATGTTTTAAAGCGTGTTTAAATGTTTAACCGACACACTAGACCGACCCGACATCCTGTTGGTGACCCATTACCTTAACTAATCAAGTACACGTAGATTACACACAAGGTTCAAGCATAAAACACTTAGTTTGTATCAAAAATCTCATTTCTGCATCAGAACGGTCGAACCAGTCAGTTTTGAGTCTCCTTCGCACCTTTTTGTCTCCTTCGCACCATTTACAGTACGTTCGACCGTTTGATGCTTCCTTCGCCCGTTTATTCACATTCGTCCAATAAAAATCCCAGGTTCGACCCTGGATCCCTCCTTCGCACCATCGACTGGTCGAAGGAGGCCAGGTTCGCCCCTGTTGTATTATTTTTCCTAAAAACGCTTCAAACACATTCAAAACGACCCGAAACATCATCAAACACAGCAGTCAAGCATGAATAACTTATCCCTACAAAACCCCATCGATTTCCCCCGATAATACGTCCGTTTCAGCCCTTTCCCAAAATGGTAAAGATTATGGAAACATCACTTTCATGCATGAATTATTTACCCAATTTGGAAACTTTTGAAATCGATTCATGTTTAGCTTAAAATACTCAGTTTGTCGATTATCCGATCTTTCTTATTCATTCTATTGATCATAAATATTCATGCATCAAGTGTTAATCCAATAAAACCCCCAAATATCATTAACAACAATCCTATATCATGTTTCCATCATAGATATAGCAGCAAATCAATGAACAACACATAACACTACATAACACACAACTAACACATGTTATTCATTATGAAAACCTATGTTAATGATCATGTTTTGATTTAGAAAGATGTTTAAAAGGTTTTTAATCATAAAAACACCTTTAGAACAGATCTGGACAATTTGGGTTAGATGAAAACGAATTAAAATGCTTTTAAAAGATTTAGGATTATGAACACACCTTGGATTCTTGTTTAGATGTTGTAGATGGGTTAGATTATGAAAAAGAAGAGCAAAAACTCCTTCCTTAGTGTTTAAGATCGTTTGAGAGCGTTTTGGGACGGTTAGGGTTTGTGAAATGATGAAAAATGACAAAGGTTGGTATTTATACTAGTCTTTCTTCGCACCAACTCATTGGTCGAATGTAGGCTCCTTCGCCCCTTTCACAGGGTCGAATGAGCCCTGTTTGGTCGAAGGAAATTTCTCAATTTCCACTTCCCTGGTTCGCCCACTTGCATGGGTCGAACCAGACATTTTTATTCTCCTTCGACCACTCGAAGTGGTCGAACCAAGACTTCTTTTAAACTAGTTTTCCAGTTTGTCGTGTTTAACGCATTCTAACACATCCTAACACATAAGCGTGCATCCTTAGTCCATATTTAACACATTTAGGCACAGATAATCATTTACACATCATATAAACATATCTATGTATATAATCCACCATACAACCCATAATCTACACATATACTTAATTAGTTCATGTAACGTCACCAACAACGGAACCCGGTACTAGTGTATTACCAAAACGACTCCCAATGATCCTCCAGATCATTGTACCCTGGACAATCCTAACTTGACCCGACTCAACTAACCCAGTTAAGTTTGTTTATAAACGTTTCTCGCTAAGGTAGACTTAGATGTTACTAATATGTTTAAGCCGAACATGCCGGGTGTCACATCATCCCCACGTTGAAAGAATTTTCGTCCCGAAAATTGCGCAAAGCCCAAAAAGAAAGAAACGAAAGAACAGAACGAAAAGAAACTTACCGGATGTCACATCATCCCCACGTTGAAAGGAATCTCGACCCGAGATTCATTCCGCTTCAGCAGTAACATGCCTCGATTCAAACGCGCGCTTCAGAAAGAGATGAGGATACTTAGATTTCATCTGATCCTCTCGTTCCCATGTGAACTCAGGTCCACGGTTCGAGTTCCAACGGACTTTAACGATGCGGATTTTACTCCGACGAAGGCTACGAATCTTGTAGTCGAGGATCTCGACAGGTTCTTCCACAATGCGAAGACGATCATCAATCTTGATCTCTTCCAGTGGTACAATGAGAGATTCATCAGCCAAACACTTCTTCAAGTTAGACACATGGAAGACGTTGTGTACACTACCGAGCTCCGCCGGTAAGTCAAGTCTGTATGCCACCGGTCCAATCCGATCCAAGATTGCGAACGGTCCGACATAACGAGGGTTAAGCTTGCCACGCTTCCCAAAGCATATGACGCCCTTCCATGGTGAAACTTTCAGAAGTACCTTGTCCCCAACCTGGAACTCTAAAGGTTTTCGACGGCGATCGGCATAGCTCTTCTGACGATCCCGTGCAGCAGCCAAACGTTGACGGATCTGTACGATTTTCTCCGAAGTTTCGTACACGAGTTCCGGACCAGTGAGCTGGCTCTCGCCCACCTCGGCCCAACAAAGTGGTGATCGGCATTTCCGTCCGTAAAGAGCCTCGAACGGAGCTGCCTTGATGCTAGAGTGATAGCTGTTGTTGTAGGAGAACTCCACTAACGGCAGGTGGATCTCCCAACTTTTGCCAAAATCGATAACACATGCCCGAAGCATGTCTTCCAAGGTTTGAATCGTCCGCTCACTCTGTCCATCAGTTTGCGGATGATAAGCCGTACTCATATCCAACTGAGTACCCAAAGCCTTGTGCAGAGCCTTCCAGAAACGCGAAGCGAAACGAGAATCACGATCAGAGATAATAGAAACGGGCACCCCGTGCCGAGCAACCACCTCCTTAAGGTAAAGTCGAGCCAACCGCTCGAGTTCGTCGGTTTCCTTAATTGGTATAAAACGTGCCGATTTTGTCAGCCGGTCAACAATCACCCAGATCATATCATAACCACTAGGTGACCTTGGCAGCTTGGTGACAAAATCCATCGTGATTCGTTCCCAATTCCATTCTGGAACCTCTGGTTGTTGCAGGAGACCAGACGGCCTCTGATACTCCACCTTGACTTTAGCACAAGTTAAACATTTGCTGACGTAAGAAGCTATATCAGCTTTCATGTTCGGCCACCAATAAAGTATCTTCAAATCCTGATACATCTTATCGGAGCCAGGGTGAATAGAATACCGGGACTTGTGAGCTTCATCCAGAACAAATGCAACCTTATGCATCCTACGGGGATTTTGCTATTCTCTAATGGCTAAATTAATCCAGTTAATTTAAATATGCCTTTAAACCGTTAATTACATATACTAATTACGTACGGAAACGCACCGATTTTTACCGGATGTCATAAATGTGCCAATGTAGTTACACTGCTCATAAATTTCTTCTCTTTATTTATAATCAAGATCATGGATACAACCTTAGTACCTTGGAAATATCAAATGTGATTTTTTTTTTGCTTTTTTGGCGGGCAATTCAAAATTGTGTGGCTGATGACTAGATAAAGGTGGAAAGAGACTGCTTACGTTGAGGTATGTAAAGGTCTCAAATGGTAATCCGCAGCCCAAGGTTACGGAAATGCCATGTAGGCAGCCTCTTTCCATGTCAAATGTCCATGTTTGACCCACATCCTACCTTTATCCTAGTCATGAGTCACGCCAACCTATGCATCGAGCTTGCAGAATCACCATTTTCTTAAAATCGTTTCTGACACCCTCCAAATGCACATTTCTTTTGTGGATTCTCCACCAAAAAGGCAAAAAAGATATATGAAATGCTCTAAAAATCTAGAATTATCATTTAAATAGTTGCCAAGCTTTGCGTATGCATTTCTACCACCAATGTGTTGGAATTAATAAATTTTATTACATAATCAGAGCTAGAAGAAGAAAGAAAAGAGGGAGGAGCAGGTTGTCACTCAAGTGTTATGCAAGAGTTGTATGATGCTATTGAGTGTGGAAAACTAAAAGAAGTGAAAAGTATCTTAGAAAATAATAATATTAGAATCACTGACAGCATCAGCATCAACGACAACACTATTCTCCACATAGCAGCAGCCTATAGCCGCGGCAGCTCGGATGGTAGGGATGAGTTCTTGAAGGAAATGTTGGATCTCAATGTCAATAATATTCCTCTTAAGGACATTAAAAATTCAGATGGAAGCACTCCGCTTCATCTAGCTGCTTCAATTGGGAATGCAAATGCTGCTAATATCTTGCTAGGAAAAAGCCGAGACTTATTGTATGAAAAGGATAATAAAGGTTGCACACCTGTTCACGTAATTCTTTCCCGACGTTTGAATAAGGAAATGCACCTCTTGTTTGAATCCAAAATATTGCCAGATATTGACATAGACATAGAAGAGGCATGTCACACGCCTTTGGTGGTTAATGCCATTTCCAACAGACATTTTGGTAAGTATGTATAGACATTTCTAATATCTTTGAAGAGGTTGCTTATTATGTTAAATCAAAAAATAACATTCAAGATATGGCAAACCCTATCTATTGGAAAAACCCTTGAAACCCTCTAGTGACCATTGATCAAGTTTGATCAATGGTCCATGATTAATTTCTATTTAATAATCAAAAGCAAGTGGGCCACTTGCTTAAAAAGGTAAATTAAGGGCATTGAGGTAATTTTAAATGAATTTTTTATAATTTAATTTTCTGAATCCTAGGTTTAAAAAGGTTGATTTGACACTTGTCAAGTCACCTCTCTCCTACTTTATGGCACTTTCTCCAGCACGAAATATTAACATACGTTAGTGTTGTGATACAAAATTCTGACCTCATGTGAGACATCGCTAACATGTGTTAACAAGTATATACTAAAAGAACATGACAAAAGAACACATAAAATGTGTATTTATAATCAATACGTATCAAAAGAACACATAAAATGTATCAAAAAACTTTTCATACATACATAATTATTTATGAATTTTTTTTTTAAAAAAACTATCATAACAACATAAAAAAGATATAGCTATGCTTCGTTCTTGATACCCATCTTCATCTTTAACACAAAATATCTCTTCACCTACAAAAAAAGATAACACATGTTAGTTGGGCATATACTAACGTATGTCATATGAACCCTAACACCTGTTAGTTAGGCATATACTAGCATGTGTTAGCATCACTAACATGTGTATAAACAACACAAAATCTGCAGTGCCAAGTGTATCATACTCAATTTTACAGCTATGTTAATACAACTACTCAAATACGATTAATAGGGTTTGAAATCCAAACAATAATAAATTTAAAAAAATCAAATCAGAACCAATCCAAATCCATATACCAAAATATTATCCTCATACTCATGAAATATATAATATAATAAAAGACATTAGCAGCATGTGTTAGCATATTCTAAAACACATGTTTACTAAAAAATAACATATGTCATATGGACCCTAACACCTGTTAGTTGGGCATATACTAGCATGTGTTAGTATCACTAACGTGTGTGAGCATACAAGACTCGGACCGCAAAAAATAGACATGTACCCTACACAAGTTCATAACAATTTCACTTACCAAAAATTTATTAAATAGAATACAAAAATTATTTAAACACCCTATTCACCAAAAGATTAAAAATTTATAATCTTTATAAAAAAAAACATCACTTACCACAGCCACATCATCAACGCCGCATTCTTCCAATAGCCTACTCGTGAAAACCGACACCGGAACAGATACACATGTTAGTCGGAATCCTCAAACACATAATGGGGACATCACTAACATGTGTTAGCATATACTAACATAAAAAGACTACACATTTATTCATCAATCACATGTGATCTATCAACCTCATGTGCCTAATCCAATAACAATCTAACATAAACAAAAAAATAATAATAAAAACATAAAAAAAGTTAACATAAGGTTTTTTTTCTTCATTCAAGCATTTAATCGAATACTTGGTATGCAAACAAAAACTATCCCCAAAATTCGTTCCAATATATATATAAACTTCGATTCTTTGTTTTTCTAATAATAATAAAATGAAATAAATGGTTTGAAATTAATTAGTTAATAATAAATATATTACTTTGATAAGATCAACTAGCATATACAGACAAATATATAGACACATATGTATGTATATAGACTTATTTTTATACGGATTACATATTGATGCATAAATTGAAAATCTTATCTTTCCTAAACATATTAATTGCTTCGATGCTTTAATTTTTTTGGAAGAAACTTCGATGCTTTAATAACAATAACAATAATAATATCACCTCTGTTAACAAGCAATGCATAATAACAATAATAATAACACAAATGCACATAGTAGATCCTGTGCTTCTTGGGCTTCTAGATACCGTTCCGGTGCTTCTTCTTATTCAGATGAACAGAATGAGAGGTGACCGGAGGTGGCGATGGTGGGACGTGGTGACCGGAGGTAGCGAGGTGGTGATCGGAGGTGATATGGTGGTTGTGGAAGGTGGTGGTGGTGGTGGTTCTAAAGAGAGATAGAGAGAAGGCAGGGTAAAGAGAGAGAGAGGGCCGAGAAAAAAATGGGTATTTGAATTTGAAAATAAAATGAGGAGAGAGAGGGGGAAACAATATATATAAGGAGAGAGAGAAAGGGAGTAGTGAAAATGTCTGTTGTGCCCTTTTGAATATTATAGGAGTAGACTTTTGCCCGCGTTGACACGCGGTTCAACAACTTACAATTATTTTGAGCGGTAAAACGTATAAAAAATATAGTAGATATATTTTATTCAAATTTAGAAAAAGAATACACCATTGGTCCACGTGGTCAAATATGGGTCAACTGGTGATACCCACATCACTGGAATCCAAGCAAAGATAGTCTTCTCGTGTTTTCACACTGGATTTCACCAAATACAAGGTTAATTATCATAAAGAAATACATGAGGGGTTCAGAAATCATATTAAAAGTAATTTATATTATTCTTTACAAGGCAGTGGCTATCGCTTTAACATATGTGACCGGCTTTCATCTATATTACATTACAAAGATGCTTGTTAAAATGTGATAGCATATAAACCCATACTTATCCTAACCACATCAATGCAATGAAGCCCCTAAGAGCTCCATTCCATACTATATAACCTAATAGATTCTTAAATAATGGTCACATGTTTTAGAGCTTAGTTCCATGAAGATAAATAGTTATAAATGCACCCATAAAGCTTAAGGAAAAAACACACAGCAAACTCCATTTCGTCATTTATGCCTCAAGTTAGTTTATAATATGATAGGTGATGTGGCATAACATGAACCAAGGGTTGGATTTCTTGGGGTTTTTCCATTTAGGGAGGTTTTCTCCTATACTTTCACTATATATATATATATTATATATATATATATATATATATATAGGGCAAGGATTAAATAAAAACCCTCCTATTTTGAAGAAACCCATTAAACCCTATATCAACCATTGATCAATCAATGATGTGGATCAAATGCTTAATATTATAATAGATTTATTAAGGTAGATGACAAAAAAAGGGCACAATGGTCAAATGCCATTTTCTGAAAAGCAGATATGACAGTGTGGACCCCACACATGTCACATCATCTCTCTCATACTTTTGTGACAATGGTTCTAAATCTGTCAGCACGTCATGTTACATATGTAACATATGCAGTGTTGCGTACGTTAAAATTGCACAGATTGTATATAATCAATTAAAAACTTTATAGATCAAAAAACATTCAAATGTACACAAGAATTGTTTCTTACAAAGTGCTAAAACAAACAAAACGGTCATTACAAATCGACAAAATGCTAAAAAAAACTATCATAAATAAAAAAAAATTGTCTACACTTCATTGTTGATAATCATCTTCATCTTTAATGCAAAAAAAATATGCTCACCTGCAAAAATAAAACAAAATTCATCAATTTACATGAAAAAATCAAAACTTTGTATCTAGTAAAAAAACAGAAACTAATGTATACCAACTTAGTGGTGCTGTTACATACGAAACATACGCAAACATAGATTTCATCCCATGATCAATGACATTCCATTCAAGAATTTTTTTCCCAATTCTTCCTCTATAATATGCAATATTACATTCCTGATAAGGTGCAATAAACACGAGTGTTACATGTGTAACAAGATTTTTTTCTGGAAACACAGACAAACTTTTGTAGTCTGCACCCAACATACATTTTTTACTGAATTACAAGCAACCTTTGACTGCAAAACAGATACGCTACACACGTAACATCCTACCTTAACACAGAAAAAACACACCCTAAGTAAATTCACAAAGATGATACGACCATATAGACGAGAAAAACACCCTAACTAAACACAGAGAAAACACAAATAACAAACATTCTGAAAAGTCATTCTTAAAACAAATAACAACACATTTTCTGTCTTTAGTTATAGATAAGACTATATGAGAAAACACAAAAACAAACATTTTCTGTAAAAAAGACATAGGTAACATTAAAAAAAACTCATACATGAGAAAACAAAAAAAACTAGACAGACATGGTACAAAAACACACGAGTGTTACATGTGTAACAGGAAAACACAGCAAAAACTTTTGTAGTCTGCAGTAAACATAGAGCAGAATCTGATATGCTAGAAAACATAGAAAACAGAATTTGACTGCAAAAAACAGATATGCTACACACGTAACAGCCTAACTAAACACAAAGATTATACGAAAATATAGACGATAAAAACACCCTAACTAAACACAAAGATACTACGAACATAAAACACAAAACGAAAAATCATTTTCGATGTTTACTTTTTAAAATTCACTACTTTTTTATTCAAAAAAAAAAAAAAAACTCATAACGGTAATGATATTCACATATTGACCGATCTCGTCGTTCATAAAAAAAAACATACTAACCGATCCATCTCCAAACCAATATTATTATTATTAATCAATATTACACATAAAAAAACATACTAACCGATCCATCTCCAAACCAATATTATTATTATTAATCAATATTACACATAAAAAACATGCTAACCAATCCATCTCCAACCAAAAAAAAATTGAATTTAATAAACAAATCAAACAAAATGTTAAAATCTTAATAACTAAAAATATATTTTAACCTAAAATAAATATATACTAGATCTTGAATGAACAAAAACATAGAGATTATAAAACAAGAAAAAAAAATATTTAGGGGAAAGAAAAAGGAAATCGGAGAAAGTAAAGTGTGCAGATCATAAAAGGATATCAGCCCTTATCTAAAATGAGTGAAATAATAATCAGTGGAAACAAAACCGACTGAAATCGTGAATGAAAACGATGTGAATTGAAGGATAGGGTTTTACCAGAAACGGAGTTCTGCAAACAACTATAACAAAAAAAATGAAAACGGAGTTCATTGATGGTGATGATGAACAGGGGCGAGGGGTGGAAACAGGGACGACGACGGTGATGAACAGGGTCGGTGGTGGCTGTTGTGTATGGTGGTGGTAGTGATTATGGTGTAAGAGAGAGAGTGTATGTATGTATGTGTTTATATAGGTGGGAGAAAAGAAATTCAAATTGTTTAGATGAGAGGGAAATGTAAAAAGACAAATATAACCTTTAAGAATTAAAATAATATATTCTTTAGTGGCCTATGTGGATTAATCTTGTCCACTCATTAGGTTTCCATGAGTTTCTTCATTTTAGAAGGTTTCTTGTCTATACTTAGCCTATATATATATATATATATATATATATATATATATATATATATATATAGGGGCAGGATCAAATACAAAGTAATATAAACGTGCGAAGGATGCGAATGATCACTTTGTACATGATAATTACGTAATGCCTTCATGAACATAAAAAACATTACGTAATTATCATTACGTAATTATCATGTACAAAATGCATGATAATTACGTAATGATAATTACGTAATGCTTTCATGAACATAAAAAACATTACGTAATTATCATTACGTAATTATCATGTACAAATATCCTTCGCATCCTTCGCACGTTTCTTTTACTTTGTAGAATAACCGTCCCCTATATATATATATATATATACACACATACTTATACTGATCAATATATATATATATACACATACTTATACTGATCAATTGATAATTTTCAGATCTAGCATTGATATTGATAAAAAAATTCAAGAATTCCTTGAAAGGTCCTGTTGTGTTAACGGCTATAGCTCAACATTGCCAAGCTGATTTTACAACCAACCAACTCATCATCTATGAATGTAATTAAGCTACTTTTTGTATCTTATTTATAATTAAAAATATTTACTAATTAGTTTTTCAATCACCTTCCTGTTAGTGTTATGGACAAAAACAGTTCTTGAGCTCATAACTAGAGGTACATCTATAAATGGAAACGATTGACATTAATATTATAGTCAAAATGTAAATTAATTGCATTCATATGAAGGCCTGTAAGAAATTAGCTTACTTGGTCGTCGCAGCGGGTACATACGTACATACACATGTCTTTATTAAATTTACTAATTTAGTATATGTAATGCATGGTTATCTTATTCATTCATGCAACGTTAGGTTAACATGTATATTCTTTTTCATCTTGTGTAGGTTTTGCGTACCCTTATAAAATGCTTATCCAAATTTGCATGAAGCTACCAGGTGATACATTTAACCGAAAAAAGTATTAAATGCATGTTAAAGTAAATGTCCATACATACATACCTTTCAATATAAAAAATCATTTTTAAATAAATCACATTATAATTAAAATATAAAAAATAATATACTCTTTCAAAATTTCATCTCTAATCTTAATATCACTCTTAATTATTTATTTATGAGTAAATAAAAATATCACACACGTGCAGGTGTAAAAAAATTGATTACGAATTCATGTAAATTTATCTTTTAATATTGATCAAAGAATAATGATAAGTGTAAAAAAAATTCAATTTGTATGGTTTTTGACCAAGTTTTTGTAGTTCTCACGGAATATATGATTTCTCATTTTAACCTTACAATATATATACATGAATATACATATATACATGTATATACATATATATATACATATATATATATACATATATATATATATACATATATATATGGGAGGGTTATCTTCAGAACGCTAAATTTTGTGAGAACCGTGAGAACAAGTAAAAAAATCAATCAAAATCAATTTTTTTTAATACAAACCACATTATAATCAAAATACAACATTAACAAATGAATTTTCTTTCCAAATAATTCATCTTTTTTTTGCAAAAATACTATTAAATTAACTTTTTACACATGTGTAAATGAAACAGTTTACACATGTATAAACAGTAAATTTACACACGTGTAAAAACAAATTATTTTCGTATACGTTTGAATTTTTACGTGTAAATTGTGTTTTTGAGATTGTATTTTAGTAATAAAGACAAATGTAAAAAGAAATTTTGAATTTGAATGGTTTTAGATGCCGTTCTCACGGTTCGCACGAAATATAGGTGTTCTCAAATTAACTTTCCCCTGTATATATATATATATATATATATATATATATATATATATAGGGGAGGGTTATCTTGAGAACGCTAAATATTGTGAGAACCGTGAGAACAAGTAAAAAAATCAATCAGAAATCAATTTTTTTAATACAAACCTCATTGTAATCAAAACACAACATTAATAAATGAATTTTCTTTCCAAATAATTCATCTTTTCTTGCAAAAACACTTTCAAATTAAGTTTTTACACATGTGTAAATGAAACAGTTTACACATGTATAAACAATAAATTTACACATGTGTAAAAACAATTTATTTTCGTATACGTTTGAATTTTTACGCGTAAATTGTGTTTTTGAGATTGTATCTTAGCAATAAAGATTAGTGTAAAAAGAAATTTTGAATTTGAATGGTTTTAGATGCCGTTCTCATGGTTCGCACGAAATATAGGTGTTCTCAAATTAACTTTCCCATATATATATATATATATATATATATATATATATATATATATATATATCCGGGATGGTTGTTGTACGACGCATTCATATTGTGCGAAGTGTAGGGACTAGACCATTCAAAGCCCGTGGTATAATAGGAAAATCCAATAAGGTTAACTTATAAACTCACTTCTTCACGATTTTTAAACGTCCATAATTTTTTAAGAATTGTGAGAACTCTTTTACATATACGTTAACACATGGGAGACTCGTAGGGTGGCCGAAGAACACCCACGGCTAAGGCTTGTTTTATTCAGAGGCACAATTTTTTTTTTTATAAAATTCCAATATACATATTTTGTGTGTGTGTGCGCATGTGTTTTTTCTTAATTCAAAATCCATTTTAAACATAAAATCTAGACCAATTTAAAACTCAAATACTTATTAGGTCATTTATAAACCCTAAAACTCAAAACTTAAGGTCTAAGGCCATGGGGTGTGATTTGGGGGAAGGAATTGGGGAGCCTATGTGACACCCTCCCCCGAAAGGGAACACCGCAACCCCTTCATAATTTTGTGAAACTAGGAGAACTCTATAAATGGAAACGATTGACATTAATATTATAGTCAAAATGTAAATTAATTGCATTCATTTGTCATTTAGTGTATTTCCTTGTAAATGTAAATTCCTTGATTATAAATAAATCGTTTCCTCTCACCTCAAAAGTCATTGAGGTTGAATTATCTTTTCCACATGGTATCAGCCTTTTAGTCAACCCCTTTTTACTTTCTTCCTTCTTTCCTGTGACCTACACCTTTCTTCATCCCCTTCCACATCATGGCTGCCGATCTCCATCCTCAAACCAACTCCTCTATCCCTCACCTTTCTCCAATAAAATTATCCTCTTCCAACTACCTTGTCTGGCGCAACCATATGCGCCTACTGATCGGCCTTCATAGTCTTGCTGAGCATATCGACGGTGTCACCCAACCCCCACCAGAAACTATCCTCGTTGAGGATAAACCCATCCGCAACCCAGCCTTTAACGTCTGGTTGTCCGATGATCAGAAAACCTCCCTGCTTCTGCTTTCATCTCTCACCGAAGAAGCAGCATCCGAGGTCTTGGGTCTCAGCAACGCTAATCAGATCTGGATTGCTCTGGAGCAAGCCTACAGTAATGCCTCGGTGGAACGAGTCCAGTCTCTCCGAGATTCTCTTCGGCAATTATCGAAAGGTACTTCCTCTGTTTCCGATTTTTCTCGTAAATTTCGGAATATTTGTGAACAACTTGCAGCGATTGGGCACCCTGTGGCTGACATCGATAAACTCCATTGGTTTTTATGTGGCCTTGGACCCTCCTACGAGGTCTTCTCCACTGCTATTCGAGCCACTAAACCAGCCCCTATGTTTCGTGACCTTGTTGCCCAAGCCGAGAGCCACGAGATGTTTCTGCAATCTCTTCACGGTAATACTCCACCCCCTGCTGCTTTTAATGTTCAGAATAGGCATGATTCAACGCCGGGTCGTGGCCGCGGCTCGTCGTCTAAAGGAAATTATTCCCGGTTTTCTTCTACAAAGGGTCGGGGAAATCGCCGACCTCCTCATTGCCAGTTGTGTCGCACCACTGGCCATTATGCCTCGGCATGCCCAAAACTTCGCACCTTTGCGAATCAATCTCCTACTGTAGATGAGGACATGGCCAAAGCATTCCATGCTCAATGCCATATTCATAATGATTCGCCTGACTGGACCGGTGATTCGGGTGCAAATGATCATATGGCACCAAATCAAGACTGCCTTCACAATGCTGCTCCCTACCAAGGTACTAATCAGGTTATTTTTGGTAATGGTAAGAAATTACCAATCACTCATATTGGCAATTATAAACTTTGCAACAATATTACTTTGCGCAATGTCCTTGTTGTTCCGAATCTCACCAGAAAATTATTATCCATCAGTAAACTAACTCGTGATCAACCTGTTGATGTTTTATTCTCTCGGGATTATTTTCATATTCAGGATCGGAAGACAAGACAGGTCCTGGCTCGCGGGAAATGCGTTGATGGTTTTTATTTGCTCAAGGATGAACCCAAAGCTTTTGTTGCTACTGTTTCGAATAAAGCCTCTTACGAGCTATGGCATGCCCGTTTGGGCCACATTTCTTTTGATGTTATTTCCGTTTTAAATAGACATGGTTTTTTGTCAGTTACTTCATTATTACCTAAACCTGATATTTGTGTATCATGTCAACTTGCTAAGGGTCAGAAATTGCCATTTGTTTCAAATGACAAACGTGCTTCTTTTCCGTTAGATTTGGTGCATTGTGATTTGTGGGGCCCCGCTCCTATAACATCTGTTGATGGTTTTCGTTACTATGTTGTGTTTATTGATGATTACTCCAGGTTCACATGGTTGTATCCTCTTAAAACAAAATCGGGATTTTATGCAGTTTTATCTGCCTTTATAAATCTTGCTCAAACTCAGTGCTCCAGAAAAATAAAAGTTTTCCAAAGTGATGGGGGGACCGAGTTTGTTAATCACCATGTTCGCAAGATTTTTGAAGATAATGGCACTTTTCACCGCTATTCATGTCCATACACGCCGCAACAAAATGGACGTGCTGAAAGGAAACATCGTCATATTGTTGAAACTGGTCTCGCCATGTTGTTCAACTCTCATGTTCCGGCTCAATATTGGACCGACGCCTTCATCTTGGCTGCTTATATTATTAATCGGGTACCAACTCCCATTCTCGACAACAAGTCACCTTTTCAAGTGTTATTTGATCAAACGCCGAGATATGATAATTTTCGAGTTTTTGGTTGTCAAGCATTTCCTTACTTGCGTAACTATACAAAGCATAAACTTGAGCCAAGAAGCCTCCCGTGTGTTTTCATCGGATATAGCTCCACTCATAAAGGTTTTCGTTGCTTAGATCCGGCGACTAGTCGGGTTTATATTACTCGCCATGCTCGTTTTAATGAAACCGTATTTCCCTTTAATACATCTTCCCCACCTTTACAACCTTCAACTTTAGACCTTACTACTTACCATGATGATACACCTACCAAGGATAATAACCCATCCCCAATATTCGACCATCAAACATCTACTGATCCCATACCTCCATCCCCAAATCATCCTCACTGTCCACTGTGCCAAATTAATCCAAATACCCCATCCCATGCCTTCCACAACAACGGCCCACCTCCACCCCCTCCCAGCCCACCACACTCCAGCCCAATACATACCACCACCTCATCTCAACAAACCCAACCAACCTCCACCGATCCACCTCAATCCCAAAGCCCATTACCTGGCCCATTTCCTCTACCCGATTCCCTTCACCAACCAGGCCCATCCCAACCCACATCCAATCCATCCCAACCCGAACCTGAAAACCCATCCAACACTGAGCCCGAACCTTCACCCAATCCATCCACCTCCAATGCTCACCCTATGCAAACTCGAGCTAAGGCGGGTATTTTTAAACCAAAATATCACCCGGATCTTACTGCGCTATACTCGCATGCTTTGCCTAATGCCGTCTCTTCTGTTGTTGAACCACGAGGCTTCAAATCCGCTTCTAAAGATCCAAAATGGCTTGCCGCAATGAATGATGAAATTACGGCCTTACATCAAAATAAAACATGGACTTTGGTTCCGCGGCCTACCATTGCTAATGTGGTGGGTTCTAAATGGGTCTTTCGAATCAAGTATCACTCCGACGGATCCATTGAACGTTATAAGGCCCGTTTGGTGGCTCAAGGTTTTACGCAAATCCCTGGCTTGGATTACTCTCATACCTTCAGTCCTGTAGTTAAAGCTTCCACGGTCCGAATAGTTTTATCTCTCGCCGTTCTAAATAAATGGAAGCTACATCAACTGGATGTCAAAAATGCCTTCTTGAATGGAAATCTTAATGAAACGGTATTTATGGAGCAACCCCCGGGTTTTGTGGATTCCAAACTTCCACATCATGTGTGTAAGTTATCTAAGGCCTTGTATGGTCTTAAGCAGGCTCCTCGTGCTTGGTTTCAACGTCTCAGCACGTTTCTTCTTTCATACGGTTTCAAATGCAGTCGTGCAGATACCTCACTTTTTGTCTTCAAAAATGATCATTTCGTAATGTATCTTCTTGTTTATGTCGATGATCTTATCCTAACAGGCAATAATGAAGCAGAAATTCGGTCCTTTATCACTCACTTGAACCGTGAGTTTGCCATTAAAGATCTTGGGGACTTAAATTATTTCTTGGGCTTAGAAGTTCTTTATACCAACACTGGGCTGTTTCTTACACAGGCCAAGTATGCCAAGGATATTCTTCTACGTGCAAAACTCTATGATTCCAAGCCTTGCAGCACTCCTCTTGCTCCACATGAGTCTTTTACTGCTCAGGGAACCCCCCACTCCGATCCTACTCTATATCGCTCTTTGGTTGGAGCCCTACAATATTTGACTATCACTAGACCGGATCTGTCTTATGCTGTAAATCAGCTATCTCAATTTCTTCATAGTCCCACTGTTGATCATTTCAGGGCAGTTAAGCGTCTTCTTCGCTATGTTAAAGGAACACTTTCCTTTGGACTTACTTACAGTCGTCCTCACACTCCATCTGTTGTTGGCTATTCTGATGCTGACTGGGCCCGCTGTCTAGATACACGTCGCTCTACTTATGGTTACTCAATATTTTTGGGGGGAAATTTGGTGTCATGGAGTGCTAAGAAGCAACCTACTATTTCTCGCTCCAGCTGTGAGTCCGAGTATCGTGCAATGGCTAACACTGCCGCCGAACTCGTTTGGGTTACTCATCTTTTACGCGAATTACATGCCCTTCCTCCCACCCGTCCTACTCTTTTATGTGATAACAAGAGTGCCCTGTTTATGACTCAAAATCCAGTCTCTCACAAACGTGCCAAACATATTGACTTGGATTATCATTTTATCCGCGAGCTTGTTAACTCGGATAAACTCTATACCAAGTTTGTTCCAACCAATCTTCAGGTGGCTGACATCTTCACTAAAAGTCTTCCGCGTGCTCAATTTGAAGTATTTCGCAACATGCTGCGTCTTGGACCGCCACCAATCAGATTGAAGGGGGGTATAAATGGAAACGATTGACATTAATATTATAGTCAAAATGTAAATTAATTGCATTCATTTGTCATTTAGTGTATTTCCTTGTAAATGTAAATTCCTTGATTATAAATAAATCGTTTCCTCTCACCTCAAAAGTCATTGAGGTTGAATTATCTTTTCCACAAACTCTATTAGTTCTCATATGATCCTATCCCATATTTATATTTATATGTTTCCTTGCATGATTGCAGTATTCGAGAATTTGAAAAGGATAATGAAAGAGCGAAAGGATGCTAGAGATCTATTAGAAGCTGTTTGTGAAATGATACGATCTTCAAACAAGGGCCACTCTTACCGACAATTTTACACCGAGGCGATGGTTGAGGCTATAAAGCGCGATGCAAGCGATGTTGTTGAAAAAATTGTGTTTTCGTTTCCAGAGGCGGCTCTAATCCTGGATGAAGATGGCCACAACTTAGCTCAAGCTGTTTGGAAGAACCGTGCATCCAAGATTTATGCTCTAATCCTCGACGGACACTCCCTAGCTAAGCATACGAGTCTCTCTTTTGAACCAAACCTGAATAAAAGCGGGAAAAATTTCTTGCATTATGCTGCAAGATTAGGGCCTGTCAGGAAACTCGACGCTGTCTCATGTCCGCCTTTTAGAATGCATCGCGAGATACAATGGTTTAAGGTAGCACAAGAACTAGTTCCTCAATGGAACATGGAGAAAAACTGTTTGGGAGAAACACCTGAAATGGTATTCGCAAATGAACACAAGGCTTTGGTGACTGAGAGTGGAGTGTGGATAAACAAAGTAGCAAACTCGGTCGCAATTACAGCCACATTAATCCTCACAGGTTTGTTTGCAGCCGCGATTCAAGTACCTGGAGGAAACAATAACAATGGACTCCCGAATTTGATCTCCCACCCAACATTTATCCTTTTTGAAATATCGATTGCGATATCAGGGGCGGCATGTTGTCTCTCTTTGTTATTGTTCTTGTCAGTCCAGACTTCTCCTCTGACCCAAGACGACTTCCTGCGTCGCTTACCTCTATCCTTGGTAGTTGGCTGGGTGAGCCTGTTCGTCTCAGTTTCGCTCAGTACATTCGCCTTCGGGGATGCATTGTTCCTTATCTTTTGGTCCAATGACCCATGGGTTCTTGGTTTGGTAGCTCCACTCACAGCCTTACCAATTTCTTCCTTCTTTCTTATCTATTCTTGGTCCATCTCAATCGCTCTCGCAGACTTTTTGCATTCCACACGCCATTTTATGGTACTTCATGGTTTCAACCGTCTAAGGCTGGTGGGTCGGATCTTCATATAACTAATTCCATCCTTCGGTTGTTTACCTACTTGATTGAACCTGTTAATTATGTTTGTAATAATCGATCAACCTACGTAGCTATTATATATGTGTGTGTACCTATATTTTGTTTAATAAAATTTCAAATAAATGATTGGTTGCTCCATCCATGTTTGTTAGTTCTTGCATGGATATATTTTGGATTTGTACACGTATACTAGTACACAAATAATCAAAAGATGCGAATGGCAAAAGCTATAAGGTGCGGTTCACATCCCCAACCGCACCTTATAGCTAATATACGACTTTATCTGTAACACCCCAACCGATAGCGGAAACATCGAGGTGTCACAAGGTAACGATTGTTCAATAGCTCATGGACTAGAAATGTAAATATTGATACATTGACTAAGTAATTTATTACATTGAAATGAAATTACAAGAATACAACGTTTAAGAACTAACAATCTAAAATAAAATTTAGTAAATCTCAAGTCTAAGTCTAAGTTCCAAAAGCTTAACAGTGATCTCATAACAACCTGAAACATGTACGAAAATAATTTTGTCAATACAAAATATATTGGTGAGCATATCCTGTTTGAATAAATAAGTAGGGAAAGAGTTTCGCAATTCACGTGTTATACTGTCTACAATTTAGTGTTCAAGCTATGTAAAATGTCACCTAAAATTAAGCCTTAGAAATGATATCTAAGAATAATGGGATATCTAGTATATATGTATAGTAGTCGCCCAATAGTATGATTATATATAGTATGCAACAAAGCAAGTAGTTTACACATAACAATAGTCAAGTACTATTTATTGCTATGCTAGCCCCACACCGGGTTAATGATTAAGGTCATAAGTACACACTATCAACGATCAACAAGTAAAACACATACAAGAATTTCGATTGTGAATATAGACTAAAGCATGATTAAGTGAGTGAAGTAATAAGCGTACACGAGTCACCCCAAAAGTGTAAACATGAAAACGGGGAAAGATATACTCACATTCGCCAAATAACTAGATGACTAAGCGAGCGTGAAAATGCGAGCAATCCAAAGACTCAACAACGAAACTAGTCCAATTTAGAAGAAAAGAAACCGAATAAGAAAAAATATCCAGCTTCCAATTCACCAATTACAAGAGCTTATAATCAAAGCTTCAAATGTAGAAGTAATATACTATAGAAGAAATGTATGAGGGAGAGTTTAATCGAATTGAAACAATCGATTTAGAGGTGCCAAGTGTAATGGGTCATAGGTGGGTTTTTATACTAATTCTGGATTCAATTAGGCTTTAAAATTGGTCAACACAATAAAGTAAGGTTTTAAGATGAATTGACTATTTGACTAGATATTTGACTAGGATTTTGACAGAGACTTTGACTAGGACTTTGACTGGGACTTTGACTGTTTGACTGTCTCAGCGGACCGCGAGAGCTAAAAAATCAAATTTTCTAATTTAATCAATTTTAAGTTCTGGACTTGTTTCCTTCGGTTTCTAAGTTGTTTAAGGACCGAAAATTAAGGGCTTTGGGTATCAAGGTCTGAAACATACGTGCTCGGGTGTAGATGTGAGTATAAAACGTGCATACTTTTACTTATAAAAATTATAAGTTTTATTAAATTGTGAATTTTGGTCCTATTAAAATACGAGGTTTAAAAATGAAAATTTTGAAATAGTTGAGGAACCAATTATGCACATTTATGAAAAGTGAAGGGTGCAGGTTGTCACAGTCTCCCCTATTTTGATTTATTGATAATTTCATTTTCCTCTCAAAACTTGCGTTTGTCAAAATTTTTGTAGTATCGCAGACATTACCGCATACTGGTACATAGGTGTGTGATGGGATTGGGTACCGAATACACTATTCCGCATACCTAAACCTGGAAAAACATTGCTACGCGGAGAAAGTCTGCGTGCAAGGAGTAGTCAAAGCACAATAATGACTGGTCAAAGGTCAAGTCTTGGTCAAAAGCGGATTTTATGCATGGTCAATTGCCATGCATAAATCACGTAGGCTCAATAATAAAGGCGGTATTATGTTCCATTATTCCCATTAATTTAGCTTTCCATATATCACCATACTAACATAATTAAGGGTGATGGAGACAACCTAACCACGGTTAGGACTTGGGTAATGGTGGCATACGAACTCTCCTATAAAAGGGATCACATCCCTAGTAGGAGGGGACACTTTCTGCTAACCCGGAGAGCTATCACTAAAAGATAGTATCCCCATTCACCCCATTTTTGTCATAAACTGCTACCTCGTGTAGTCGTCTCCACATCCACAATCAACTCTTGTTTGCAGGAACCTCAATCCGTAGCTGCTAGTGAAGGATCAACCCTGTAGACACGATAATCTTATCATCCCTAACCGGTGGTAAGACTATTTGTTTTTTCATTGGCGCCATCCCTTACGGTTAACATATCTTTCAAACTAGCAACCATGGCTCTCTCAATGGATGCAAACAACAACACTGCTGAAGTAGATGTAACAATTAATGATGAAATCCAAGACGTCACACCAAACTCTGTCACCAAGAACATGGCTTCAAAACAACCAGCTTCGACATTTCTGTTCAACCCAATAAGGGGGGGACTCGTTGGAGGAAAGAAGAAACAAGACAACCAATCTCCGGTAGATCCGGACGAGTGGTTGGCTCGGCAAAATTCAAAAATAATTGTCGAGTATCAGAAGATGGTGATGGAAAAAGCTAAACTTAATGTCCAAAAGACATTAACTTTCGACACAAGGGAGGATGATTCAGAATCACCTCGGGAAAACAACAATGGCCGTCGTACTAAGGGACCTCGTCAGGCGGTACGTGGTGGAGACCGTGGTAGAAATACTCACGGTCAGGACCCCGTCAACCTGAATGAGGAACCAGACGGCTACGAATCACAAAATGAGGTGCATCACGATTCTAATCGAAAACAACATTCTAAATCTGTTGCCAGTAGCCTGGCACCAAAAGATGACAATCTCTACAAGCCATACAGGCCAAAGACTTTCGTTGAGAGATCAAAATTCTGTGCGCGCATCGCTCTAGCACCAATGCCCCAAGAGTGCAAACTCCCAAGCACAATTGGAAAATACGATGGTTTACGTGATCCAGACGATCACTTACATGCTTTTGACTGCGCAGGCAGTTCTAAGCTGTGGCCTGTACAAGCCTGGTGCCATTTGTTCGTGCAAACGTTAACAGGGGCAGCCAGGGTTTGGTATGAAAGTTTACCTGTCGGAAGTCTGATAGACTTCGATGACCTCATAAGAAAATTCAAGAATCACTTTTCACACTTACGCAAACATAAGAAGGATAAAGCGCACATTCTCTTGTGCACACGCCATGAGAATGAATCCGTGGAAGACTACATCGTCAGATACAACAAGGAAGCCCTTCAGCTAGGCTGCGGAGAAGAACTTACCCGTGTGACATTCATACACGGGGTAAGAAATGATGATCTAATGAAGTGTCTGACGGGAAAGGATGGCGTGTCGCACGCCTGGGACGAAGTGATTGAAGCCGCAAAGGTATACGCGTCCTCTGAGCGATCGTTTCATCGAAACAAAAACATGCACCAAAGCAACAACCATCATCCACCCTCTAACAACAGAGGGAAAGGAAAGCAATCCGTCTGGTCGAGAATTTCCGGCGCGGCAGAAGAGGAAAAATACTCTTCAGCACAAGACGCACGGAACATGCTCAGCTCGAGAGGACCTCGCGATAACAAAGGGCACTCAAAGAAAAATTACGAGTGGACCCCACTGTCTAAAACACCATCCGAAGTGTTAAAAACTGAAAAGATTCAATTCCCAAAACCGCAAGAGCTTCGAGGTGACAGACGGAACGTGGATAAGTCCAAATACTGCGAGTACCATGAAGACTATGGCCATCTAACAGACAACTATTACAGTCTGAAGATGGAAATATAAAATGCTATTAAATCTGGGCAGCTAACACACCTCGTGAAGAACATGCGGAGAAAGCAAAGGGACAACACTGAAGGAAACGAGCCCCCTCAGAAGAGGATACGTAACCTCAATGCGCATCATGTGTACAACACATCGCGCAACATGATCCATAGAACCGCAAGTCACAAACGCACGTTTGCGGATACAAATGATGATTCATGGAAAGAAGAACAGGTGATCATGCCAAGAGTAAAGGGATGGGCTTCGTCGACAGCTCCATTGATCATCACAGGCGTTGTCGGAGATTACCGGACGAGATATATGTTTTTAGACAACGGTAACAGCACACACATCATGTATCAGCAATGTTTCGACCAGCTGGATGATGATGACAAAGCAAAAATAATACCAGTCACAGAGCCAATTTCCGGCTTTATCCATGAAACAATCTATCCACTGGGAATGCTCACGTTCCCAGTAACACTCTCAGACGGACAGCACTCGCGCACTGAAACGTGCGATTTCATTGTCCTTCCCGTTAATTCCTAGCATGACATCTTGCTAGGACGGGAAGGATTGGCAAAATTCAATTGCAATGCATCTACACCACATCAGATGGCAGGTTTCCCCATGCAAACAGGAGTCGCATTCATACGCGGAAACAAAACATGCCATACAACAGATGCACCGAAACCCGCAAAGCAAACAAAACCAACTGTCAGAACCGAGCCGGAAAAATGGGTTATCAACCCTCCATTCCCGGAACAGACAGTTGTCATCGGCCATGTAATATCCGACTCCATTCGCACACATTTGAAGCAACTGTTAACAAAGAACATGGATATATTTGCCTTCAAGCCAGCAGACATGGTTGGCGTTCCGCGTCACATCGCGGAGCACAGACTCAACGTCTACAAGAACGCAGAGCCAGTTGCCCAAAAGAAGCGCGGCATGGGGCCGGAGAAAACAAAGGCGATGAACGAACAGGTGATAGAACTCTTAAAAGCAGGTATTCTTCACAAAAGCAAGTATCAAACTTGGGTGGCAAACCCAGTCATGGTCGGTAAATCCAATGGCGCATGTGCGTCGATTACAAGGATTTGAATAAAGCTTGCCCAAAAGATTGTTATCGGTACCCGAAATCGATTTGAAACTCGATTTGCTAGCACCTTACAGATTCAAATGCTTTCTGGATGCCTACAAGGGTTATCACCAAATCCAGATGGCCAAAGAAGATGAAGACAAGACAGCGTTCCGCATGGATATAGGAACTTTTTGTTACACCAAAATGCCATTTGGGCTGAAAAACGCTGGGGCAACATATCAGCGTTTAATGGACACCGCGTTTGTACAACAAATCAGTGTAAACTTAGAGGTATACATCGATGATCTGGTTATCAAAAGTAGAGAGGAAGATCAGATGTTAAATGACATCCAAAAAACTTTTGATCAACTGCGCAGCGTGCAGATGAAATTAAACCCGGGAAAATGTTCTTTCAGAATGGAGGGAGGAAAGTTCCTAGGGGTCATTGTAACAAAAGACGGATTCCGCCCCAATCCAGACAAAGTACAAGCAATCGAACGCATGCCATCTCCATCTTTGGTCAAAGAAGTCCAAACATTAATGGGACGCCTGGTAGCTTTGAACAGATTCTTGTCAAACTACGCGTCCAAATCTTTCCCCTTTGTGGACACACTGAAGAATTGCTTGAAGAAATCCAACTTTCATTGGACCACGGAAGCGGAAATGGCTTTTCAAGAAATGAAGAAGTGTCTGAGCTATCTACCAACACTCATCGCCCCGCTGCCCAAAGAACCACTTACTATGTACTTATCCGTCACTGATAAGGCGGTTGGCGCGGTACTTATGGTTGACAGGAAAGGGGTACAAACCCCAATCTATTATGTCAGCCGCACATTGCTGGACGCCGAAACCCGCTACTCCACGATGGAGAAACTGGTTCTTGCGTGAGTACACGCATCGAGAAGATTGCGCAGATACTTCCAAGGACATCCAATCAACGTCCTCACAGACTTCCGCATCAATGACATTTTGCGCAAGCGAGAACTTTCTGGACGATTGGCCAAATGGGCCATCGAATTGGGAGAACACCCAATCACATCTGTATACATTAACCTATACGTGAGAAAAAGCAAAAAGAATTGAAATAACTAACCAACGGGGTCCCAACGCTTAGATGTAACTTCTTCAACTTCGATGGAAACCTTTCTACAGAGTTGAATACCCACACCTGTCACGAAAAACGCGCATAATCAGTATGCAGGATGTGTACCTACCTGCGCATCCTTCGCGCACGCATGATACTTAGCAAAATAAAAGACACAGACACAGTTTCTAACCTGTTCTCGCATATTGCCTAGGGGGATCAATGAGGTTCGGAAACAAAAAATTGGAGCTCATCCTCTCCACCAATCCTTGCGCACCATCAGCAATTGGAGTATATATGACCTTGGCCTCACCCCTCTTTGCAAACATGTCAAACAGAGATACACCTGGACATAATTGCAAAACATAGTCTCAGCAAAATTTCATAAACCAAAACAAAAATCATGGATAATAATATCACCTTCAGGAGGATTAGGATCATGTCCTTCCGGACAGATAAGGCTGAGCCCTAGCAAAGCCAACACACTCTCTGGACAATCATCCATCATCAACGGAGTGGCTTTATCACAAAGTGACTTGTACCAGGCTTGCTCTCTGTACCCCTCCATCGGGGGTAACTCTACAATCTTCTCTTTCAAACCAACCACCATCCATTGGAAAGCAGCAGGTATAACACAATGGTGGACATAGAAGAATTTATCCTTCCATTCATACATGGAATTCAAATTTTCAGACACGAGCTGCTTCACCTTCCTGCGGGCCCCAAGCTATACCAACCACTGCCACCACGGGCAGCCTCCAGAACGTAAAAAACATTCAATATCTCGAATGTAGGTTCGATATTCAATGCCCTACAACTAGCTTCAAAGTGAATTAATCGACACCACCCAAATGGGGTAAATTGTGTCGGATGAATACCATACGTCAGAAGGGCGTTAACTACAAACTTTGTAGCCGGCAGACGGAAACATCACTTAGCAAAAGAAGCTGCATATAGAGCTATTTTGCCGGGAGGTGCTTTTAAAGCAGTTTTGTCCTCCGCCGGAAGCTCTGGTTCCCATTCCTGCAAAATGCCATACTGATCAAGAAAACCTGAGAAGGAGGCCTCATCCCACTTAATAGTTGTGGCTTCAATACTTTTGGATGATTCTTTCCCAGAATCTTTTACAGAATCAGACGTCTTGCTCGACTCCGGGATGTTTTGTGTATCTTGAGACATGGCTAAAGATGCAAAGAAGACAAAAGAAAGAGACGTTAAAATGAGTCTTTTGATTTTGAAATGAGTAGAAATGGGAAAGGGCAATTTCAAATTTAATATATAGGCTTGGTAATTAATGCAGCTGACGTCATAATTAGTGGGCCATCCATACCTTTTCGTGCATGAGTCCAGTAGGGAAGCGACACGTGTACATTGGGAGACAAACAGACGCCACACGCGCTTCACTCGCCTACTCACCTGACAAACCGGCGATCAACGTGACTGCACACGTCTCAACTGTCACTAGTCACATCAACCCCACTCGCCAGGATGACCACATGTTTTCAAGTTCATGGGAAATTGACAACTGTCCATAACCAAATGCTGACGTGTCTTACACCTGCGGAGCTTTGACGTAAATCTACAATATCCATTCTCCGCAAAACATTACCGCAATACAAGAATCACTCACCACACCTACGGAACTTTGACCCTCAAATACAAGCCTTTATCAAGGACACATATCTTACAAGTCCAGCATCCCTCCCATCTCATCATAACTTCTTAGATAAGAGACACACTGGACTGGGGGGACTTGATGGGATTGGGTACCGAGTACACTATTCCGCATACCCAAACCCGGAAAAACATTGCTACGCGGAGAAAGTCTACGCGCAAGGAGTAGTCAAAGCACAATAATGACCGGTCAAAGGTCAAGTCTTGGTCAAAAGCGGATTTTATGCATGGTCAATTGCCATGCATAAATCACGTAGGCTCAATAATAAAGGTGGTATTATGTTCCACTATTCCCATTAATTTAGCTTTCCATATATCACCATACTAACATAATTAAGGGTGATGGAGACAAGCTAACCACGGTTAGGACTTGGGTAACGGTGGCATACGAACTCTCCTATAAAAGGGATCACATCCCTAGTAGGAGGGGACACTTTCTGCTAACCCGGAGAGCTATTACTAAAAGATAGTATCCCCATTCACCCCGTTTTTGTCATAAACTGCTACCTCGTGTAGTCGTCTCCACATCCACAATCAACTCTTGTTTGCAGGAACCTCAATCCGTAGCTGCTAGTGAAGGATCAACCCTGTAGACACGATAATCTTATCATCCCTAACCGGTGGTAAGACTATTTGTTTCTTCAGCGTGTAACAAACTGAAACGATACCCATTGAACAACACCGACATCAACATTGGTTACAGTATTACTAGAACTGGTTTTATAGTTTTCAATCGATTATAACATGTGTTGATATGGTTTCTCGTTTGGGCATTTTTCCGAATGTGGGTATCATACCAATATCATAACGAACTTAACAAATATTGACCGAAGTGATCTCCACAATGCACCGTGAAAGCCACTAGTTATGGATGAAAATATAGTTTTTTTAGCGACAATAATAATCACGGGTAATTTTTGTTTTATTGTTACTATTTGATATATCAGACTTTTAGTTTGTTATAATTTGTGAAGGGATATGGCCCAAATTCACAACGAAATATGAAAGGCCCATACTGAATAAAAGCCCAAAAGGAGTAAACATGAGGCCAAGATAACGGCGGGTACCAAGATTACGTCTACGCGTATGCGGGACGTGCACGTCTGGGCGGCATACGAATACTCCAAGGGGGAATTTTCAAGAGCACGAAAGAAGGATGGTACACCGTACCATATTGTACGAACCAATCAGAGGAGGGGAACTTGTGGCAGAAGTCATGGCGCACATCCAACCAATGAAAGGATTCCAGCAAGGCAACTCCCAACGATTATCTGCAGGTGGGGGGACAACATAGTACAGTGGAAAAGGACGTCTGGCCAATTGGGAAGTTCCACCCAACGCCAAGGTTGACACTGTGCATGCTCCCTACACACGCGGGAGACAAGAACTGCAATCCACCCCCGCGTTGACCAATCAGACCACATGTGGCCACCTCACCAACGGTATCCACTAACGGTCGTCGCCAGATGAGACAAAGGTACAAGGTACAAAGAGGATCAGCTAATAAGAGCACGTCAGGTCTGCAACAACCAAGGCCCTTACACATGTCTCGACCTCAGCCGACTACCAATGGCATAATTGCAAAGCGTATAACATCTCTCTACGGTTTATATTATACACGATGCCACGTCATATGGGCCAACGATGGGCCGATGTGAAAGCAAGCCTTTAACTGGGCCTCGGCCCAATGGGTAGGTTAAAGGTTAATGTTGAGGCTCGTGTGGAACCTATTTAAGGAGGACATCACCTCCTCGGATAGGCCATTAAGAAAACCCTGAAGAACACACTAAGGCCGACTACGTTTTTGTGTCTGCTATCACGAATCTTTCGAGATTCTAGGCGTCGCCTCCCATCGGATTATTGTGTTTATTTCAGGTCTGTTACTCACACCATCCACTGTGCCGTTTATCTAACGAAGGATTAAGCTTGTAGTAACGTGGTTTAGCTTCTCTAATCGAAGGTTAGAATATTGTTTTTTAATTGGCGCCATCCGTACCGGCTAGAACAAGCAACCAATCCATCTTTTATCTAGAAAATGGCAACTGGAGAACCTCCAAAGCTCAACAATGATGCTCCCCTCATCGAGGATGATCATGACGAGGATGATGTCGTTGAAACTCCGGCCACTGTTACCATGGTTACCAACCGGACGGCCAATACTAACATGGCCGGACCGAGCAACAACCGAGGTCCTGCTGGTCAACATGAGGATGAAGATGATGACATTGAAGACCCCAATGAGTGGCTCTTCCAAGAATAAGCCAGATTCACTGTGGGCTATTAGAAAAAATTGGTGAAGTTGGCACATAGACAAGTTCAGAAGACACTCAACTTTGCCCCTGCCAACCAAAGCCAAGGACCAGCCAACAAGAACAAAATCACAGTTGTCCTCGGAAAGACAACTGTCAAGGGAGTCGTAGCGGAGGCCGTGGTAGAAACAAACATAGCCAGGGCTACGCTCCCACAGAAGAGGAAGATGGCTATGAGTCCAGCGCACATGCGGAAGACAACAATGATCTGGTCAAACCGTATCGACCAAAGGACCTGGCAGAAAAATCTAAGTTCTGCTCCCAAGTTGCATTGGCACCCATTCTGGCCAAAGGCAAGCTCCACAGCAACATTGGAAAATACGATGGCATTCGTGACCCTACCGATCATGTACATGATTTCAGAACCGCGACGCATAATCAAAACTAGCCTATGCAGGTGTGGTGTCATCTTTTCGCACAAACCCTCACGGAGGTGGCGAGAGTCTGGTTTAACAACCTGCCAGTGGGGGGATCCTTAACTTTGATGACTTACTAGAAAAGTTCTCGTTGCATTTCTCCTACCAAAGGAAACATAAGAAGGATAAAGCACACATACTTTTACGCCAATGTCGCGAAAATGAATCGGGGGAAGATTACATCACTCGTTACAACCGGGAAGCATTACAGATAGGATGTGGCGAAGAACTAACACACATAACTTTCATCCAGGGAGTCAAAAGCGAGGACTTGATGAAATGCCTCACAAGCAAAGATGGAATACCAGAATCATGGGACGAAGTCATTAAGGCGTCCACGATCTTCACTTCATTAGAAAGATCATTCCGTCGGGTGCACAACAATCAGGCTACCACCAATAGTAACAACAACTTCAAGAACAAGAACAAAAACAAGCAGTCTGTTTGGACTTGCATATTGGGGTCGACGGAATAAGGCAAGTACTCTGCGCAACAGGACACGCGGAACATAATTAGCGGGAAGCAAAACCGCGACCAACGTGGAAACTCAAGTAAGAATCAAGACTGGACATGAAGTCGAGGACCGCGAGGTCATCTGGTGAACAATGTCCAATGCAACGCCCGCGGACATGAGGTCGAGGACCGCGAGGAGGGGTCTGTAACACCCCAACCGATGGCGGAAACATCGGGGTGCCACGTATTGATGATTGTTTCAGTAGCACATGGTATAATATAAATTTTAAATAATTTATTCAAACATAATATCCAAATATAAAATGATGTCTAGAAATTCAATACATGAAATCAAATAACAAAACTTCAATAACTTCAAATAAAACTTCATGTTAAATCCTCATGCTAACTCAAGCCTCAGCTTCATTGTTACCTGAAACATGTTAATTTTGAAAGTATTTTGGGTCAACATAAGTTGGTGAGAATTACATAGGTTTTTGATAATAAAATGAATAAAAATGTTGTGCAATTCATGTGTCATGTCAATCTAGCCCATATGTGAGAACATACTAGAAATAAATCGAGTGCATAATCAACCCTGATGACTGTTATAAAATGATACATACCATACGCTCATGGTCCAATTGAATATGTTATGCGATAACAAACACCCACGTAACCTTTGTAGGAGGCACGTATCCGGGTGGGATTGTCAGTCCAATAGATCTATCAATGTATACCGTCGGCTTGTACGGAGTTAATGATTATGCTAGAATGGTGCTTACTCTAATCATGCTCAAGACATAATGCAACATAGATAACACATAGACACATTGATGATTGAATTGCAATGATAATGTTATAACATGTTTCACCCCAAAAATGGTGATAAATAAAAGGGGCTATGTAAAACTCACCTTAGCAAATGTTAAACTTGTTGAAAAGATGAAATAATAGTGTTGCCCAAAATGATTCCAAGTATCACCCTATAATAAGGTAATATATAATAAGTCTAAGTCTAATTAATTTTATAAGTGTATCCTAGGGTTTCGATTTGGGGATATCCAATTGTTGAATTTAAATTAAAATGTTAATTAATAAAGGAAAATTTGATAATTAATAAAAGAAAGTCTTTTTATAAAATTTGAATTTTGGATGGACACATTAAAGTGTTTGGAGTATAAAAATAATTTTTATAAAATTATTTCATTTAAAATAGATTTTTAAATCTATTTATTACAAATAGCCAATATTTAACTTTAATATTCAAAAATACTAAAATTAAAGAATTTCTATTTTAAAAATCATGTTTCTGTTCTAAATATTTAAAAATAATTTGTATAAAATTTTGGTGCAAAAATAATGAAAACTGAATTTATTATGATTTAATTATGATTAAATCTAACAAAAATTGATTAAAAATATAAAATAATTTATTTTTCTGAATTAAAAAATTATTTTAGTAAAGTTTAACTTTATATAAAGTCAGGATAATTTTTGGAGAATTTAATAAAATTGTTTTGATATATAAATGGATTTTTATAAATATAATGGTATAAAATTGATTTAATTATTATAAATATTAAATAAATGAATTTTTGAAAAACAAAAGTTGTAAATAAAACTTTTGACTCAGATTTAATAAATATAATTTTTTTGGAATTTATAAAATAGTTATAATATTTAAAAATGAATTTATAAGATTAAAAGGTTTAATATATATATATTAGTTTTGTTGTTAAAAGAATAAAAAGAAACAAAAAGGAAGGCAGTAGCCGGGACTCGAACCCGGGTACCTTCTGTAGCGAGCCATGGTCACAACCACTTGGCCTAGGCCAGTGGTTGTGATGAATCCTGATTAAAATTAAATAAATACGCTGTGCCCAAACCAGTTTATCCCCAAATTCTAAATCACGAACCCTAGATTTAACAATCAAACAAATCAGACATAATGAGCCCGATTGATGTTGGGGCTTTTGTTGTTTGATTGCCGACTAACAAAACCCACAAAAGAACAAGAACTCACAGTGTTGTTTCGTAGATAATTGCCGGGTCAAAAATAAAAGTCAACCGTTTGATCGTGTAGCACAATCAGAGAGTTTCAGAAGTAATTGGAGGTTGAGAGAGAGGTGTGAGCGAGTTGCGAATGATCGTAGGTGATCAATTTATAGTGAGGATCAGTGGTTTAGGTTAATTGGAAAGTTGACCACGATTTATTATCAAACGCGTGGGTTTTCAAAATTAGTCAACGATTCGTTGTTAATTGACGTGTAATCGTGTCATACTGGGCCGATAATCACATAAATTTGCCAAACATAGATCAATTATTAGTTAATGTGGTTTGATTATGCATTCGCGTCAAGGCAGTTGACTTCCCAAGTCAAAATGCAGGTTTTAAAAACGCGTATAAGATTAAATTGTGTCCGGGTTTATTCCAAGTTGAAGGCTCAGCCCAGTTGGTTGTGTGTTGTGTTGGTTTGGGCTTTGGCGCGGGTTCGAACCCCGGCCAGAGCATAATTATTTTTTTTGATATATTTATAACACAACACATATATAATATATATATATATATATATATATATATATAGTATTAGGGTTTCAATAATGCGACAAAAATAATAAATGCGAATACATAAGATAAAACTTGACGTTTTATTAATGACGAACGTGTACGTACAAGTTTTAAATGCGTAATGTTACAGTCTCCCCTACTTTTAGGAACTTCGTCCCGAAGTTGGAGCTGGAGAGTCTGGTGGGAAAAGATGTGGATACTTCGACTTCATCTGGTCTTTACGTTCCCAAGTGAACTCTGGGCCTCGTTTAGATTCCCAACGAACCTTAACGATCGGAATACGACTGCGCTTGAGTTTCTTGACTCCAGTGTCAACAATCTCGACGGGTTTCTCGATAATGTGCATGCTTTCATCGATTTGCACATCCTCAAGAGGAACATGAAGGTTCTCATCTGCTAAGCATTTCTTGAGATTCGAAACATGGAAGGTCGGATGAACATTGCTTAGCTCAGGTGGAAGTTCAAGTTTGTAAGCCACTTTTCCAACTCTGTCAAGAATTTTGAAGGGGCCTACGTATCGAGGAGCTAGTTTTCCCTTTCTACCGAAACGAATCACTCCTTTCCAAGGGGATACCTTAAGTAGCACAAGGTCCCCAACTTGAAATTCCAAGGGTTTACGACGTTTATCAGCATAACTCTTTTGGCGACTTCTAGCCTTGAGAAGATTATCCTGAATGAGCTGAATTTTGTCTGTGGTTTCCTGGATTAGTTCGGGTCCAGTAATACGAGCTTCACCAACCTCAGTCCAACAGACAGGTGAACGACATTTCCGACCATAGAGTGCCTCAAAAGGAGCCATATTAATGCTGGCGTGATAACTGTTGTTGTATGAAAACTCAACCAAAGGAAGATGAGAATCCCATGCGCCACCAAAATCGATGACACATGCCCTGAGCATGTCCTCAAGTGTCTGGATGGTTCGTTCAGTCTGACCATCCGTTTGAGGGTGATAAGCAGTGCTCAGGTTCAACTTGGTACCCAAAGCATCTTGTAGAGATTCCCAAAAGTGAGAGGTGAAACGACCATCGCGATCAGAAATAATGTCCAAAGGTATACCGTGACGACATACGATTTCACTTACGTACATCCTTGCCAACCTTTCCACAGAATACTTCTCACGAATAGGTAGGAAGTGAGCGGACTTGGTCAAACGATCGACAATTACCCAAATACTGTCGAAACCTTTGGGTGTACGAGGGAGTTTGGTGATGAAATCCATAGCTATGCTCTCCCATTTCCAGACAGGAATCTCTGGTTGTTCAAGCATACCAGATGGTCGTTGATGTTCAGCCTTGACCTTGGAACAAGTGAGGCATTTTGCAACGAAAAGAGCAATGTCTTTCTTCATACCAGGCCACCAATAAGAATAACGAAGATCTTGGTACATCTTGTCAGCTCCAGGATGAATAGAATAACGAGACTTATGAGCCTCGTTCATGAGAAAAGTACGAAGATCATCACGGTCGGGAATCCAAAGTCGGTTAAGGAAATAAAGGAGACCATCGGGTTTGGTTTCAAGTTGAGTTTCAGCACCACAAGACATTTCATCGTACATGTTGCCTTGGGTGACTGATGTGTGTTGAGCCTGGAGAATGCGATCTTGAAGATCAGTACGAACTCTCGCACATTGTAGTTTGACACGCTCTTTACGACTAAGTGCGTCAGCCACAACATTCGCTTTGCCAGGATGGTAGCGAATTTCGCAATCATAGTCGTTAAGTAATTCAACCCAACGTCGTTGCCTCATGTTAAGATTCTTTTGATCGAAGACATGTTGGAGACTTTTGTGGTCCGTGAACACCACACATTTGGTCCCATAAAGATAATGTCTCCAAATCTTGAGTGCAAAGACAACAGCGCCCAATTCAAGATCATGGGTGGTATAATTCTTTTCGTGAGTCTTGAGTTGTCGAGACGCATAAGCAATAACCTTTCCTCGTTGCATGAGAACACAACCAAGACCCTGGTTCGATGCATCACAGTAGACCACGAAATCATCATTACCATCAGGTAGAGACAAGATAGGAGCTTCACAGAGTTTCAGCTTAAGAGTTTCAAATGCTTCCTCTTGCTTAGGTCCCCACTCATAGGGTTTACCCTTGTGAGTTAAGGTAGTGAGAGGAACAGCGATCTTGGAGAAATTGGCGATGAATCGACGATAATAACCAGCCAAACCAAGAAAAGAACGGACTTCCGTTGGAGTGGTAGGAACACTCCAATTCTTCACAGCTTCGATCTTTGCAGGATCAACATGAATTCCGTTCATATCAATGACATGTCCCAAAAATTGAACTTCCTTAAGCCAAAATTCACATTTTGAGAACTTGGCATACAGTTGTTCTTTCTTTAGGAGATTCAAGATAGAGTGAAGATGTTGCTCGTGATCGGATTTTGATTTAGAGTAAATCAAAATATCATCGATGAAAACGATCACGAATTTGTCGAGATAGGGTCTACAAACCCGATTCATCAAATCCATAAATACTGCGGGAGCATTGGTCAACCCAAAAGGCATAACCATGAATTCATAGTGACCATAGCGTGTGCGAAAAGCTGTCTTGGGAATATCTTCATCGTGGACTCTAAGCTGATGATAACCAGAACGGAGATCAATCTTCGAGAAGTGGGTTGCTCCTTGAAGTTGATCGAAGAGATCGTCAATCCTAGGAAGTGGATAACGATTCTTGATGGTGAGTTTGTTGAGTTCACGGTAGTCAATACACATCCGAAGAGAACCATCCTTCTTTTTAACGAACAAGACAGGGGCTCCCCATGGAGAAGAACTAGGGCGAATGAACCCTTTATCAGAAAGTTCCTGTAATTGACTGGCGAGTTCTTGTATCTCAGAGGGTGCAAGACGATAAGGAGCTTTAGCGACAGGATTAGCACCAGGAACAAGATCAATACGAAATTCCACTTGTCGAGCAGGAGGTAAACCAGGTAAATCCTCTGGAAAGACTTCAGGATAGTCTCGAATAATAGGAATGTCTTGGATACTTTTGCCTTTGTCCTTCTTCTCTATCACGTTAGCTAAGAAGGCTGTATACCCCTTTCGTAAATACTTTTGGGCAGTAGTACAAGACATAAGCTTAAGCTCACCACAGGGTTTCTCACCATAGATCTTCAAAATCTCACCAGATTCGAGAGGAATGCGTATGACTTTCTCGAAGCACAGAATTTCGGCACGATGAGTTGACAACCAGTCCATGCCTACTATAACGTCAAAACTACCAAGATGCATGGGGATGAGATCGATAGAGAAGGTATGATCGTCGAGGTTCAACAAACAGTCACGAATAATAGAGTCGATCGAAATAGACTTCCCGTTAGCTACCTCTACCACGAAAGGTTCCTCTAGATTAGTGTGGGGTAAGTTAAGTAAAGGTTCAAACTTCAGTGACACGAAGGACTTATCAGCTCCTGAATCAAATAATATGGATGCATAGTGGTTATTAATGAGAAACGTACCATTCACCACTTCGTTGTTGTCACGAGCCTGGTTAGCGTTGAGATTGTAGGCGCGACCTCGAGCACCTTGGTTCTGGTTGCGGTTCTGGTTTTGGTTTTGGTTTTGGTTACGGTTACGATTAGGGCAGTTGTTGATGTAGTGATTAGGGTTGCCACACTCGTAGCATTGACCACGAGTAGGCCTGTTGTTTTGTTGGTTGGGAGCTGGGTTGTTGTTGTCTTGGGTAGTAGGAGATCGACAGACGTTCACCAGGTGACCATATCTTTGACACTTAGTACAAAAACGACATGGCACCTGCGTTGGATGATGGTACTTGCAAGTGTTGCACAAAGGGTGAGGTCCGGTGTATGGTTTCTTGGCTGGGTTTTGGGCAGCAGGTGGAGTAGTAGCAACCATATAGTTTCTAGCCTTGCGCTTTTTGTTGCTTGAGGTCTCAGGCTTGACTTCAATTGCAGGCTGTGGAGTGTCTTTGGCAACCGTCTTCTTAGTGCCTTTGCGGAAGAGAGTACCGTTCTTCACGTGATTATCAGTAAGAGTGGCCGCTAGACGTTTGGCCTCTTCCAAAGTTGCAGGATTTCTACCCCAAACGGTGTCCTGGATTTGCATGGGCAGACCACCGATGTACTTCTCGATGGCTACCGACAGAGGAGTAACTTTGTGGGGCAACAATAAACTAAGCTCATGAAAGCGGGTGTTGTAGACAAGGTTTTCCCCACTATCTTGAGCTAAGGTGTGGAACTCATCCTCAAGCTTCTTAACTTCATTGCGAGAACAAAACTCTTCCTTCATGACCTCCTTGACTTGGTCCCATGTCATAGCAAGAGCAACCTCGGCCCCACGAGTACGCTTTTCTTCATTCCACCAAGTGAGTGCTCGTTTATGGAGAACACTCATGGCGTAACGAACCTTGAAGTTGTTGGGGCATTCACTGTTGATGAAGGTATTCTCAATACCCTCAAACCATTGGAGGAGTCCAGTAGCTCCTTCTTCACCACTAAACTTTGGAGGGTTACAAGAGTTAAAATGTTTAAGGGTGCAGGCTTGGGGTCCATTTCCATTGCCATTGCCGTTCCCGTTCCCGTTGTTGTGACCATTCCCGTTGCCGTTCAATTGGATGACCTGAGCGAGTAAATTGGGAACCAGAGTTGCGATTTGCTGCGCCATTTGTTGAGAAATGATTGCAGCCAGTTGAGCATCGACCCCATTGTTGTTGTGGTTAGGAACTTGGTCATGGTTATGGTTATGGTTATCACCACCTTCTCCGTGGTTTTCACCATTGTTGTTGCGAGTGCTGCGACGAGGAGGCATGATCTGTAATAGACACAATGAAATGAATGAGAGTTTATATAAGGAATGTAATCATTTATTCATTAATTAAAACGAATAAACGAAAACGTTGACTTATCAAAGATTCTAAATTCTAATAACATATGAAGACATGCTTTAGCCTATAAGTGAACACTCATCCCGAGAATTCCCAGGTAGGCATCCGGGTCCCTCGTCTGATTGGGATATATGCGCAATGCCAGCCTAGACAGAAGACTCAGAATACAGGCGTTCACCCTTCCAGATTGCACGTGTTCGTTATTAAAATCTAGAACTTCGACGAGATCTCAAGGGGGTTCAGGTTAAACCTGAGGATTTTGTCCTATTAATCTAATGGTGGATCAGGATTGCAGCAGACAAATAAGAGTAATCATATGTAGGTTTAGGGTTATAAGGCATAGGATAAGGATAGGATTGGGGAAGCAATTAGGGTTACAAGTAGGAGAAGCAAGTACTGTTTAAGTCCCTAAGGTTATAGTCTAGATTATTTCTAATAACCTAATTCCCTATAACCAAGGCTCTGATACCAATCTGTAACACCCCAACCGATGGCGGAAACATCGGGGTGCCACGTATTGATGATTGTTTCAGTAGCACATGGTATAATATAAATTTTAAATAATTTATTCAAACATAATATCCAAATATAAAATGATGTCTAGAAATTCAATACATGAAATCAAATAACAAAACTTCAATAACTTCAAATAAAACTTCATGTTAAATCCTCATGCTAACTCAAGCCTCAGCTTCATTGTTACCTGAAACATGTTAATTTTGAAAGTATTTTGGGTCAACATAAGTTGGTGAGAATTACATAGGTTTTTGATAATAAAATGAATAAAAATGTTGTGCAATTCATGTGTCATGTCAATCTAGCCCATATGTGAGAACATACTAGAAATAAATCGAGTGCATAATCAACCCTGATGACTGTTATAAAATGATACATACCATACGCTCATGGTCCAATTGAATATGTTATGCGATAACAAACACCCACGTAACCTTTGTAGGAGGCACGTATCCGGGTGGGATTGTCAGTCCAATAGATCTATCAATGTATACCGTCGGCTTGTACGGAGTTAATGATTATGCTAGAATGGTGCTTACTCTAATCATGCTCAAGACATAATGCAACATAGATAACACATAGACACATTGATGATTGAATTGCAATGATAATGTTATAACATGTTTCACCCCAAAAATGGTGATAAATAAAAGGGGCTATGTAAAACTCACCTTAGCAAATGTTAAACTTGTTGAAAAGATGAAATAATAGTGTTGCCCAAAATGATTCCAAGTATCACCCTATAATAAGGTAATATATAATAAGTCTAAGTCTAATTAATTTTATAAGTGTATCCTAGGGTTTCGATTTGGGGATATCCAATTGTTGAATTTAAATTAAAATGTTAATTAATAAAGGAAAATTTGATAATTAATAAAAGAAAGTCTTTTTATAAAATTTGAATTTTGGATGGACACATTAAAGTGTTTGGAGTATAAAAATAATTTTTATAAAATTATTTCATTTAAAATAGATTTTTAAATCTATTTATTACAAATAGCCAATATTTAACTTTAATATTCAAAAATACTAAAATTAAAGAATTTCTATTTTAAAAATCATGTTTCTGTTCTAAATATTTAAAAATAATTTGTATAAAATTTTGGTGCAAAAATAATGAAAACTGAATTTATTATGATTTAATTATGATTAAATCTAACAAAAATTGATTAAAAATATAAAATAATTGATTTTTCTGAATTAAAAAATTATTTTAGTAAAGTTTAACTTTATATAAAGTCAGGATAATTTTTGGAGAATTTAATAAAATTGTTTTGATATATAAATGGATTTTTATAAATATAATGGTATAAAATTGATTTAATTATTATAAATATTAAATAAATGAATTTTTGAAAAACAAAAGTTGTAAATAAAACTTTTGACTCAGATTTAATAAATATAATTTTTTTGGAATTTATAAAATAGTTATAATATTTAAAAATGAATTTATAAGATTAAAAGGTTTAATATATATATATATTAGTTTTGTTGTTAAAAGAATAAAAAGAAACAAAAAGGAAGGCAGTAGCCGGGACTCGAACCCGGGTACCTTCTGTAGCGAGCCATGGTCACAACCACTTGGCCTAGGCCAGTGGTTGTGATGAATCCTGATTAAAATTAAATAAATACGTTGTGCCCAAACCAGTTTATCCCCAAATTCTAAATCACGAACCCTAGATTTAACAATCAAACAAATCAGACATAATGAGCCCGATTGATGTTGGGGCTTTTGTTGTTTGATTGCCGACTAACAAAACCCACAAAAGAACAAGAACTCACAGTGTTGTTTCGTAGATAATTGCCGGGTCAAAAATAAAAGTCAACCGTTTGATCGTGTAGCACAATCAGAGAGTTTCAGAAGTAATTGGAGGTTGAGAGAGAGGTGTGAGCGAGTTGTGAATGATCGTAGGTGATCAATTTATAGTGAGGATCAGTGGTTTAGGTTAATTGGAAAGTTGACCACGATTTATTATCAAACGCGTGGGTTTTCAAAATTAGTCAACGATTCGTTGTTAATTGACGTGTAATCGTGTCATACTGGGCCGATAATCACATAAATTTGCCAAACATAGATCAATTATTAGTTAATGTGGTTTGATTATGCATTCGCGTCAAGGCAGTTGACTTCCCAAGTCAAAATGCAGGTTTTAAAAACGCGTATAAGATTAAATTGTGTCCGGGTTTATTCCAAGTTGAAGGCTCAGCCCAGTTGGTTGTGTGTTGTGTTGGTTTGGGCTTTGGCGCGGGTTCAAACCCCGGCCAGAGCATAATTATTTTTTTTGATATATTTATAACAGAACACATATATAATATTATATATATATATAGTATTAGGGTTTCAATAATGCGACAAAAATAATAAATGCGAATACATAAGATAAAACTTGACGTTTTATTAATGACGAACGTGTACGTACAAGTTTTAAATGCGTAATGTTACAGGGTCCAACAAGCGCAAACGCAACCTACAAACTTTTGTAATCGACCAGACCCTGCGCTACCAGTGTAACATGACCAAGGGCGGAAACACAACCCACCGGAAGAACAAGAGGCTTATCGCGGACGCATTGGACGAAGCATGGAAAGAGCAACAAGTGGTCCTACCTACTGTCAATGGGGGGCTTCTTCCACATCCCAACTCATCATCACGGGATTCTTTAGCCATTACCGCACCCAGTACATGTTCCTCGATCCAGGCAGTAGCACGGACATCATGTATGAACAATGCTTCAACCAGCTCGATGATGAGGACAAAGCCCGCCTAGTTCCTGTTGTCGAACCAATCTCAGGGTTCAATCATGAATTAATTATGCTGCGGGGAGTAATCGCTTTTCCTGTCACCTGGACAGACGGAAAGCACTCCCGTACCTAAGAATGTGAATTCATGGTGTTACCAGTCTCGTCCTCCCACGACGTCTTGATGGGGAGAGAGGGACTAGCCAAGTTTAATAGAAACGTCTCCACACCACACCAGATGGTCGGTTTCCCCACCCACACATGGGTAGTGCTCATTAGAGGCAACAAGCAATGTCATGCCACAGAAGTCAATAAGCCATTGAAGGTGGCCAAGCCAACTGTGCATGCGGAATCGGAAAAATGGGTGCTCAATCCAAAATTTCCGGAGCAGACGATTGTGCTTAGGCCAACCATATCCGAATCCATCCAGGTCCACCCAAAGCAACTGCTTGTTAAGAACATGGACGTATTCGCTTGGCAGCCATCAGATATGATTAGGGTTCCCCGCGATATCGCGGAGCACAAGCTATCCAAATACAAGTCCGTGGAACCCGTTGTCACACTTCGATTTTCCCAACGGTTGTGAACCTTTGGCACCTTCACCACGCAACGGAATTTATACACCTAAGACTCTTTGAACTATGAACGCCATTTCTAAATCCTATTGGATCTCCAATCCTAAGACATCCTCTATTCCAACCGTGCCGTCGCCAAAATCTAAGCCTGAAAGAAATGCTTAAAAAGGTCAACATGAAGTTGGTGAGTCATGGTTTTATGTTTCTTTCTCATAAAACCATTTTTGGTTAGACCACTAGGAAAATGTTCGTTAAACATTTTAAGAAAGTTAATTTCATTACACGGATCGTTATTTGGGAAAGCCTTTTAAAAGTCCCCTTGGAATCATCGTCGGGCATTCCCTTTCATTTACCCTTCGACTCGACTCACTTTACCGCATACTTACCTTCCCATAAATATAAGTGTACTAGGTTCTTATCGATCGAACAACTATATTTAAAATGAGACTTTATTCCCGTGGAATCCTCGCCTGGCATTCCATAATAACTTTTGAAAACTTTCTTTTAGTAAACTATTTTCCCCCTCGGATTCCTCACTGGACATCCGTAAATAACCTTATGAAAACCATTTTTCCTGGTAAATTCCACCGGCAAGTTCATACTTAAAAGCAGAAATGATCAACAAAACATTTCAACTACAAACAAGTTTAATAATATCAACAATAGTTGGCGAGTTCACTGGTTTTAAGGCAGGCATTATCGCAACCGACTAAACAAAGAACCAAGTAGACTAGCTAGGTCATACAAGAATGATCGCAACCTAAGGCCCTTAATTAAACCAGGACATTTCTTCCCGTTTGCGCAACTATGTACACCCAATGTGTCTCTCGGCGTCTTTAATGAAGTATATTCTTCCCATAAGACCCAGTCCAACTGGTCAGGGGGGGTGTCAAACCCAATAGATCTATCAACATAATTCAAGGCTCTAAACCTAGAGTTAATGATTAAGAATACAAGGAAGAGTCCACCCTGTGGAATAACTGGCGTCCAACGCTACGCCGTGCATCTACCAAAGGCCATCATATGTTCTATATAGTTCTAGTCTACCCATCATACAAGCATGTTAATCCCCCAGTTGTAAAACGTTCAAAAACATTTAAAAGAAAAGGGGCCGTGAAATTCACGTAACACAATTTGTTTCCCTTTTATCCATGTACGACTTCATAAAAGCATTTGTAAATCTAATCGTTTTCCCAAAACTTTGTTACGCATTATAATAAACTGGTTTTCATAAAACAGGCATGTCTTACCCAAAAAAAAAAAACAGTTACAAAACAGTAAAAAGTGGGGTCATGAACCCACCTTTATTTGCTTGCTTAGCTAGCAAACAAAACCCGAAGCTTTAACCGACTTCCTCGTGCCCTAATTACCAACAAAGGACACCTTAAAGTCTAACACAATAAGCCTAGCTTATTATCCAGTTACAAGATAGCCTATCCAACTATGTAGACTCGTGTATACAAATCCGAGTTTTAAAAGTGTTGTAAGTCAACGAACCGATCGTGACTTATCTTACGTACGCGTTAACACATGACATAGTACCCAAGTTGCGCACTGTTTACTAATCGCGTGTAACCCACGTTGGACTAATACTACAAAACGTATAACTTTTCCGTAGCCGTATCTCATCTCGTAAATCGGATAAATATAGTTGTCTTGTATGTTTATTTTTAGGCAAATATACTTTGCATAATACAATTCTTGTTGTTAATTCCAATCAATAACCTTTGCTACATTATTTCCCAAATTCAAGCATTTCGAAGTATTCAAAACTTGGTTTTTTTTATAAATAGGTTCCCAAGTAAAATCGGATGCTTATATATTGACGTGTGCGGATATACACATAATTTTACAATGAATAAACACACGTTTTGCTTTAATATTTATAAAAATGGTTTAGACCTTAATATTAAAACACACACAATAGGGCAAGTGTACCCTGTCATATATGTAGTAACGTATAGATAAGAACCAGATATCGATCCATGGACGCGCGCGGAGCAATAGTACTAAAACTCTGTCCCCGATTTACCAGCAGGAAAAGATAAGTTGAGTTTGTTGTTTTTAACTACTTTAATTCTAAAACACAAAAATAACATATGTAAGACTCCAAATACAAAATATAACTATATAAACTATAATTTACCAATCCTAGCATGTTATCTAAATATAATAAGTAATACAGGCGTGTGATCAACATTCCCATTTTCCGACAGTTAGTGTCCCTTTCGGGCATCCTAACATGACAACTATACAGAAAGTTAACACGAATACACACGTTAACCGCTTCAAGTCGTTTATTAGCGAGCAACTGATATAATCTCACGCAGATCTTTTCTAAAGATAAGTTAGTCATCGGTTAAGAGTATTCTAACCTCACTAATTCAGGAAAGCGATACCGAATACACAATATAGCCACCTAAACTAGCATAAAGTAGAGCATTTCACAACCTATTCCATTTTACCAACTTTGAACCCAGATCTACTAAGAACGCTATTTTTACCAAAATAACTACCAAAGATCAATAACCGTGTCAAAGACTAGTAACGGCACCATTAGGCTTTTTAAACCCTTTTACGTGCCGGTAAGCATTTTTAACCGTTATTCGACTGACTTTAACCAAACCAATACCCGGTTATAGTTTCATGGCATAAACTATTTAACAAATTAACTAGTCTACTACCGGACGACTAAACGGACGGTTTTTCAACATTTATCCGCCTAACACATCCGACAATCGCTAAAGTCATTCAAATACAGCTACAAATCCATCAACAACGAAACAAGGTTGCGCTATGATCATCAAGATCTAAACATGAAAAACGCCAAATTTATACAAAAACTTGATTACATACTAACGATTGTTTTTTCTACTAACGATTACTAAACAAGATTACTAGTCAATAATGTACTACATAAACAACACAAACAAGCTAAAACAAACAGATTTGAATCAACTAAAAGCTTAATAGATCAAACCATAAAACTTGAATGTGATGGATTGGATGATGATCGATGATCCGGATGAGTTCCCGAGCTCGTTCCTCGCCTTTGCAGCTGCTCACATGTCCAGAAAATCGCCCAGAATCGCCCAGAGACCACCCAATATTTGATCAGTGGGTTTTACTCTGTTCTTATAGAAACTTTGATTTTGTGCACGGCCGTGCGCATAAAGTGCACGGCCGTGCACTTTATCAAGTTGAGTGACGTGCAAGTGGGCAAGTGGCCTGGCTCGTTTCTGGAAATATCTAGATATTCCGCACGGCCGTGCACCTAAGGTGCACGGGCGTGCGGGTCTGGTTGTGGCCGAGTGCTGATGGTGCACTGCCTGGTGCACTGGCAGTGCACCCGGGAACTTGAGTCGCACGGGCACCCGCACGGTAGTGATGATCAGGGTGCCCGAGAACATTAGCTGCATGCCAGGTCGCACTGGCAGTGCAGCTCGTCTGTGTCCGAGTAACCTGAGCCCGCACGGGCGTGCACCTGGGGTGCACGACCGTGCACTATTTCCAGACTTAGCTGATTTTGCAGAAACTTTCCGTCTTGTCTGATTTTCGCCTGGTTTCTTCGACTTTGCTAGTGGGACGTCGTTTAAGACCTGCAATAAACATATGAAGCGGTTAAGTACCGAATTCGTGCAATTATGTTCGAAAACGCGTAAATTGGGAGTTAAATCGGGGACTTAAATATGTATATTTTAACGTATATCATATATTTTGAATCCGAACAACAAATGTTATGTAGTTACCGAAAGCTTTCAAAAACTCGTCATACTTGACGCTCGGAAAAACTATATATATTTGTTTGACAGGTGGGTGTGGGATGGTGGGGGGGCTGAGTTCTCGGTAAAAGGTGCTAAAGTTGCGCTGCAACTGGGAAGGCATTCCTCGGCTGCCTGGGTGTATGACTGGAACTCGTGGGTACCGATAAAAATGGGCATTCAGGCGTGGAGAGCAGGCTTAGGAAGATTTCCAACTAAGTAGCATTACAGAGACGACAAATTAATATTGGTTTGACTTGTGTCCTTTATGTGGCGATCAAGCGGAAACTGTGGATCATTTATTTATATTATGCGGTTTCGCACAGGCGGTGTGGCAAGCGGTATCCCAGTGGTGTAAAGTCAGGAATATCTATGCTTTTGATTTTCAGGATATTCTCAACTTACATTGCTATTTGGGTGGCTCCAAGGGGACGAAAAAGGTGTTCCAAGCGGTATGTCTTACCACAATTTGGTGCATTTGGAATGTGAGAAATGAGGTCGTATTCAAGCAAAAACAGTGTTCTATTCAGGAAATCATTGGCGACATAAAAGCTTTAAGCCTATTATGGGTCAAGGCGCGCGCAAAGCAAACTTCTTTGGATGGGGAAAAGTGGCGGGGTTTTAATTTGTATAATAACAATGACTTCTTCAATACATAAACATTCTATGGAAAACTTATAGAAACAAATATTAATCAAGCTCCAGAAACATCCAAGAGAGCTGTTGTTATCGCCATTTGTCTTTAGAAATAAGAAACCAAAAGAAAAAAGTGAATCAAACTCCATTAATCAGCTTAAAACCACATAAAAATCTTATAAAAAAATATGAAATTTAATCAATGCATCAACCACGAAAATTGGTAGAGACATTTATACAAACACGTAATGTGCATAATATTAAGAACATACAAATAAGCATTAAAAGAATAGAAGTCGCAAAATCCAATTGAATCAAGAGGAGAAAATGAACAATATTGTAATAAATGACACTTTTAGGGCATTTCAATCAAAATGTACGGGTAGAAGAACAAGTGACTAACCAGTGGAGAACTAATGTAGAAGAAATATAACCTGTTTGTTGATAGAGTTAGAAGAAGAATAATTATTTTGATGGAGATTGATTGGGCAGAGCATGAAGAAGGAGGTGCTCCATAACGATTCAGGAGAGTGGGAACCAGTTTTGACATAATTGAGGGAGACCAATAGAGCTTGGAAGGATTTTTAACAAAACTACGTAGTTTTAGATGGTTTCACACCTAAACTTAGATGTGAAACAGCCACATATTCACTTTTCCCTTAAATTATGTATCATTACCAATTGTTATCTTTTAATGGATCCTTTATGTTTGTCGTGCAGGGTTGTTGCTGCATTTGAATGACATCAGCTTGAAAAGCGGTTTTACGAAATAACTATAGAAGAAATTGAGCAGTTTGTTAATAATAGGGCTGGAATACCTTACTTGAGAGCAGAGATCGTTTTCTCAGAAGGACAACTGTTATCTTGCATGTAATCGTAAGACTTGAATTCTCTAAACTAAGCCTTGCAAGATGGCCGGGACGGGTCGGGTCAGCTGGCACGCTTTTTTCTTATAGGATCAATTGTGTTCAAGTCAAAATGGATTCTTATCAAAATGATTCCAGGTTGAAGCGGGTCGCTCTAGAGAAAAAATTATTAGATCATGTGTAATGGTTGGTGAAATTTGGTGGGTGATAGGGGCATTTTTTGACACTTGGCAATGTGGGGCCACTTGGTGGGAGAAAGGGCTTGAAATGGGCAAGGGGTGTAATGGTGGGTGAAATTTGATGGGTGAAAGCGGGTGAATATATAATGGTATTAAATTTGAATTAAAAAAAGAAAAAAAAAAGATAAAATGAAGTGGCAAAGCCCCATTGGCCCAACCTTTGTCCCTCTCACGCGAAATATTTCGCTTGGCAACCCTTAGTGCCCCTTTAACCCAAGGGGGGGGGGGGGGTTCCAAGGTGAATGGGGGCCAAATTCACCAATTCACGCCCCATTAACCAACCATTACATATTAGAGATTATGATCATTTGAATAGTCAAAGTGGACCTTATTATTATAGTCAAATTCATCCTTACATTATGCCCCTCATGACTAGCTCCTTGTCTTGTGCCCAAAGATTAGTCGCTTCCCATTTTATGTATTTCCTTTATGTATTTATAGAAGAGGTGTTATCTTCTCATTTGAATATACCAAACATTACAATCAAATAAATCTTTCATATTCTATCTCTTTATTCTTGTACTAAAACCACCTTGCAGTTTTAAGAGTCGGTTACTATAAATCGAGTAGCCCTCCGCCTGTAATGCTGGAACTAATAAACCAAACCAAATAGAAAATCGCTTCCGCTAGATTTCTATATTACATATGGTCTTAAAATGGGGTTTCACACTATTTCTTTTTATGGCAACTAGTGGCGGCAGTCACTGGGGAACGGTGGTGCTGGCCCGCTTGGATCTGTTTTTAGTTGGCTAGTTTTATAAAGTTACCCGTTTTGTTCTTTTCTATAATTTAAGTGACTCAAATCAACCATTTAGTTATCAGAAATTATCCAATTCAACTCTATTTGTGTAAGAATGATTTTTTGTTTTTCCTTTACGTGTGCAGAGCTGGCTGAATGTATTGGAGATTATGACTATTTGAATAGTCAAAGTGGACCTTATAATTATAGTCAAAAACCACCTTACAGTTTTGAGAGTCGCCGGCTAGAAACCAAAGCAGCCCTCCGGCCGAGGGCAGAAACAAACCAATAAACCAAATAGAAAATCATTTCTGCTAAGATTTCTATAGAATGGACTCTGGCGGAGGGTAATGATTATTGGTGAGTATGTTTGTTTAGGCCACAAGAGGTGGTTTAATATTTATCACATTCATCACACTATCACACCCAATCAGATTCTGCCACCTCATTTTATCACATTTCATCACTAAACCCATGCGGCGGTGTTCACATTCTATCACATTTTGTCACTAAACTTTTTTTTTTAAATAAACTAAAAACATTAAAATAAATATATAGTTAACAATTTTTATAAAAAATATATAAAGTAAACGATTTATAAAAAAATAACATCATATACCTGTGTGACGTAGAGGGAGTTGAATCTACTCTTTTTTTTCTGTAAATCGCTCCATTTACCGGTTATTTGATCCATCCGCCTTCTCGTCATACCGGTAAGTTGTTCAAAGTGGCCTTCACTCGCAGCCAAAAGGTGTCATTTTTTTTGTTGATTTCCGACGCATGTGTCCTCGGAAATATGTAAAAATGACTTGGTCAACGCCACTTCTTCTTCTTGCGACCAGGGAATTCTTTCTTTTGGCCGGTATCTCCTCCTCTTCTTCCTCTTCCTCTTCCTGCTTGCACCGGTATCTCTTCTTCTTCTTCCTCTTCCTCTTCCTCTTCCTCAACCTCTTCTTCATATTAATCATCATCTTCTTCCTCAGAATCTTGGACTGTATAGTTCTTTGGATCGCAAACCCCATAACGGTCGAACATAGATAGATCAATCGGATCAGGAGGTGCTTGAAACACTCCGGATGCGATTTGGGTTGGCATGTTAGGTTGTGGGTAGTTCAGTGGATATTGGTTTGGAAGCGAGAATTGTTGGGTTTGAAACATAAGGTTTTGAAAACTTTGGTTTTGATAGGATTGGTGTGTAGATTGTGGGGTTATTGGTGCGTCTTCAAAAAATCGAGCCGGTTCACCTAAGTTATGCCGAACCTTTGGTCTAAACTTTCGTTTCGTAGCCATTTGTTTCTTGCTTGATCCTTCCATTTTTTTTTATTGTAGTGTTTGATTGTGTGTATTTTGATTTGAAATAGAAATGTATATATAGTGATTTGGGAAAAAAAAAAGTTTTTTTTTTATTAAAGTGAACGGTCAAATGACCGTTGACCAACGGCTGGTGAACCGTGATGGCCATCACGGATAATTGCATCGCGGCCGTGATATTTTAAGGGGGGCGGTGTTTCGCGGCCACCACGCCATCATGGCGGCCCTATCGCGGACCGCCCGCCCTCTCTTATCTGGTATACTAATGAAGAGAAAGTGTTTCGTGACAGAATTGCTTCCCAAGATACAATAAGACAAACAATGCAACATCCCTTAATGCATTTTATGGTGACAAGGAGATTTAGCTTCTATGTAATTTCAAGTAACTTAAGAGTCATATTCGGATTATAATTTGATTGTTAGGAATCAAGTATATAACCGAAAGAGTTTTTTTTAGATCACTTAGTGGTAAATGATTGTTAGGATTATAATTTGATTGTTACAAATAAGTTAAAACTTAGTGACAAATGGAGTTATGCATAATCTACAAAGTAAGAACCACAACAACTATAGAAATCTTCATCATCTCATGTTCAAAAAGAACTTAGGTTACAAATGTAGAAAAAATAAAACTCTAGAAATGCAAGTTTGAAAAATCAATAGTAGTCATGAAATATTAAGAGCACAATTTCTTGATATATAGGGAAGATACTAGATAAACAATTAGATGCAACACATTAGAAGAAAAAAGCCATGAACGACACGACAGCTGCAAGCAAAGCTGGCACTTGCAACGCCATTCCAGCGCTCTCCATTGACGGGGAAGGTGCTGGTGCGGCCCCAAGCTCCTGAGCCATGGTTCCGCAGCTGGTCAGGACCATGAGGACCATGATTGTAATGGTGAGAGTAGTGGCTAGCTTGACATCCATTTTTTAAGAGAAGTTATACTAAGTTATAGAGATTAGAAAGATTGGTTATGTGAGTAGTTTGTATGAGTGTGATTAATGGCTTTTATAGTTTTATAGAGGTGGTTTAGTGGGGATTAATTAGAGAGGAATCTAACAGCTAATCACATGGGTACTATTGTTTTTAAAGCAAAGGCATAATCATTTGACAGTAAGTGGGTGTCTAATGCAAACTCTTAAACTATGCTCACTTCCATTTGGCTATTGTCTTCCAGACTGGACAATTTGTACACCCTGATTATTAAAAAAAACAAATAAATAAAATAATCTAGATTATTATTGATATAAAACAAGAAGGACAAAAGAGAAGCTTAGCAGAACTAATTATCCCACACTAAAACAGAAATAGAAAAAACAAAACACTACACTAATAGGGGTTGTAATCGTGTCGGGTTGATTTAATGGACCCAATCATGACCGATAACTATCGAAAAATAATCATTAAAATTTGTAATAGTTTTCTTTAGATATAATGTATTATAGGATTTTATTATTGTTTTATTAAGTATTGATATTAGTTCTTTTGACCGTGTCTAATATTCCGATTTCTTCATTTTATGATTTTTTAGATCATTGTGTCTTTTTATTTCGCGCTGTGTCATTTTTTTCCGTCATTGTGTCTTTTGTGTTATATTTCTGGGCATTGTGATATATTTCTTGATCTGTACAGTGTAATATTTTGTGATTTATTGTGTTTTTTGTATTTTTCTCACATTTCTCATTTATTTTACGATAGATAACCCAAAACCTAATTATTTTTTTGTATATACCTTCTTTGAATTCCAGCTATAGCTAGCTTGTTGATGGATAACCCAAAACCAATTACTTCATTTAGGTTATTGTTAATGCGATCACTACTTTACCGAACTTAATATTCTGATTACTAAAATCATCTATAGATAATTGTCTTTTGTAATGTTCTGGTTGACATGCTAGAATAAATTTCTCATATTTGGTTGTAATCCAAACGTGTGCTACGTATCTAGCCTTTTTTTTCTTTCGCTTTGCGTGTTACGTGACGTTTTACCATTCCATCTAAGAGGTGCGAAACTTGTCATGATTGCACTTTAGCTCAAACATCCATGATCAAGGTTGTTTTTTCTTTCCTTTTGATTTTATTTGAGACTTCAATAACGCGAGCCATGTGGGTGTTATTATTCAAGTTTGTGTGGACAATTAAGCATACTATTAATGAGGTGTAAAAACTTCAATATCTATTGCTTTGGGACCTTTGAGATCTCATTGTGTTTGAACGTGGTGCAAATGCATTAATGCTAGCAACAAGCTGGAATTTAAAGAATGTATATACACACAAACAAAAAGGTTTTGGGTTATCTATCATGAGTTATATTATCCTCCAAATGGTAAAATAAATTAGAGAGTTAATAGTCAAAATTTTCTGTGAGGTTTGATCACTTTTGTCACATCAATCCAAAACCCAAACCTTTTATATTTGGGTCCTTCAGTTTTTGTTTTTGTTTTTTTTTTTGCCAAATTCGTCCCTGACACTAACTCAGTTAACTTATCTCGTTAACTCTAAATGAGAAGCAAGATTTTTTGTATTTGTTTTTTTAAGGAAAAAGCCTCAATCTTATTATCAGTTTTGTTTCGGGAAAAAAGAAGAAAAAAACTTGAGTTGGTCTTCGTTGCACTCTATATATATGGAAGAGGCTAACGTAAGAAGTCACTTATTGTACAAAGTGTAAGAAATAATATGGAGCGTAGGATTAAATTTGATCACCCCCATTTTTAAAACGGTCATAACTTTTTCATACGACATTTTTTTAAAAAAATTACACCATAAAAACAAGTTTTTCATCCTCTTTCATTTCCATACCATATTGCTATACTTTTTTAAAAAAAAAAATGTTGGGTTGATAATTTGCGTTTTAGAAATGCAAGTTATACCTGATAAGACGACCTGATCAAACGCAAGTTATAAATGATAAAACGCAAATTATACATGCTAAAACGCAAGTTATACATGCTAAAAACGCAAGTAAGTAATATCAAGTTTCTACATTTAGACGCAAGTTATTATTGTTTAAACGCAAGTAGGTAATATCAAGTTTTTACATACATATCAAGTTTATTATTGTTTAGTAGCCTTTGAGGAATAACATAGTAGAAACACAAAATAGCTATTACACAAGTCATTCCAATAACTGTTTGGTTTAATGTGAAACCTCTCGTAGCATCTACACTGACTACGTCATCAGCCCCGCCCCGAGCACCTCATGTGTAGAACAGTTTAATGGTGTGTTGTTATCGCAACAGTGTTGTAGAGAAACAAATCATCAGATAACCCCTAAATCAGCCTAGGAGGCACACACACAACCTGGAAGATTAGTGACAAAAAGCATAGAATTTTTAAGAAACTTGATTAGTTGCTGTCATGGTTTGATGGTTTGGTTTTCATAAACTATTATTTTGTAACTTTGGTTATACCTAAAAAAAAACAAAAAAGTTATCATTACATTCAGAATGTTTAAACGCAAGTAATAATATCAAGTGTTTACATTTAGACGCAAGTACTATCAACCCAGCAAAATTTTTTTTTTTTAAGTATAGCAATATGGTATGCAAATGAAAGAGGATAAAATGCTTGTTTTTATGGTGTGTTTTTTTTTTTAAAATAATGTCGTATGAAAAAGTTATGGACGTTAAAAAAATGGGGGTGGAACTCAACCATTGTGGGTTATACCTATTTTGCCCTTCTCCTCCTCTTTTAGATACTCAACGTATACTTTCCCCCTTTTAATCTCATCCATTGATTTATTTTGATCAAAAGCCCAAAATACTTCTTATACTTTTTACGTTAAACTATTTTTTACACTAAAAAATCACCAAAAATTTCAACACATTTATAATGTTCTTTAGTAAACATTTTTAAAGGGGTAACTTTTGTAGGATAGTAACCAAGTTTCACAAGTGTTCCAATTATGCTACTTAAACTTTATTTTTGTCTCAATTAGATATTCAACTTTCATGTTTTATATTAAGGGGTAACTTTATAGAAATGTAACCAAGTTTACTAACTGTTCCAATTAAGTCACTCAAATCTTTTTTGTCTCTCTTAAGTCACTCAAGTTCGAATGTGTAAAAGTGATGATGTGTCAGGTTTTAATATTTTTTTAATAGATTTTTCGAATGTGTAATTTTTTTTTTAAATCTTCATTTTATAAAACCTACCTAATATAAATAATATCCACATAAACATTAAAATGTAAGGAAAGAAAAGAAGATAACCTGATGACCTGGTAATTACATAGTATTAGAACAATAAATGAAACTTGAGTAACTATAGAGAGACAAAAAAACAGTTTGAATGGCTTAATTAGAACACTAAGCAAACTTGGTTACATTTGTGTGACATTTCTCCTATATTAATTGGCGGTTTTTTCACCTATTTCATAAGTAACCATAGTGATATGGTTTTTTGTTTCCATTTTTCCTAGTTATAAATAATGATGTTGAGTGATGACGTGAATTTTAACATTTTTTTTTAATTTCTTAATATAATTAACTTATTTTTTTCTTATTTTAATATAATTACATGTATCAAAAATCTCAACCCCAAAATCTTCTACTTCATTTAATTTTTGACACATATAAAGTTCGACAAGACTCGATTTGAATGTTAAGTGATCAAATTGGGACGAAAAAGACACAAGTTTTTAGAACACTTTTGAAACTTGATTCCTATTATGTGAATGTTAAGTGATGTCACTAAAAAGTATAAACAAATACTTGAGTGCATATATATTTGGAATGAGTTAGCTCACTATTTTTGTGGTAGCATAACTGCATAAGCAGTGATATGCAACTTGCAAGCCAATCTTCCAACAAAAAACTATATAAACCTTCATCATCTCATGTTGAAAAAGAATTCAACTTTGGTTACACATGTAGAATAAAACTCAAGTTTAGAACATCACTGTCATGAAACTAAAGAGCAAAGTTTCATGATACATAGAAAACATACTAGATAAAATAGATACAACACATCAGAAGAAATAAGCTACGAACGACACAGCGACTGCAAGTAAAGCTGGAACTTGCAACGCCATTCCAGCGCTCTCCATTGACGGTGAAGGTGCTGGTGCGGCCCCAAGCTCCTGAGCCATGGCTCCACAACTGGTCAGGACCATCATTGCAATGGTGAGAGCTGTGGCTAACTTCACAATTTCCATTTTAGTGACTTTATATTAAGTTGTAGAGATTAGAAAGATAGTTTTGTATGAGTGAGAAGTAATCAATCAGCAATGGGTTTTATAGAGGTGGTTTAGTGGGATTAAGAGAGGAATCTAACAGCTAATTAAGGACATGGGTAATATTGTTTTTAAAGCAAAGCTAGGCATAATCATTTGAGAGTAAGTGGGCATCTAAGCAAACTCTCTAAAATATATCATTTAGTTTGGCCATTGTCTGTCAGGCTGGACCATCGAGATATTTACCCTTTGTAAGTAACTTAATTCTTATGTTTGATAAATTATGAATCAGTTCTAATTTGATTTTTCCTTAGATTTTGTTTTTCATGACAATAAGGTAAAACGCAACTTGCGCTAGAAACATGGCCTTCATAGGGGGGGCTATAGACCAAAACCCTGCGGAAGTTGGATTCGAACTTGGCAAGTAAGGGTGTTCTCATGCGCTTTCTAATGTCACCCCCTGAGAAGGAGTTATTGTTTGTGCTAGCGGTAGTATTACTTCTTCATCCACATTCTTCTGGCTAATTTGTAGAGAATTAACGTTACATTGCACAAACACACATGTCATGGTTTATAATTGCATAAGGCTCATGTGTGCATTGCATTTTATTTTATAACGAAAGTTTGTAAATATTTGAACTTGAGCCAACTTCAGCCGGGCTTGAAGTTAAACAAGCCAGGCCAGGTCGGGTCGTTTATTTTAACAAGTTGAAACTTTATTATCAATTCAACTCGTACAAATTAAGAATAACTTTATTATTATTTAAAATAAAAAAAATATTACGATTGTTATTATTGTTAGAAGACTTAATTTATAAACTTGATTTTATCATATGTTATTGTATTATTATACTTATGTTAAGTGATATATCCTAAGTCTAAGATAATAGAAACCGGTTAATGTAACACACCGGTTAGTAGATTATATGTGTCCTAAGTATGTGAATTTGTAAGGGACGCGTCTGTTACTCTTGTGCCGGTTCAGAACTATATAAAGGGCCGGACACATCCTTGTATTAGTGTGTGGAAGTTTATGTTTATATTATAACTAACTTTCAAAACAAAACTCTCTCTTTTCCCTCCAAATAAAACTGTCTCGCCCCACATACATAAAGCGCAGATTTGCAGATCAGATTAGAAGGACCTGTGCAGATTCAGTTTCAACATGGCATCAGAGCCCGATCAGAAGAAGTATTACGGTTTATTCGATATTGAAGAGAAGTCCGGTGATGTTCCCGAAGACAAAGGCAAGCGGCCTATGTCTCCATATCATATTGAAGAAGATCGCGTGGATCAAGTCATTCTCAACAAGAAGATTGCAGAATTTAAGAAGGAGTGTATGGACCCTTCGAACATCAACTTCTCCAGATTTCATATCGGATCAGCACCGCAGAAGAAAATAGACAGAAAAGTGCAGTCGCAGAAGGCGCAGAAGGCGCAGAAAGAATTTAATAAGCAAGTATTTGATGCCCCCGAATACCCACACGCGATGTGTTGTGGTAAATGTAAAGAACCCTTCCATTTTAGAAGAAATTGCCCCAAGAAGATAGGCAAAACAGAATTTATGGTGAAAGGCACGGAAGGAAAAGGATGGGATGATGTGTGGCACGCGAGTCTAACAAGAAAAGAACATGGATGTGGTTTTAAGGATCAATTCGCCACATTTAGTAAATCATTTGGAGTAGAAGGCCAACCAAGTGGATATAGAAGAGAGTATCTTAGAGGAAGAGGATCGGTGATAATCACAAGTGGAGGACAAGTACACAAGATCAAGAAGGTATATTATGTTCCTACACTTCGCAAAAATGTTTTAAGTATAGAAAGATTGAATCAAGAAGGCCTAGAAATAGAATTCGATGGTGACACATGTCACATACATAGGCCGATCCTACAAGAAAAAAGAAAGATGATTTTATGCCGAATTTGTGATAGTGAAAGTCACTTCACATTTAAATGCCCCGAAAGAGAAAATATTGTTGAAAAAGATGGAAAAGGACCACTAGAAAGGTTCTCAACCAAACGGGTCAGATTTGAAGGCATTAAAGAACCACTAAGTGTTGAAGATAAAGAAAGGGCTTACATGTTCAAACAATTTCAAGAATTCTCTATTGATAAGGACAATTATGAAGGCAATATGGAAAGAGGTCCTATCATGTACCCAACCAATGAATCAAGTTTGCAAGATTGCTTGGTTTTCATGGATTTAATTCATGTCACAACAACGGTTGAAAGGTACAAGCGTAAGTTCGAGTTAGAGTTTGAAAAGATTATCATGTGGTTCATGCGTGACTTTTTAAGAATTAGAGCCGAAGCCCCTATACCACCACGAGACACGTCCGGTTATCCAATTAGTTTATTGGATTTGTACACTAAAGTTCAAGTGTTTGGTGGATATGAAAAAGTCACAAAATATGAAAATTGGGCGATTGTTGCAATGAGTATGGGTTATGGAAGAGGTCTACCAAGTTTGGCAAGCAAAGAAGAAATAGCAACAACACTAAGGCTAGTGTATGTCCGATATTTGGAGATGATGGAATGGTACCATCTCAAATACAAAGGCCGCGAGTTAGTTGTCGAAGTCAACAATGAAGAAGGTAGCACAAGTGATGGCAACAAGTGGAAAAATGAAGATATGCCGCCCACGAAGAGGAGCCGTTCATCATCAAGTGATGAATGAAGAGTTGAAGGAAGGAAAATCAAGTTTAAGGGGGAGAATGTTAGAAGACTTAATTTATAAACTTGATTTTATCATATGTTATTGTATTATTATACTTATGTTAAGTGATATATCCTAAGTCTAAGATAATAGAAACCGGTTAATGTAACACACCGGTTAGTAGATTATATGTGTCCTAAGTATGTGAATTTGTAAGGGACGCGTCTGTTACTCTTGTGCCGGTTCAGAACTATATAAAGGGCCGGACACATCCTTGTATTAGTGTGTGGAAGTTTATGTTTATATTATAACTAACTTTCAAAACAAAACTCTCTCTTTTCCCTCCAAATAAAACTGTCTCGCCCCACATACATAAAGCGCAGATTTGCAGATCAGATTAGAAGGACCTGTGCAGATTCAGTTTCAACAATTATGGTGGTCTCAAGTGAGCTCATCGGCCATGGGTTTATTCAAAATGAAAACATTAAAATTTGGGTTTTACTTAAAGCTTACCTTAGGTCAAGCTCAGCTCCGCCTTTACAAACCAGCCTACTTGGCTCAGCTGGTTTATAAACGAGCGGGTTACAAGCAAGGGTTTTTTTTTTTTTTTTTTCATGTGGGCCATGAGTTTATTAACCACCATGGTAGTATAGTTCCCTTGTGTGAACATTCAAGTTTTATACTATATTTTTTTTCCAAAAGACGAATTTCTTTTTAATCATGTTGTATTTTCGTGTTTTGCTCAATCCCCAAGAAGTTTTGTGTTTTGCTCCATGGGGAAGGCACTCGGTCGTCAACCCATCATCCTACTATCTTCAAGAATGTCAAGTATATATTTTCGTTGACTCAAGATTAGAACTTCTTGAGTACGCGTTACCTCAATCCCCAAGAAGTATTTTAAGGGGCCAAGGTCTTTGATGCTGAACCTTTCATCAAGGAAAGCTTTGGTTTCTTCAATCTTCTTAACGTCATTTCTGGTGGGTATCACGTCGTCTATGTATATGAGAGTTGCGATGAAAGATTCTTTGGATTTGAAGATGAGTAAGGAGTGATCGGCTCGAGACTGCTTGAAGCCAATTTGTTGCAAAGAAGTAGTAAACTTTTGGTACCAGTTTCTCGAAGCTTGTTTTAAACCGTAGAGAGATCTTCTAAGCCGGCAAACCTTGTTCTCATTTCCTTTCTCAAATCCTTGTGGTATCTTCATATATATATATATCTTCGTCTAATTCTCCATGCAAGAAAGCGTTATTCACGTCAAGTTGATTGATAACCCAATTTCTTTTGGTAGCTACAGCGAGCAAAGTTCGTACGGTTACAAGTTTGGCTACCGGGGTGAAAGTATCATGGAAATTGATACCTTCCATTTGTGTGAACCCCTTTGCGACCAACCTTGCCTTGTATCTTTCAATTTGTCCATTCGGCTTGTACTTCAACTTGTACACCCACTTTGATCCTATGGCATGTTTCCCTTCCGGTAAATCTTCAAGGGTCCACGTACCATTTTGTTCGAGTGCACAAATCTCCTGTTTCATAGCTTATCTCCAATTCGGACTCTGCACAGCTTGTTTAAATGTCTTGGGCTCATCATTAGAACTGATGGCTGCTAAAAAGGCTTTGTGAGAATTCGTGAACTTATTCGAGTACGGCTTCTTCTTTCTCTAAGCGGTGCTTGCGTCGATTCTTGGGTTTGAATGTTACTGGGCTCCACTCTTTCATCAGCAATTGTGTCGAGATCATTAGTTATGCCATTCTCTTCCATTGGGCTGGTCTCATGACTTGGTTCATTATCAAAATGGCCTTGCATGTGCATGTTGGCTTCATGGGGAGAGTTGCTTTGTACTATGTTGGTTTCTTCCACATCATTGGTGATTGGTTCTACATGATCATGAACGTACCAGGATGGGAGTTCAAATATCTCGCATCCCTCTTCTTCGAGACGTGTGTTGATTTTGTCATGAGGAAATACATCCTCAATAAACCTCAAATCCCTTGAAACCACCATTTTATTATTTTTAATGTCTAAAATATTGTACCCCTTTGTCCCGTAAGGATATCCGAAAAATATCCCGGGTCTCCCTTTTTCTTCAAACTTGTCACTTCTTGTTTCGGTGCTTCGGTAGTATGCCAAACAACCAAAAACCCTCATGTGGTCATAATTAGGCTTTTGATTGTAAATCATTTCATAAGGGGTTTTGTTATTAATGGTCGTGGATGGAAGCTTATTTATAATATACGCCGCGGTCAAGATGCATTATCCCCAGAAGGTTGATGGCAATTTTGCTTCAAATTTTAGTGCCCTTGTGGTCTCCAGCAGGTGACGGTGCTTTCGCTCTACGACTATGTTCTGTTGTGGAGTGTGAGGGCATGTGGTCTCAAGTAACATTCCCTCTTCATTGTAGAAGGTCGTCATTAGGTTAGATGTAAACTCGCCTCCATTATCACATCGAATTCTTTTAACATTTTTTATTAAATTGGGTCTTGATCATCTTATGAAAGCTAATTAGGCAATCGTTGGCATCCGACTTTTGTTTCAAAAGGTACATCCACACCGATCAGCTAAAGTCATCAACTATAGTCAAGAAGTAATTGGCCCCGGTCATAGAGGGTGTACAGTATCGGCCCCATATGTTACAATGTAAAAGTTCAAAACACTCTATTGATTTGATAAAAGTAGCAATAAACTGTAGTCTAGTAAATTTTGCTCTAGCACAAGAATCACAAGTTTCATCATTCGTCTTTAAAGAAATGAAATCAAAACAAGACAATTTACTGTGAGATGCATGCCCCAAGTGTCTATGCCAAAGACTGCTTCCAACAGCAATAGCCATCCTCTCGCCTCCAATCATCCTCATCCGGTATAAACCATTTTCACATATACCCGTTCCAATCAATTTCCTCGAACTTAAGTCCTGCAAAACAAAGAAATCCAGAAAAAACATTACAGTACAACGAAGGTCCTTGGTTAATCGGCTTACGGATAATAGGTTACAAGTGAATTCTGGCACATATAAAACGTTTTTAATCCTCGACCCGTTTGGCAAGGTACATGTTCCTCTACCCTTGACTAGTATCGAATCACCATTAGGAATGGTGACTGGTAGATCATGCAATGTTTTGAATATCTCATGAAGAGCATTTAAGTTATGGGTTATGTACTCGGTGCAACCAGAGTCAACAACCCATCTGTTACTTTCGTCGAAAATAACTACCATATTAGCCATAGGTTGCGTGACCTCAACATTAGCTGCATTTTTAGTTGTAAACATGTGCAAAAATTGCTGGTATTGTTCTTCGTTTAAGCCCGGTATGGGGCTGACCCCAATTTGTCTTGGTTCACCCGCAACTTGCATCGTATCAATGCATCTGGCGTTCGCTTTTCCTTTCTCCGTCTTACCCTTTCCTGGCCACCATTCCGGGTACCCGATTCGTTTAAAGCACCCATCACGGTTATGTCCGTCTTTTCCATAAAAGACGCAAGGCTCCACCTTTTCATCAGAAACCTTCTTGCTGCTTCTGGATGTATGTTCCAGCGGCGCCGTCTTTCTTCTTAAATGCCTGAAACTCAACGGTGTCAGTGTTTGCTTTCTTGCCCATAGAGACCACCTTTTGTTGCTCATCTTCCGAAACAAGGTGATAGGCTTCTCCCAGACTGGGTATGGGCTTCATAGCAAGGACTTGGGTTCTAATGGTCGAATATTCGTTGTCGAGTCCAAGTAAGAACTCATACAATCTCTCTTTATCCTTGGAATTGGTCATCTTCTTGCTCAAGCCACACGTGCAACCCGCATAAGAACATCCGGGAATCAAAAAAAACTGCATTTATCTCGTCCCAGAGTGTTCTTAGTTTGGTGTAGTATGCTAACACAGAGGAGCCATCTTGCTTCATTGTCATTAGAAGTTGTTTGAGTTTGTATGCCCTCGGTGCACTCTCCTTCCCGAAACGCTCCTGCAACTCCTTCCATATCTCTTCCGCAGAGTTAGTGTATTTCACACTAACTCTAATCTCCTTCACCATGGCTGTAGTCAGCTATCCTCTGATCATGGCATCACATCGGAGCCATAACATGTGTTCTGGATGTGTCTTCTCCGGTTTTTGTATAGTTCCATCGACAAAGCCTATCTTGTTTTTTTTGCAAGTGTCTATGCCAAAGACTGCTTCCAACAGCAATAGCCATCCTCTCGCCTCCAATCATCCTCGTCCGCTATAAACCATTTTCACATATACTCGTTCCAATCAATTTCCTCGAACTCAAGTCCTTCATAACAAAGAAATCCGGAAAAAACATTACATTACAACGAAGGTCCTTGGTTAATCGGCTTATGGATAATAGGTTACAAGTGAATTCGGGCACATATAAAACGTTTTTAATCCTCGACCCGTTTGGCAAGGTACATGTTCCTCTACCCTTGACTAGTATCGAATCACCATTAGGAATGGCGACTGGTAGATCATGCAATGTTTTGAATATCTCATGAAGAGCATTTAAGTTATGGGTTATGTACTCGGTGCAACCCGAGTCAACAACCCATCCGTTACCTTCGTCAAAAATAACTACCATATTAGCCATAGGTTGCGTGACCTCAACATTAGCTGCATTTTTAGTTGTAAACATGTGCAAAAATTGCTGGTATTGTTCTTCGTTTAAGCCTGATATGGGGCTGACCCCACTTTGTCTTGGTTCACCCGCAACTTGCATCGTATCAATGCATCTGGCCTTCGCTTTTCCTTTCTCCGTCTTTCCCTTTCCCGGCCACCATTCCGGGTACCCGATTCGTTTAAAGCACCCATCACGGTTATGTCCGTCTTTTCCACAAAAGACGCAAGGCTCCAGCTTTTCATCAGAAACCTTCTTGCTGCTTCTGGATGTATGTTCCAGCGGCGCCATCTTTCTTCTTAAATGCCTGAAACTCTACGGTGTCGGTGTTTGCTTTCTTGCCCATAGAGACCACCTTTTGTTGCTCATCTTCCGAAACAAGGTGATAGGCTTCTCCCAGACTGGGTATGGGCTTCATAGCAAGGACTTGGGTTCTAATGGTCGAATATTCGTTGTCGAGTCCAAGTAAGAACTCATACAATCTCTCTTTATCCTTGGAATTGGTCATCTTCTTGCTCAAGCCACACGTGCAACCCGCATAAGAACATCCGGGAATCAAAAAAAACTGCATTTATCTCGTCCCAGAGTGTTCTTAGTTTGGTGTAGTATGCTAACACAGAGGAGCCATCTTGCTTCATTGTCATTAGAAGTTGTTTGAGTTTGTATGCCCTCGGTGCACTCTCCTTCCCGAAACGCTCCTGCAACTCCTTCCATATCTCTTCCGCAGAGTTAGTGTATTTCACACTAACTCTAATCTCCTTCACCATGGCTGTAGTCAGCTATCCTCTGATCATGGCATCACATCGGAGCCATAACATGTGTTCTGGATGTGTCTTCTCCGGTTTTTGTATAGTTCCATCGACAAAGCCTATCTTGTTTTTTTTGCAAGTGTCTATGCCAAAGACTGCTTCCAACAGCAATAGCCATCCTCTCGCCTCCAATCATCCTCATCCGCTATAAACCATTTTCACATATACTCGTTCCAATCAATTTCCTCGAACTCAAGTCCTGCATAACAAAGAAATCCGGAAAAAACATTACATTACAACGAAGGTCCTTGGTTAATCGGCTTATGGATAATAGGTTACAAGTGAATTCGGGCACATATAAAACGTTTTTAATCCTCGACCCGTTTGGCAAGGTACATGTTCCTCTACCCTTGACTAGTATCGAATCACCATTAGGAATGGCGACTGGTAGATCATGCAATGTTTTGAATATCTCATGAAGAGCATTTAAGTTATGGGTTATGTACTCGGTGCAACCCGAGTCAACAACCCATCCGTTACCTTCGTCAAAAATAACTACCATATTAGCCATAGGTTGCGTGACCTCAACATTAGCTGCATTTTTAGTTGTAAACATGTGCAAAAATTGCTGGTATTGTTCTTCGTTTAAGCCTGATATGGGGCTGACCCCACTTTGTCTTGGTTCACCCGCAACTTGCATCGTATCAATGCATCTGGCCTTCGCTTTTCCTTTCTCCGTCTTTCCCTTTCCCGGCCACCATTCCGGGTACCCGATTCGTTTAAAGCACCCATCACGGTTATGTCCGTCTTTTCCACAAAAGACGCAAGGCTCCAGCTTTTCATCAGAAACCTTCTTGCTGCTTCTGGATGTATGTTCCAGCGGCGCCGTCTTTCTTCTTAAATGCCTGAAACTCTACGGTGTCGGTGTTTGCTTTCTTGCCCATAGAGACCACCTTTTGTTGCTCATCTTCCGAAACAAGGTGATAGGCTTCTCCCAGACTGGGTATGGGCTTCATAGCAAGGACTTGGGTTCTAATGGTCGAATATTCGTTGTCGAGTCCAAGTAAGAACTCATACAATCTCTCTTTATCCTTGGAATTGGTCATCTTCTTGCTCAAGCCACACGTGCAACCCGCATAAGAACATCCGGGAATCAAAAAAAACTGCATTTATCTCGTCCCAGAGTGTTCTTAGTTTGGTGTAGTATGCTAACACAGAGGAGCCATCTTGCTTCATTGTCATTAGAAGTTGTTTGAGTTTGTATGCCCTCGGTGCACTCTCCTTCCCGAAACGCTTCTGCAACTCCTTCCATATCTCTTCCGCAGAGTTAGTGTATTTCACACTAACTCTAATCTCCTTCACCATGGCTGTAGTCAGCTATCCTCTGATCATGGCATCACATCGGAGCCATAACATGTGTTCTGGATGTGTCTTCTCCGGTTTTTGTATAGTTCCATCGACAAAGCCTATCTTGTTTTTTTTGCAAGTGTCTATGCCAAAGACTGCTTCCAACAGCAATAGCCATCCTCTCGCCTCCAATCATCCTCATCCGCTATAAACCATTTTCACATATACTCGTTCCAATCAATTTCCTCGAACTCAAGTCCTGCATAACAAAGAAATCCGGAAAAAACATTACATTACAACGAAGGTCCTTGGTTAATCGGCTTATGGATAATAGGTTACAAGTGAATTCGGGCACATATAAAACGTTTTTAATCCTCGACCCGTTTGGCAAGGTACATGTTCCTCTACCCTTGACTAGTATCGAATCACCATTAGGAATGGCGACTGGTAGATCATGCAATGTTTTGAATATCTCATGAAGAGCATTTAAGTTATGGGTTATGTACTCGGTGCAACCCGAGTCAACAACCCATCCGTTACCTTCGTCAAAAATAACTACCATATTAGCCATAGGTTGCGTGACCTCAACATTAGCTGCATTTTTAGTTGTAAACATGTGCAAAAATTGCTGGTATTGTTCTTCGTTTAAGCCTGATATGGGGCTGACCCCACTTTGTCTTGGTTCACCCGCAACTTGCATCGTATCAATGCATCTGGCCTTCGCTTTTCCTTTCTCCGTCTTTCCCTTTCCCGGCCACCATTCCGGGTACCCGATTCGTTTAAAGCACCCATCACGGTTATGTCCGTCTTTTCCACAAAAGACGCAAGGCTCCAGCTTTTCATCAGAAACCTTCTTGCTGCTTCTGGATGTATGTTCCAGCGGCGCCGTCTTTCTTCTTAAATGCCTGAAACTCAACGGTGTCAGTGTTTGCTTTCTTGCCCATAGAGACCACCTTTTGTTGCTCATCTTCCGAAACAAGGTGATAGGCTTCTCCCAGACTGGGTATGGGCTTCATAGCAAGGACTTGGGTTCTAATGGTCGAATATTCGTTGTCGAGTCCAAGTAAGAACTCATACAATCTCTCTTTATCCTTGGAATTGGTCATCTTCTTGCTCAAGCCACACGTGCAACCCGCATAAGAACATCCGGGAATCAAAAAAACTGCATTTATCTCGTCCCAGAGTGTTCTTAGTTTGGTGTAGTATGCTAACACAGAGGAGCCATCTTGCTTCATTGTCATTAGAAGTTGTTTGAGTTTGTATGCCCTCGGTGCACTCTCCTTCCCGAAACGCTCCTGCAACTCCTTCCATATCTCTTCCGCAGAGTTAGTGTATTTCACACTAACTCTAATCTCCTTCACCATGGTTGTAGTCAGCTATCCTCTGATCATGGCATCACATCGGAGCCATAACATGTGTTCTGGATGTGTCTTCTCCGGTTTTTGTATAGTTCCATCGACAAAGCCTATCTTGTTTTTTTTGCAAGTGTCTTTGCCAAAGACTGCTTCCAACAGCAATAACCATCCTCTCGCCTCCAATCATCCTCATCCGGTATAAACCATTTTCACATATACCCGTTCCAATCAATTTCCTCGAACTCAAGTCCTGCATAACAAAGAAATCCGGAAAAAACATTACAGTACAACGAAGGTCCTTGGTTAATCGGCTTATGGATAATAGGTTACAAGTGAATTCGGGCACATATAAAACGTTTTTAATCCTCGACCCGTTTGGCAAGGTACATGTTCCTCTACCCTTGACTAGTATCGAATCACCATTAGGAATGGCGACTGGTAGATCATGTAATGTTTTGAATATCTCATGAAGAGCATTTAAGTTATGGGTTATGTACTCGGTGCAACCCGAGTCAACAACCCATCCGTTACCTTCGTCGAAAATATCTACCATATTAGCCATAGGTTGCGTGACCTCAACATTAGCTGCATTTTTAGTTGTAAACATGTGCAAAAATTGTTGGTATTGTTCTTCGTTTAAGCCCGATATGGGGCTGACCCCACTTTGTCTTGGTTCACCCGCAACTTGCATCGTATCAATGCATCTGGCCTTCGCTTTTCCTTTCTCCGTCTTTCCCTTTCCCGACCACCATTCCGGGTACCCGATTCGTTTAAAGCACCCATCACGGTTATGTCCGGCTTTTCCACAAAAGACACAAGGCTCCACCTTTTCATCAGAAACCTTCTTGTTGCTTCTGGATGTATGTTCCAGCGGCGCCGTCTTTCTTCTTAAATGCCTGAAACTCAACGGTGTCAGTGTTTGCTTTCTTGCCCATAGAGACCACCTTTTGTTGCTCATCTTCCGAAACAAGGTGATAGGCTTCTCCCAGACTGGGTATGGGCTTCATAGCAAGGACTTGGGTTCTAATGGTCGAATATTCGTTGTCGAGTCCAAGTAAGAACTCATACAATCTCTCTTTATCCTTGGAATTGGTCATCTTCTTGCTCAAGCCACACGTGCAACCCGCATAAGAACATCCGGGAATCAAAAAAAACTGCATTTATCTCGTCCCAGAGTGTTCTTAGTTTGGTGTAGTATGCTAACACAGAGGAGCCATCTTGCTTCATTGTCATTAGAAGTTGTTTGAGTTTATATGCCCTCGGTGCACTCTCCTTCCCGAAACGCTCCTGCAACTCCTTCCATATCTCTTCCGCAGAGTTAGTGTATTTCACACTAACTCTAATCTCCTTCACCATGGCTGTAGTCAGCTATCCTCTGATCATGGCATCACATCGGAGCCATAACATGTGTTCTGGATGTGTCTTCTCCGGTTTTTGTATAGTTCCATCGACAAAGCCTATCTTGTTTTTTTTGCAAGTGTCTATGCCAAAGACTGCTTCCAACAGCAATAGCCATCCTCTCGCCTCCAATCATCCTCATCCGCTATAAACCATTTTCACATATACTCGTTCCAATCAATTTCCTCGAACTCAAGTCCTGCATAACAAAGAAATCCGGAAAAAACATTACATTACAACGAAGGTCCTTGGTTAATCGGCTTATGGATAATAGGTTACAAGTGAATTCGGGCACATATAAAACGTTTTTAATCCTCGACCCGTTTGGCAAGGTACATGTTCCTCTACCCTTGACTAGTATCGAATCACCATTAGGAATGGCGACTGGTAGATCATGCAATGTTTTGAATATCTCATGAAGAGCATTTAAGTTATGGGTTATGTACTCGGTGCAACCCGAGTCAACAACCCATCCGTTACCTTCGTCAAAAATAACTACCATATTAGCCATAGGTTGCGTGACCTCAACATTAGCTGCATTTTTAGTTGTAAACATGTGCAAAAATTGCTGGTATTGTTCTTCGTTTAAGCCTGATATGGGGCTGACCCCACTTTGTCTTGGTTCACCCGCAACTTGCATCGTATCAATGCATCTGGCCTTCGCTTTTCCTTTCTCCGTCTTTCCCTTTCCCGGCCACCATTCCGGGTACCCGATTCGTTTAAAGCACCCATCACGGTTATGTCCGTCTTTTCCACAAAAGACGCAAGGCTCCAGCTTTTCATCAGAAACCTTCTTGCTGCTTCTGGATGTATGTTCCAGCGGCGCCATCTTTCTTCTTAAATGCCTGAAACTCTACGGTGTCGGTGTTTGCTTTCTTGCCCATAGAGACCACCTTTTGTTGCTCATCTTCCGAAACAAGGTGATAGGCTTCTCCCAGACTGGGTATGGGCTTCATAGCAAGGACTTGGGTTCTAATGGTCGAATATTCGTTGTCGAGTCCAAGTAAGAACTCATACAATCTCTCTTTATCCTTGGAATTGGTCATCTTCTTGCTCAAGCCACACGTGCAACCCGCATAAGAACATCCGGGAATCAAAAAAAACTGCATTTATCTCGTCCCAGAGTGTTCTTAGTTTGGTGTAGTATGCTAACACAGAGGAGCCATCTTGCTTCATTGTCATTAGAAGTTGTTTGAGTTTGTATGCCCTCGGTGCACTCTCCTTCCCGAAACGCTCCTGCAACTCCTTCCATATCTCTTCCGCAGAGTTAGTGTATTTCACACTAACTCTAATCTCCTTCACCATGGCTGTAGTCAGCTATCCTCTGATCATGGCATCACATCGGAGCCATAACATGTGTTCTGGATGTGTCTTCTCCGGTTTTTGTATAGTTCCATCGACAAAGCCTATCTTGTTTTTTTTGCAAGTGTCTATGCCAAAGACTGCTTCCAACAGCAATAGCCATCCTCTCGCCTCCAATCATCCTCATCCGCTATAAACCATTTTCACATATACTCGTTCCAATCAATTTCCTCGAACTCAAGTCCTGCATAACAAAGAAATCCGGAAAAAACATTACATTACAACGAAGGTCCTTGGTTAATCGGCTTATGGATAATAGGTTACAAGTGAATTCGGGCACATATAAAACGTTTTTAATCCTCGACCCGTTTGGCAAGGTACATGTTCCTCTACCCTTGACTAGTATCGAATCACCATTAGGAATGGCGACTGGTAGATCATGCAATGTTTTGAATATCTCATGAAGAGCATTTAAGTTATGGGTTATGTACTCGGTGCAACCCGAGTCAACAACCCATCCGTTACCTTCGTCAAAAATAACTACCATATTAGCCATAGGTTGCGTGACCTCAACATTAGCTGCATTTTTAGTTGTAAACATGTGCAAAAATTGCTGGTATTGTTCTTCGTTTAAGCCTGATATGGGGCTGACCCCACTTTGTCTTGGTTCACCCGCAACTTGCATCGTATCAATGCATCTGGCCTTCGCTTTTCCTTTCTCCGTCTTTCCCTTTCCCGGCCACCATTCCGGGTACCCGATTCGTTTAAAGCACCCATCACGGTTATGTCCGTCTTTTCCACAAAAGACGCAAGGCTCCAGCTTTTCATCAGAAACCTTCTTGCTGCTTCTGGATGTATGTTCCAGCGGCGCCGTCTTTCTTCTTAAATGCCTGAAACTCTACGGTGTCGGTGTTTGCTTTCTTGCCCATAGAGACCACCTTTTGTTGCTCATCTTCCGAAACAAGGTGATAGGCTTCTCCCAGACTGGGTATGGGCTTCATAGCAAGGACTTGGGTTCTAATGGTCGAATATTCGTTGTCGAGTCCAAGTAAGAACTCATACAATCTCTCTTTATCCTTGGAATTGGTCATCTTCTTGCTCAAGCCACACGTGCAACCCGCATAAGAACATCCGGGAATCAAAAAAAACTGCATTTATCTCGTCCCAGAGTGTTCTTAGTTTGGTGTAGTATGCTAACACAGAGGAGCCATCTTGCTTCATTGTCATTAGAAGTTGTTTGAGTTTGTATGCCCTCGGTGCACTCTCCTTCCCGAAACGCTTCTGCAACTCCTTCCATATCTCTTCCGCAGAGTTAGTGTATTTCACACTAACTCTAATCTCCTTCACCATGGCTGTAGTCAGCTATCCTCTGATCATGGCATCACATCGGAGCCATAACATGTGTTCTGGATGTGTCTTCTCCGGTTTTTGTATAGTTCCATCGACAAAGCCTATCTTGTTTTTTTTGCAAGTGTCTATGCCAAAGACTGCTTCCAACAGCAATAGCCATCCTCTCGCCTCCAATCATCCTCATCCGCTATAAACCATTTTCACATATACTCGTTCCAATCAATTTCCTCGAACTCAAGTCCTGCATAACAAAGAAATCCGGAAAAAACATTACATTACAACGAAGGTCCTTGGTTAATCGGCTTATGGATAATAGGTTACAAGTGAATTCGGGCACATATAAAACGTTTTTAATCCTCGACCCGTTTGGCAAGGTACATGTTCCTCTACCCTTGATTAGTATCGAATCACCATTAGGAATGGCGACTGGTAGATCATGCAATGTTTTGAATATCTCATGAAGAGCATTTAAGTTATGGGTTATGTACTCGGTGCAACCCGAGTCAACAACCCATCCGTTACCTTCGTCAAAAATAACTACCATATTAGCCATAGGTTGCGTGACCTCAACATTAGCTGCATTTTTAGTTGTAAACATGTGCAAAAATTGCTGGTATTGTTCTTCGTTTAAGCCTGATATGGGGCTGACCCCACTTTGTCTTGGTTCACCCGCAACTTGCATCGTATCAATGCATCTGGCCTTCGCTTTTCCTTTCTCCGTCTTTCCCTTTCCCGGCCACCATTCCGGGTACCCGATTCGTTTAAAGCACCCATCACGGTTATGTCCGTCTTTTCCACAAAAGACGCAAGGCTCCAGCTTTTCATCAGAAACCTTCTTGCTGCTTCTGGATGTATGTTCCAGCGGCGCCGTCTTTCTTCTTAAATGCCTGAAACTCAACGGTGTCAGTGTTTGCTTTCTTGCCCATAGAGACCACCTTTTGTTGCTCATCTTCCGAAACAAGGTGATAGGCTTCTCCCAGACTGGGTATGGGCTTCATAGCAAGGACTTGGGTTCTAATGGTCGAATATTCGTTGTCGAGTCCAAGTAAGAACTCATACAATCTCTCTTTATCCTTGGAATTGGTCATCTTCTTGCTCAAGCCACACGTGCAACCCGCATAAGAACATCCGGGAATCAAAAAAACTGCATTTATCTCGTCCCAGAGTGTTCTTAGTTTGGTGTAGTATGCTAACACAGAGGAGCCATCTTGCTTCATTGTCATTAGAAGTTGTTTGAGTTTGTATGCCCTCGGTGCACTCTCCTTCCCGAAACGCTCCTGCAACTCCTTCCATATCTCTTCCGCAGAGTTAGTGTATTTCACACTAACTCTAATCTCCTTCACCATGGTTGTAGTCAGCTATCCTCTGATCATGGCATCACATCGGAGCCATAACATGTGTTCTGGATGTGTCTTCTCCGGTTTTTGTATAGTTCCATCGACAAAGCCTATCTTGTTTTTTTTGCAAGTGTCTTTGCCAAAGACTGCTTCCAACAGCAATAACCATCCTCTCGCCTCCAATCATCCTCATCCGGTATAAACCATTTTCACATATACCCGTTCCAATCAATTTCCTCGAACTCAAGTCCTGCATAACAAAGAAATCCGGAAAAAACATTACAGTACAACGAAGGTCCTTGGTTAATCGGCTTATGGATAATAGGTTACAAGTGAATTCGGGCACATATAAAACGTTTTTAATCCTCGACCCGTTTGGCAAGGTACATGTTCCTCTACCCTTGACTAGTATCGAATCACCATTAGGAATGGCGACTGGTAGATCATGTAATGTTTTGAATATCTCATGAAGAGCATTTAAGTTATGGGTTATGTACTCGGTGCAACCCGAGTCAACAACCCATCCGTTACCTTCGTCGAAAATATCTACCATATTAGCCATAGGTTGCGTGACCTCAACATTAGCTGCATTTTTAGTTGTAAACATGTGCAAAAATTGTTGGTATTGTTCTTCGTTTAAGCCCGATATGGGGCTGACCCCACTTTGTCTTGGTTCACCCGCAACTTGCATCGTATCAATGCATCTGGCCTTCGCTTTTCCTTTCTCCGTCTTTCCCTTTCCCGACCACCATTCCGGGTACCCGATTCGTTTAAAGCACCCATCACGGTTATGTCCGGCTTTTCCACAAAAGACACAAGGCTCCACCTTTTCATCAGAAACCTTCTTGTTGCTTCTGGATGTATGTTCCAGCGGCGCCGTCTTTCTTCTTAAATGCCTGAAACTCAACGGTGTCAGTGTTTGCTTTCTTGCCCATAGAGACCACCTTTTGTTGCTCATCTTCCGAAACAAGGTGATAGGCTTCTCCCAGACTGGGTATGGGCTTCATAGCAAGGACTTGGGTTCTAATGGTCGAATATTCGTTGTCGAGTCCAAGTAAGAACTCATACAATCTCTCTTTATCCTTGGAATTGGTCATCTTCTTGCTCAAGCCACACGTGCAACCCGCATAAGAACATCCGGGAATCAAAAAAAAACTGCATTTATCTCGTCCCAGAGTGTTCTTAGTTTGGTGTAGTATGCTAACACAGAGGAGCCATCTTGCTTCATTGTCATTAGAAGTTGTTTGAGTTTATATGCCCTCGGTGCACTCTCCTTCCCGAAACGCTCCTGCAACTCCTTCCATATCTCTTCCGCAGAGTTAGTGTATTTCACACTAACTCTAATCTCCTTCACCATGGCTGTAGTCAGCTATCCTCTGATCATGGCATCACATCGGAGCCATAACATGTGTTCTGGATGTGTCTTCTCCGGTTTTTGTATAGTTCCATCGACAAAGCCTATCTTGTTTTTTTTGCAAGTGTCTATGCCAAAGACTGCTTCCAACAGCAATAGCCATCCTCTCGCCTCCAATCATCCTCATCCGCTATAAACCATTTTCACATATACTCGTTCCAATCAATTTCCTCGAACTCAAGTCCTGCATAACAAAGAAATCCGGAAAAAACATTACATTACAACGAAGGTCCTTGGTTAATCGGCTTATGGATAATAGGTTACAAGTGAATTCGGGCACATATAAAACGTTTTTAATCCTCGACCCGTTTGGCAAGGTACATGTTCCTCTACCCTTGACTAGTATCGAATCACCATTAGGAATGGCGACTGGTAGATCATGCAATGTTTTGAATATCTCATGAAGAGCATTTAAGTTATGGGTTATGTACTCGGTGCAACCCGAGTCAACAACCCATCCGTTACCTTCGTCAAAAATAACTACCATATTAGCCATAGGTTGCGTGACCTCAACATTAGCTGCATTTTTAGTTGTAAACATGTGCAAAAATTGCTGGTATTGTTCTTCGTTTAAGCCTGATATGGGGCTGACCCCACTTTGTCTTGGTTCACCCGCAACTTGCATCGTATCAATGCATCTGGCCTTCGCTTTTCCTTTCTCCGTCTTTCCCTTTCCCGGCCACCATTCCGGGTACCCGATTCGTTTAAAGCACCCATCACGGTTATGTCCGTCTTTTCCACAAAAGACGCAAGGCTCCAGCTTTTCATCAGAAACCTTCTTGCTGCTTCTGGATGTATGTTCCAGCGGCGCCCTCTTTCTTCTTAAATGCCTGAAACTCTACGGTGTCGGTGTTTGCTTTCTTGCCCATAGAGACCACCTTTTGTTGCTCATCTTCCGAAACAAGGTGATAGGCTTCTCCCAGACTGGGTATGGGCTTCATAGCAAGGACTTGGGTTCTAATGGTCGAATATTCGTTGTCGAGTCCAAGTAAGAACTCATACAATCTCTCTTTATCCTTGGAATTGGTCATCTTCTTGCTCAAGCCACACGTGCAACCCGCATAAGAACATCCGGGAATCAAAAAAAACTGCATTTATCTCGTCCCAGAGTGTTCTTAGTTTGGTGTAGTATGCTAACACAGAGGAGCCATCTTGCTTCATTGTCATTAGAAGTTGTTTGAGTTTGTATGCCCTCGGTGCACTCTCCTTCCCGAAACGCTCCTGCAACTCCTTCCATATCTCTTCCGCAGAGTTAGTGTATTTCACACTAACTCTAATCTCCTTCACCATGGCTGTAGTCAGCTATCCTCTGATCATGGCATCACATCGGAGCCATAACATGTGTTCTGGATGTGTCTTCTCCGGTTTTTGTATAGTTCCATCGACAAAGCCTATCTTGTTTTTTTGCAAGTGTCTATGCCAAAGACTGCTTCCAACAGCAATAGCCATCCTCTCGCCTCCAATCATCCTCATCCGCTATAAACCATTTTCACATATACTCGTTCCAATCAATTTCCTCGAACTCAAGTCCTGCATAACAAAGAAATCCGGAAAAAACATTACATTACAACGAAGGTCCTTGGTTAATCGGCTTATGGATAATAGGTTACAAGTGAATTCGGGCACATATAAAACGTTTTTAATCCTCGACCCGTTTGGCAAGGTACATGTTCCTCTACCCTTGACTAGTATCGAATCACCATTAGGAATGGCGACTGGTAGATCATGCAATGTTTTGAATATCTCATGAAGAGCATTTAAGTTATGGGTTATGTACTCGGTGCAACCCGAGTCAACAACCCATCCGTTACCTTCGTCAAAAATAACTACCATATTAGCCATAGGTTGCGTGACCTCAACATTAGCTGCATTTTTAGTTGTAAACATGTGCAAAAATTGCTGGTATTGTTCTTCGTTTAAGCCTGGTATGGGGCTGACCCCACTTTGTCTTGGTTCACCCGCAACTTGCATCGTATCAATGCATCTGGCCTTCGCTTTTCCTTTCTCCGTCTTTCCCTTTCCCGGCCACCATTCCGGGTACCCGATTCGTTTAAAGCACCCATCACGGTTATGTCCGTCTTTTCCACAAAAGACGCAAGGCTCCAGCTTTTTATCAGAAACCTTCTTGCTGCTTCTGGATGTATGTTCCAGCGGCGCCATCTTTCTTCTTAAATGCCTGAAACTCTACGGTGTCGGTGTTTGCTTTCTTGCCCATAGAGACCACCTTTTGTTGCTCATCTTCCGAAACAAGGTGATAGGCTTCTCCCAGACTGGGTATGGGCTTCATAGCAAGGACTTGGGTTCTAATGGTCGAATATTCGTTGTCGAGTCCAAGTAAGAACTCATACAATCTCTCTTTATCCTTGGAATTGGTCATCTTCTTGCTCAAGCCACACGTGCAACCCGCATAAGAACATCCGGGAATCAAAAAAAAACTGCATTTATCTCGTCCCAGAGTGTTCTTAGTTTGGTGTAGTATGCTAACACCGAGGAGCCATCTTGCTTCATTGTCATTAGAAGTTGTTTGAGTTTGTATGCCCTCGGTGCACTCTCCTTCCCGAAACGCTCCTGCAACTCCTTCCATATCTCTTCCGCAGAGTTAGTGTATTTCACACTAACTCTAATCTCCTTCACCATGGCTGTAGTCAGCTATCCTCTGATCATGGCATCACATCGGAGCCATAACATGTGTTCTGGATGTGTCTTCTCCGGTTTTTGTATAGTTCCATCGACAAAGCCTATCTTGTTTTTTTTGCAAGTGTCTATGCCAAAGACTGCTTCCAACAGCAATAGCCATCCTCTCGCCTCCAATCATCCTCATCCGCTATAAACCATTTTCACATATACTCGTTCCAATCAATTTCCTCGAACTCAAGTCCTGCATAACAAAGAAATCCGGAAAAAAACATTACATTACAACGAAGGTCCTTGGTTAATCGGCTTATGGATAATAGGTTACAAGTGAATTCGGGCACATATAAAACGTTTTTAATCCTCGACCCGTTTGGCAAGGTACATGTTCCTCTACCCTTGACTAGTATCGAATCACCATTAGGAATGGCGACTGGTAGATCATGCAATGTTTTGAATATCTCATGAAGAGCATTTAAGTTATGGGTTATGTACTCGGTGCAACCCGAGTCAACAACCCATCCGTTACCTTCGTCAAAAATAACTACCATATTAGCCATAGGTTGCGTGACCTCAACATTAGCTGCATTTTTAGTTGTAAACATGTGCAAAAATTGCTGGTATTGTTCTTCGTTTAAGCCCGATATGGGGCTGACCCCACTTTGTCTTGGTTCACCCGCAACTTGCATCGTATCAATGCATCTGGCCTTCGCTTTTCCTTTCTCCGTCTTTCCCTTTCCCGGCCACCATTCCGGGTACCCGATTCGTTTAAAGCACCCATCACGGTTATGTCCGTCTTTTCCACAAAAGACGCAAGGCTCCAGCTTTTCATCAGAAACCTTCTTGCTGCTTCTGGATGTATGTTCCAGCGGCGCCATCTTTCTTCTTAAATGCCTGAAACTCTACGGTGTCGGTGTTTGCTTTCTTGCCCATAGAGACCACCTTTTGTTGCTCATCTTCCGAAACAAGGTGATAGGCTTCTCCCAAACTGGGTATGGGCTTCATAGCAAGGACTTGGGTTCTAATGGTCGAATATTCATTCTCGAGTCCAAGTAAGAACTCATACAATCTCTCTTTATCCTTGGAATTAGTCATCTTCTTGCTCAAGCCACACGTGCAGCTCGCATAAGAACATCCGGGAATCAAAAAAACTGCATTTATCTCGTCCCAGAGTGTTCTTAGTTTGGTGTAGTATGCTGACACAGAGGAGCCATCTTGCTTCATTGTCATTAGAAGTTGTTTGAGTTTGTATGCCCTCGGTGCACTCTCCTTCCCGGAACGCTCCTGCAACTTCTTCCATATCTCTTCCGCAGAGTTAGTGTATTTCACACTAACTCTAATTTCCTTCTCCATGGCTGTAGTCAGCCATCCTCTGATCATGGCATCACATCGGAGCCACAACATGTGTTCTGGATGTGTCTTTTCCGGTTTTTGTCTAGTTCCATCAACAAAGCCTATCTTGTTTTTTTTTGCAAACAGGAAGGTCTCCATCTCTGAAACCCAGTCAAGGTAATTGCTAGCATTCAAGGCTTCATTCACATGTAATTGTCGTGGGTAATCAGAAGGGTTAAGATAGTAGGGTGAAGTGTGGTCTACAGCAGCATTGCTGGTCGCGTTCGGTTCTTTTTCTTTGTCGTCGGCCCCATGGATGGTGGTCGGTTAGTTTAGGGGTTTTTGGGTTTTGTTTTAGCGTGTTGTGGAACAGCACTCTGATACCATAATAGAACAGAATATGGCAGATTCAATGTTCTATCTCTATAATACAAGGTGCAGGTATATATACACCAATTGAAAGAAAATATTTAGCCTAAATAAAAGCCTTGACATAACGCAACAAAATCAATCGAAGGTAATGGATAGAAGGATGAGCTGGAAATGTGCAGAAATTATTTCCTTCCAATACAACCACATGGAGAGGAACACCTTACTAAAACGCCTTGATACGCTAGGAAGCCCTTTATAACTCTAGCTCCGAAGGTACGTACTCAAGATAGCTTAGTGGCTTTCAACTAGGATCCAATAAATTCGATGATGATAACGAGCAATGTGATTTTGAAGATGGTCAAATGGACATTCGGAATGACGTTAATTCAAATGAAGTTCATATATGTAAGCTCTTAAGTCGAAAGATGATATACGTTAAATCAGGGGCGAAGCTTGGTTCTCGAATCGGAGGGGGCCGGACTCAATTTTTTTCAATCGGTAGTGGCAAATCGGCGGGGGCCGGACTCAACCCGGACTGAATTTACCTATGAAAATCGCAAATTTCCACTACTGCGCAAAAAAACAAGGGCCAGGGCCACCCCTGGCCCTTTAAATCCTTCGTCCTTGCGTTAAATTATACATATAAAAGTCTCCGTTTAACTCCCGTTTATATACGTTGTTGACCTTATACACGAGGAATTGGTACTTATTTGGGTATCTTTATGATTACAGGTCTTAAACGATGTCCCGAAAGCAAACCTGAAGAAAAACGAAGGTTTTTGTGCAAGAATAGAACTCTGTTCAAAGTGAACGGGCGTTCGGTCTATGTGAACGGCCGTTCACCTAGCCAGATATTTTCTGAAACACTTCTAGAAGCCTACGTCACTGCACTCCCACTTGTATGCCCACTTGTCAAAGTGAACGGCCGTTCAGTCAAAGTGAACGGCCGTTCACTCATCTCAGACCATTTAAAACAGAGCAAAAGCCCCTGTATTCAGCATTGGGTATTTTCTAGGCAAAGCTGCTGAGAAGCCGTATAACAAGCTCGGGAGGTGATCGGGATCAACTATTATCATCCAATCCATCACATTAGGCATTTTATGGTTTGATCCTTAAACTTATATCTTGTTTAAATCAGTTTGTTTAAGCCTGAATGTGATGTTTATGTATTGTATTTGTAAACATACGGGTAAAAACAATAGTATCTAGTAGTTAGAACAATCGTTTGTATGTTTAATCATGTTTTGTATGATTTTGGAGTTTTCATGTTTGAATCTTGATGATCATATTGCAAACATGTTTCATTGTTGTTGGACTCCTGATTATATTCGTATGACTTTGATGATTATCGTTTTGTGTTAGTCGGATACATGTTAAAAAAACCGTCTGGTTAATCGATCGGTAGTAGACTAGTTAACTTGTTAATGTGTTTTACACCATGAAACTGGAAACGGGTATTGGTTTGGTTAAAGTCAGTCGAATAATGATTAGAAATGCTTATCGGCACGTAAAAGGTTTAAAAAGCTTAATGGTGTTGTAACTGATCTTTGACACGGTTGTTGATCTTTGTGAGTTATTTTGGTGAAAATGGCGATCTTAGTAGATTTGTGTTCAAACTTGGTAAAATGGAATAGTTTGTGATATGCTCTACTTTATGCTAGTCTCGGTGGTCGTATTGTGTATTCGGTATTGCTTTCCTTGATTAGTGAGGTTAGAAAACTCTTAACAGATGACTAACTTATCTTTAGAATATTTGCATGAGATTATATCAGTTGCTCGCTAATGAACAATTTGAGGTGGTTAACGTGTGTTATCGTGTTAGCTTTCCGTATAGTTGTCATGTTAGGATTCCCGAAAGGGATACTAATTGTCTGAAAATAGGAATGTTGATCTCACGCCTGTTTAACATATATTATGTAGTTGACATGCTAGGATTGTTATTATAGTGTCTCATATATATTTTGTATTTGGAGTCTTACTTATGTTTATTTAGTGTTTTAGAATTAATCTAGTTTAAACAACTTCAAAACTATCTTTTACTGGTAAATCGGGGATAGAGTTTAAGTACTATTACGTCCGCTCGCGTCCATGGATCGATATCTGGTTCTTATCTGAGCTTACTACATATATGACAGGCAGTGGCGCAGCATAGTAGGGGCGGGGAGGGGCGGCCGACCCCCCAGATTTTCGCGCATAAGTTCCGATTATATAGTATTCGTATAGAAAATTTTGAATATATAGGGTTTCGACCCCCCGAAACTAGTGACTTCCGACCCCCCCGGTGACTTCCGACCCCCCGAACCTTCGGGTCAAGCTTCGCCACTGATGACAGGGTACACTTGTCCTTTTGTATGTGTTTTAATGTTAAGGTCTAAACCATTTTTATAAATATTAAAACCGAACGTGTGTTTATTCAGTGTAAAATTATGTGTGTATCCGCACACGTCAAAAGATAAAGCAAGTCGTTATTACTAGCTAGCATCCAAGCATGGATTCCATCTGTCAACAGGGTGTTGTTTTATGTTGTTCGCGTTTAACTAAAAATGTTATGTCTTAAAATTCATCAAAATTCTAGAAGCCTATAATGACTAAGTTGGTTCATGCAGTAACCACAAAACCAATTAAATTTTCACACACATCTCATGTTCAAAAAGAACTTATGTTACAAATGAGGAATCAAACACTAGAAATACAAGTTGGAAAATCCAAGTAATAAAATAGGACACATGTTAATAATAAGAACAATGCTAGAAACTGATGCTGGTCGCGCTTTAGAAAAGGTAAGCTACAAAGGACACAACGGCTGCAAGTAGAGCAGGTACTCGCAACACTGTTGCATCGCTCTCCATTGATGGGGATGGTGCTGGTGCGGGACCAAACTCCTGAGCCATGGTTCCAGAAGTGGTGAAGGCTATGAGCACCATAATGGTGAGTGCAGTAGCTAGCTTGACACTTTCCATTTTGGTGAGTGTTCTTTGTGTATATTAACTTGTGGAGATTATAAAGATTGGTTTAGTAGTTTGTATGAGTGTGGGAATTGAAGTAGGATTATGGGTTTTTATAGAGGTGATTTAGTGGGGATTAGTGGAGGAATCTAACAACTAATCACATGGTAAATATCGTTTTTAATACAAAGCCTTTTTCATTTGCAAGTAAGTGGGTGTCAAATTATGAGACCTTTAAAATACTTATTGCCAATTCATTTTTCCATGCCTACCAGGCTGGATGAACTTCACGGATTTCTTATATGTGACTTAATCACTCTCTTTGGTAGGCCTGTAAACGAACCGAACGAACACGAACACAGGCGTCTTCGTGTTTGTTCATTTAACCTTAACCGAATTTGTTGTTAGGAGGTGGGGCTGTGAAGTGTGTATAGCGTCTGATAAGTGATATGCTTAGAATGTTAGGGTTAGGGTTATGTTTTTAGAACATATGAATTAACATACTTAACAAAAGAAAATAAATACTAAAAATAAAGTTAGGTTTAATTAAACGAATATAAACGAACAAAAATATACGAACGAACATAAATGAACATAAATAAACGAACATAAATGAATGAACATAAACGAACGTTCATGAACATAAATGAACGAACAAAACATGTGTTCATGTTCGTTCGTTTAATTAAACGAACAAAAAATTGTGTTCGTGTTCGTTCATTTATTTAAATAAACGAACTTCCCGCCGAACAGTTCATGAACGTTCGGTTCGTTTACAGGCCTACTCTTTGTTATATTCTTATTCAAATGTGATTTACGCAAATGAATCACGTACGTTTCAGTATAGCGTAGGGGTCAGGGGTGGATCCTGGGTTTTCTGTGTCTTAAGAGTCATTATAACTTTTAGTGGGGCCTGATGGATATCAGATTAGGTTTTAATGAGCCATATTGGTCCTTAATGAATTATAATAACATGTCATACTTGTCTTAACGAGATATATTAGATGTTACATAATAGACCTTAAGAGAACTTGTTACAAATACCACTCAGCGTTCTGGTTGAGTGGTAGACTTTCTAAATGGGAGGTCATAAGTTGAAGTCACGCCTGTGATAATTCTTGTTCTAGGTTGATTCATTGGGGTTATACGATTTTCCCAGTAGTGGGTTCGGTGGGCTAGATCACCACATTCTGTTCTTAAGACGAAAGGGTGATTCATTTGCTAGGGTGATTTCGGTGCTCAAACTGTTAAAAAAAAAAAAAGAACTTGTGACATATGCACAAGTTAGTCTCAGATTTTGTGACCAACTTAATTGGGACGGATTTTAACACATCTAACAAAATAAAATAATAGTAATAGTAATAGTAACAATAACAGCATGCAAAAAATCTATCATATCAAAATCTTACAAACGTTGCGTTACAAAATTTCATAAAGAAAAAAAATGTTATACAAAATGCACATTAATGATTGTTTAGCAATTTTTCACAAAATAAAAAAAGGCACAAATGGACAACACTTAGACATCAACAAGTTAAAAATACAGATCATTAGAAATACTTATGGAAGCTCAGCTATATATCCTTTTCTTTTGGCAATAGTTTTGGAGATGATTTGAACCAAGGTACCCAAATAGAAGTTGTCTTTTGGTACATTTTATAGGCATCAACCCTATACTCTTGTTTGAGCATCCTTTTCTCTACCAAGGTGGTCACATAAGCCAAGCACAAGGTGTTAATGAATGCACCCACAAAGACCCAACGGCCACCTAGGTTCCAACCAAAGATGGCTAGTCCCCACCACCAAAGTTGCTCACCAAAATAGTTTGGGTGCCTAGAATAGTACCATAAGCCTTCATCAAGATTGGGTACCATGGCCTTTCCTTCCTCTTTTAACTTCTCATTCTTGGTTACAAAAGTGTGAAGTTGGGTGTCTGCGTAATAGGCGTAGACGACGCCACAAATGCACACAACTAATGCGATTAGGTCCCATATGTTTAGTGGCTTGTTGACCGCGTGAACGATGTACAAGGGTAGACAGACACCGAAGAGAAATATCTGGTTTGAAAGATCAGAAATCATTTACTATTAAATACATTAATAGAGTGTATATGTAATTTTTAAATATGTGAATTTTTGACAAGACACCAACATAAAACGAAATTCGCTAGTTTTGGTTTAGCTTAAATGGGTTAGGGCCAGATTTGGGTCAAACACGCACACACATTTTAAATGGGTCATGTTCAGATTGACCTATAACTAAATGAACGGTCATTTTACGCTAAAATTTAAAAGATCAACTAGATATGAATGGTCATTGTAAAGTTGTAATTTTAAAGTACTAATATTCGAAAAATAAAATAAAATTTCAAGTTAAACATGTCTTGTTGGTGTCAAAACCGCGAAAACTCTTGTCGTGTTTGGATTGATGTATCTGACATGATTTTCAAGTTTATGCCGTATTTGGATTTTTATAGGTTTCAACCCATCTATCCGTAAAACATGACCCATTTGACACCCCTGATTCTAAACGTCTTAGAGGGTGTTTGGGATTGATATTTCAAAACAGCTTATGCGTTTTGGAAAAGCAAGGGTGGAGCTGCTTTTAGATTATTGCGTTTTGGTAGCCTGAAAATTCATTTCAAAAATCAACCCCAAACACTAAAAACTTATTATTTGCGTTTTAAAAACGCAATAATCTAAAAATTCATTTCAAAACGCAACCCCAAACACCCCTTAGTGTGTTTTGCAACATGTAAACATATACAACTAGCTAGGTTAGATATTTCTAGTATGTGTTAAAATCTTGTTAACATCTTCTTGATTCAACCATAAGGCATGGCTTCTAAATGAAACAATCACTGGAGATCAATACATACCTGTTGAATGAGGTAAACACCGAAGAACGAAACCCACCACCAGTTTTGACCATGTTGTTGTGCCATATCAGTGAACCTCCAGTCTTCTCTCGCACCCCATTGCCATTTTTCGCGGCGAAAATAGTTATGAGTCAGTCTGATGGCCCAAACCCATGTCAAAACTACAACCACGGTTGACCGCCACCAGTTGTATTCTGCATCAGGGTGACTCCCAAAGTAATGCACCAACATCACCGGGATCACCGTCCAATACAAATCTATCATCTGCAAGGTAACCCATTAAGCACCAATAGATCTTTGAAAAACTGTTTGATGAAATGTTTAAACAAAAAGTAATTAAAAGGTAAGAGTCCTTCAAAAAGCTTGATCGAAATCGGTTTATTTGTAAACAAGCTGAGCAAGCCAACGTAAGCTCAGTTTGTTGGTTTGCTAATTTAGGCTCATTTAGCTGGCCCATTGGCTCTTTTAGTTAAAGTCTAAATTTTAACTTATCATATAAATTTGTAACTTACCAATGGGATGGTGGTCCATTGGCAAAGACAAAGCCTTTAAATAGGAGGTCTTGGGTTAAGTCCCAAAGACCACAGGATTAAAGATTAAAAAGAAATTAACCTTTCAAAAAATATAAATTTGTAACTTAAACTATAACCCAAATGTTAACATATATTAACTATCAATTTTGTAGTTTATTAATTTTTCATTATGTGTATGTTAAAAAACATTATTTTTTGTTTTTATATATATTATCATGTAAAACTATAAAATAAAGTATTCTAATGTAAATGAGGTTGCTCGAGCTTTTTCAAGCCGAGCTTAAGCTCAACATTTTAGCTTGTTAAGATAAACGAGTCAATTCAGCTCGGCTTGGTTTATGAACAAGCCGGCTCAGTTTGTCAACAAGTCGAGCTAGAGCCCAACCTGGCTCAACTTGGCTCGTTAACAGCCCGGGATACTTAAATGTCTAATAAAACAAGTATAAATAATGAAAAAGGAACAACATAGATAGGAAACTTTACCCAATTGCTGGATTGGAGAAGGCTAATGAGCCAGAAACCGACATCGATGTTAAGGAAGAAGAGTGTGTTGGCTAAGATGAGAGGGTGGTTATAGCACCAGTTCCAGAGAGGGGAAAGAAAATGATTGGTTTGATGGTGGTTTAGGAAGTAGATGTAGAAGATGATTGAAGGGAGAGGAGCCATGAATGCAATCAAAGCATTCTTCAAAGCCATGTTTGATTCACCTATTATGATCAAAAGCAGATATGATGTTGAAGAATGTACATGTTTAAGGTTGTATATATAGTATTACTATGCACTAGTTCTCTTTTGTGTTGTCATGTTGTGTTCATGAGTTCATCACAAGTTGCCCACGGTTAAAAGTTATTTTTATGTGTTCACTCACTTCAATGGCTTTTTCAATGGTATAATTTATTTGAAAAGGATTTATCAATCATATACCCACCTATAAATTTTATGTCTTAAATCTAAAATTCCATATTTAATTACCCAAATAAAATTGTATAAAATTATATTTACTGTTTTTTTATTAAATTAAGTTTTTCATATTTACATACTTCATAAATAATTATGAATTATTTCGCCTATATACTGGAACAAAATAAACTACTTCTACTTTTTATTTTAAGGGTGGGCGAATGCATGTTGCCCATCTCTCGTCCCACAAATCTCTCCATATGAACGTCACATCATATTTTCCCCTCTCATCCCTGGATCATAGGAATGAAATGCGTATCTTCCTCATCCTTAGACCATCTTTAAATAACAAATAATAAGGGAGAAGCGAAAAGAAAGTATGCAGTGTTAGTGAGAAGATGGCACATCAATATTGAAAATGTTGTACCGTGTGAGTGTGAGAGTGTGTGTGGGGGGGGGGGGGGGTGTTCTGCTAGTACCGCATGACACATCATTCATCTCAATTGCGCGCACTCCGTATACCCTAACACCTATATAACCGCGTACGCCACTCTTTTTCTTTATCACCAAATATCAAGTAGGATTCATATATGTTTTGTGTAGGTAATTTAATTTTTCTTTTAAAAAAAAAATCTGACATTAAAACACCTAATAAAGTTGAGTAATTTTCACCAAACATTAAAAAGATTGAGTAACTTTAATAAAATTTAGTTGATTAGCAGTAAAAAATTTCCCATTATTTAATATATCATTTTAAAAAAGACATTTGGTCAACCCATGACATGTTTTTGAAGATCATCTAAATCAATCGCTGTAGTGATCTTTTAAGCAAGTAAAGGTTAAAGATGTTGCGCAGAAAGCAGTTTATCATGCGTAATAATAATTTAAGGATATGATGGTGCGGCTAATCATCACACCCGTTATCTCCCTCACATGCACATTATATATGCCAGAGATACAAATCATTTCCTTTATTTAATAAACTAATTTGAGTATGATACTTCTCATGAGTAGGTTCACGTAAAAATAAATTATACATTAGCAAACTCAATTTAGGTATATTAGCCAGTGTTTTGGAAACAAAACAAGACACGTTACATTAGGAACAGTAGGTGCCCATGTTTCGGTTACAAACTAACTCATGGTGTACAACAGGGCCGGCTCAATTTTTGTCGATGCCTAAAGCAAATACTAAAAAAAAAAAACATCATAAGCGTGAAGATAAACAGTAATTGCAGAAATATAACTATTTGCATGTTATCTATACTTATACTTACAACATTATAAAGGGGGAGGCATGGGCAAATATGTCCATATTGTCAAAGTTAAGATGGCATATCAAGAGGCACAAGCATAATCCTTTATTTTTTACCCATTTTCTTTCCTTTATGCCCTTATCTACAATTTTTAATACCAATTATACAAATTACTAATGCAAGTTATTCTAGATGATTGTTTTGAAACTAAACATTCATTCAAGCCTTTAAATACGTAAAGGTGGGATTTTCACCTTGAAGTTACATGTGCTTTAGGACCAATGTGGGATGGACAAAAAAAAAAAATACACGCTTTGTTATTTCTAGGTGCTTTAGGACCGACGTACTTATTTTTTTTCCTTTGTTGTAGCTTTAATTTTTACTTTTTTTCTCTATATTTTATCGTTATTTCTAAACATCAATTATAATAAGCATGTTACTGTATTCTTTTTTACTACATTTGGTTTTTAAGAATTGAATTTTTTTTAGTGCATTTGTTTGCAGCCCAAAAGTTCATACCAATGATTTCAAGAAGTTCATCCATCAAAGTTTGCAACCGTATGTTATTGTCTAGGTATATAATGTTAATCTAAAAGTGTGATGTTAGTCGAGCCAAACGAATTAGTCGAGCTGACCTTGGCTCTGCCTTGGATCATTTAGATACTGATTAACCAAAACCGAAATAATCAAAACCAATCGGCTTTTGAAACACCTTAACCGGAAATTTTGGTATTGGTTACGGCTCCAAACCAAAATACTGGCCTGTTCACACCCCTAAAATCACTAATCTAAATATTATGTTACCCGCCGCAACGCACGGGCTCCCCACTAGTATACAATAAAAAAAGAGACGTATAGACCATTAAGCTAAAGCTTCTCATCATGATTACAAACAAATACCATATATATTAAAATCTCTTTTAAAATTTGAGGCCTTATTGGATTAGGGGCCTAAAGCGATAGCTTTAAAATACTCCCTCTTGAGCCGGCCCTGGTGCACAACAAAAACCGGACAGTTTTGCATAATTGCCAGACGAAATTGGTGGAAAACTGTTGACGTGCGCCTCCTCCCTTTGGACGGGTTTTTCAAACTGGACGGCCTATTGAACCCTATGAAACTTAGACGCTGACTTAGCAATTAGTTTGATAGACGGTTATTTTTTTTATTTTTTTAGAACAGCTAACTCATACACCTTTTAAAAACCTACTCTGTTAAATCTATATCAATATCCACAATGAGAGTAGACCATCAACCATTTACAGAGTAACACAATTATCACACATCTTGATACCGTAAGACGTGCAGTTTATTAATGGTCCCCCATGATCACAGCTAAGACTAAATAAAGAGCTCGGAATCAAAGCACATATATCTAACCTATTTTTTAATTTTTTGCTTTTCGGTTTTGCACTACTTGGAAGATTTGTTTGTAAAGAGGCTTGCATAAGTTGTGGACCATGAGATTACAAATGCAAATCGAATCATTTGTTATACTTTCATGTTGTTTTTCTTTTCAGTTGGTAAATAATATCTTTTTTTTTTGTTGGATTATTGGTTCAGCTCCAATAAAGGTGGGCGACTTGCTCGCGTAGAATCATCATTAGGACTGTCATACTTGTCGACCATCGATGAACTGATCAGATTAAGCTTTTTGGCAAACTCTATGAAATTACACATATAATGGGAATGTAGGAGGCGGTAGGGGTGTTCAAAACCGGATATCCGAAATTTTCGGATAGTTGATTTCACTATCCGAATCCGTATCCGAAATTTCGGATATCCGATTGGATAGTGAATCGGATATCCGAATATCTGATATGATTATAATATATTTTATTTTATATGTTTTTTATATAAATTTTCGGATATTTTGGATAGTTTCGGATATTTTTCGGATACTTCGGATATTTTCGGATATTTTTTGGATATTTTTCGGATATTTTCGGATATTTCGGATATTTTTGGATAATTTTCGGATATTTTCGGATATTTTCGGATATTTGGATATTTCGGATATCTGATAAATTTTTTTTATAAAATTTCGGATATTTTCGGATATCCGAATATCCGAAAATTTTCAAAATCACTATCCGAATCCGAAAATTCGGATATCCGAATTTCGGATATCCGAAAATTCGGATATCCGAATTTCGGATATCCGGTTTTTCGGGTAGTTTCGGATTCGGATATCGGATATTTTGGATCGGATTTTCGGATTCGGATATTTTTGAACACCCTAGGAGGCGGGATTGGGGTTGTAATCCTTTCTACCTCTCAGGGTATAATGACAAACATCCCTTCTCTCCTACATGGGCGAAGCTTGGTTCTCGAATCGGAGGGGGCCGGACTCATTTTTTTTCGATCGGTAGTGGCAAATCGGTGGGGGCCGGACTCAACCCGGACTCAATTTACCTACGAAAATTGCAAATTTCCACTAATGCACCAAAAAACCCCGCACCTTGGAACGCGCCATTCTTATAGAGATAAAGAACAAAAGGCAACTAATCCAATTCGACAACGGGTTTTCCAACCAGCTTTACAAGGAGCTCTAGGAACTCTGAATACTAGTTGATTGGGACGATAGCTCTGAAAAGACAGATAGCCTAGATGGTGAAAGTCCGGTAGCCGAAAGCGCCGTGACCTTCTCATGTTTTCTCAAAACTTTTGTCTCTCCATCCCTCGGTTTCAGGGGTTCAGCTTGATTATTAGACCATGGTATTTTATTCGGCAAATGCATCATTCTATTGGACCTAGAAATGATACATTGGAAGATTTTTTGTTGATAACTCTAAAACGAGCCTATAAAGCAATTTGATCATTATTCTGAACCGAAATGGAACCGAGCATTTCGTGGTTCAAATTCTTGTCTAGATTTCCAAACGCAAGCAATCAGTGATGGTGGAGCCCCCTCTCACACACATATAATAATACTCCCTCCGTCCCATTTTAAATGTCCTCCTTTCCTTTTTTGTTTGTCCCAAATTAAATGTCCCTTTCCAAAAATGGAAATGTAATTTCCAGTTTTGCCCATAAAAGACAAAACACAATCACCACTTTTGAGAATATTATTGTCATTTTACCACATACAAACAAAAAATTTCTTAAAATGTGTGTTTTTGGAAGTGGGACATTTAAAATGGGACGGAGGGAGTATATATTTATATTATTGTTTAAGGGTTTTGAAGTGGACATAGCATTGAAGAGTAAATAAATATGTTTGAAATATGGGTTAAAATCCTATATGACACATTTTTTAAAATAGATGCACCGTAGGTGCTCTTATTAGGAAATGATTGCGACCTTAGTCCCTTACGTTGTGTGTCATGCATGTGGAAGTAAGGCGATATGGTGATTTTGTGACCTTTTGAGTTGCGGCTGATGCGCAAGTTAAAAAGTTGTGACGCTTCGTAAGCGACACTAGTTGCGACTCTTTCTAAAACGACTAACTCAGACGTTCTTTAAACCTACTTCTAGATCTACATTAACTTTTACATGGGAACCATTAACCATTTAAGCAGAATCACCTTAAACACTTGGACTCAACTTTTCAAAGTCACTATTTCACTAATTTTTAGTCGTATTTTTTTCCTTTCATGTTACATAAGGATCTCTAATTATCACCAATTATACGAATGCTTTTCAAACAACTACTATACCTTAATTAAAATTAACATTAAAACCTCAACCCTAGGCCCCTTTCACCCATGTGGTTCTCGTCCCTCATACTTTGAACATCAGTGACAACTCCATGCGCCCCATTCGTCCCAAAACCAGACATCTGCCATCAAGCGCGGAAGCCGGATGGTATAGCGATGGCTGTCTTCATCTTCTTTGTGCCCCTATCTGGGGTGGATCTAGTGCTTAAGCAGGGGTACCGTCCGTTAGTGTATTTTTAATTTTTTTACGTGTTTTGTATTACGTTATCGCCCCACTTACGGTGTGCGCATATAATGTATATATGTGTGGCCCTCGGGGGCAAAAGTAAAGTTGCACTAGTTTTTAATGTTATTTTACTTATTTCGTGAAAATAACGTTAAAAACGACGGACGGTTAATCATGCATCATGTGGTGGCGTTGATAGCCAAAAAAACAAAGGGGTACATGCACCAATCGGGTTTGTCCCGATTGCTAAGTGTTATGTGTCTTATGTCCAAGGCTTGATACCAAACCACATCGATCCGGGGGTCTCACTGGAAGCAGCCTCTCTATTCTTAGGGGTAGAGGTAAGGCTGTCTACATCTTACCCTCCTCAGACCCTACCTTAACTTTGCTATAGGTGGGATTAACTGAGTATGATGATGATGGTGATGTTTTGTATTACGTTACCCGTGAAAATTATCTAACGTTACCCCTGAAATTTTGGTCTAGATCCGTCACTGGCCCCCATCAACGAATTAAACCAAAAATCAATTGATTTTCTTCATGGTTACATAACACACGAACTATCAGTGACCAACAACCTAGTGACTCCGCGATACATATGACTACTAAAGTTTGTTAGGGACCATAGATGGACATATAGGTGAACAATCAGACCATTCATGCAATTAACTCTTACTATTTATGCTATCTTACTAAACTAAGCACAAACCCAACCTTTGTTAAGTTTAAACGAATCTAGCCTATGTTTTTTTTAACTAATTAACAAGTTCAACGAGCCCAAGCTCTTTTAAACTAAACAAGCTCAGCCAAAGCCAGACAAGCCAAACTATAGCTCTGTTGAGCTACCCCTAGATCTAAGCAGTTAATGCGGTAAAATATCGGATATCGGTTAAGTACCGATATTTAAGATATTGGTTATCGCGGTGAGATATCGGTGGGATATCGGCAATTTTTATATCATGTAAAATCCATACATGTAGCAATTTAACACTAGCAATTCAATAAACTCTCCTACCATTAACAAATTAACCTTTTACAACTTGCAAAACACTAACAATTGTAGCAAGTGGGAACTTGTTAAGACTTAAAACACTATGAGTTAATTGCAGTTTTCGTCCCTGTGGTTTGCCTAAACTAACAGGTTCAGCCCAGACTTAACACCCTGAGTACCTGTGTTTTCATTTTCTAACAGTTTAGATCCCTGAGACTAACGGCCGTCCAACTGCCGTTACATCACCCCCACGTGCAGCTCACGTGAGGGGTACCCTGGTCATTTTAAGTCTTTAATCAAGGGCAGAAGGGTCATTTCATCCATGGAGGGGGTATCTGGGTCATTTCAAGTCAAAATCGAAGGGTATTTTCGTCATTTCACCTTGATTAAAATAAAATAAAAAAAAATTGACGAAAAATATCTACACTCGTTAACTTTCCCTCCTTATTTAATCCCCTAATCTTCAACCCTAATCTTCAATCTGATCTTCAATTGAGCTTTTATTAATCAAAATCAACATGGACAACCAAAATACAATGGTAATGTGCAGGTGTGGAGCAACAACAGACATCAGAATATCATGGAAGAATGAGCATCCGGGATGTAGGTACCATCGTTGCACAAATGGTTGTGGTTTCGTTGATTGGATGGACCCCCTACTTGTACAAACCCTATTGTGTTGATACCTGCTCTGTTGGCCACCATTCTAAACCATGAAGACAATGTGAGAAGAATGTGTGCAAGGAAATCAGAAGCTGAAGAAAACAGAGGATGTCTTGAAGAAAACAGAGCAGAAGCTGAAGAAATCAGAGAATGAAAACAAGATTCTGAAACTCGGTCTGGTGTTTCTTTTGATGTTTTTGGTCATGTATTTTGTTATGAAGTAGGTCTAGCGTATGTGCATGTGTAGGGTATGTGCAGGTATAGGGTATGTGCAGGTTTTGGATGTTTTTTTGGTGGTTGTGTAGTCATGGGTCATAGGTGTAACTCATGTTTTGGATGTTTTTTGGGTCAGAAGCTGATCAGAAGCTGATCAGGTGTTTTTTGGATGTTTTATGGTGGTTATGTAATGGTGGTTATCTAACTGATGTTTTGCTAATGAAATGAATATTATGGATTAATGAATGTTATTGTGTATGAGTCTTATCTTGATGTTATTGTTGTCAAATGGATCATAGGTTTAAGTCAAATGGGTCACTTTGTGTTGATGGTTGCAGCCTATGAAAACAAGATGGTTTTCATAGGTTTAAGTCAAATGGGTCACTTTGTGTTGATGTTGGATCAGTTGAAGACCCACTGGTTTGTGCAGTTTGCTTGTCAATGTCAAATGGGTGAGGGTATAATGTTGCTAATGGTTGCAGCCAAGTATGGGTCAATATGCAAATGAGTCATAGGCTTAAGTCAAATGGGTCAAGTATGCAAATGGGTCAATATGCAAATGAGTCATAGGCTTAAGTTAAATGGGTCAAGTATGCAAATGGGTCAATATGATCATGAATAGAATGTCATTTGTAACGGCCATATTGCCCTGTATAACGGCCATATTGACTATAAATAGAGCACAACAAGGGACCAAATGACCATACAATCGAATTAGTAAGATGGATCAAAAAAACACAAATACCAAAAGACTAAAAACCAAACACACTCAACATGAACATGCTGCTACTGATCAAGATCCAAAGGAAGAAGATGTTGTTGATGATGAAGATCAACAACCAGAACATGCTACTGATGTTGAAGAAGATCCAAATGGAAGTGATGAACAACCAAAACATGCTGCTGATGAGAGTGATGTGCAGTTGAATCAGTTTGCAGCTGCTGCTGATGAACATGATCAACAAGATGCAGCTGCTGATGATGAACATGATCATGAAGGAAAGACAAAAAAGGAACAGGAAGAAGCTAATCCATACGAGGATTATGATCCTGAGATTTTGAAAAAAGCCTGGGATTATGCAGACTCTGATGATGAGTGGTACCACGACCCGTATGAAGATGAGCGTCGGTCTGATTCATGCTCTGATGATGATCGTCACTGGAAGTGATGAACAGCCTAAACATGATGCTGATGTAACAACTTGCTATGTATGAATGCTATGTATGCATGATATGAATGAAATGTATGCAATGCTTAACTAACATAATCAATTTCATTTCAATCAATTTCATTTCATTCCAATTCAAATTCATTACAATGAACAAAGTACAAGACAAATAACAAAATCTGCAAAATTGGAGGAACATCACTCCATCTTTCAGTTCGTAGATGATAATTTCAGCTTCAATTGGACATTGTTGATCTCGAATTAGAGTAAAACAATGGATTACACATTAGGTTTTTTGAAGTGGAATTGGGGAAGAAGGAGATTGCCTCTTCAAATGTAACGTTCATATTCCTTGGATGAAATGACCCTTCTGCCCTTGATTAAAGACTTAAAATGACCAGGGTACCCCTCACGTGAGCTGCACGTGGGGGTGATGTAACGGCAGTTGGACGGCCGTTAGTCTCAGTGTTAGGATCTGAGTTTGTTTGTTTTGATTGTTTAACTAAATGATGACAATAATGGAATGAATGTAGAATGAAAGTGCAGCGGAATAATAAACTGTAAATCAAAACAAGAGAGTAAATGTTTTTCGATCGAATGCTTTCATTAATATATCAAAGATTACAATCGTACAAGTTACTCCCCCTCAGCCTGATCACACAGTTGTTTGTCAGAGAGAATGTTTTGTGTGTGATGCAATAGAACAGTACATGCACTGTTCTATTTATAGACTGACTCAAACCACTGATGACCTAGGCTGACGTCACCTAAGACAGTGACCTCTAACAGAATAACAAACTTAAACATCTGCTATACAAACTACTGTTACATTGAAAGCACTGATAGTAAACAGCTGTTAAAGATAAACTCTGATGGTCTTGTATCCACTGCTGAAGCCTAAGTGCTGTTGCTTCCAGCAGTGCTTTGGTCTTCAGTACTTGTATCTGCTGTTGCTCTTTATCAGACCTTTGGTCAGCAGTTGTTCTTCATCAGTTGTTTCCTTAGCAGTTCTTTGTATCAGCAGTTGTTGAGCAGTTGTTTGGATAGAACAGTAGTTAGGGTCAGCAGTCTTTTGGGAGAAGTAAGTTGTAAAGACTGTTTATTCAAGGATCAAATAGATAGCATATTTTGGCTTTCCAATCATCTGTTCTTCTCCAGGTCAGCAGACCCAACAATCTCCCCCTAGAACAGATGATGCCAAAACTCAGCTTTATTTATTGATCTTTATTCCTCATCAGACTTTCTCTGATTTGACCTTTGAATTGTAATTCAAAGTTCAAGGCAAATAGGTCTTCTTCATCTCTTTCCAGATCCAGATTTAGTATTGCTTGGTGATCTTCTGCACAAAGGCTGTAAGCATCATCCATACTGATCTTCTGAACCTTTCCATCTGACCTGAGCAGTGTCAATTCATGGTTGTCTTTGTTGACCTTCCACTTTAGAATTTTTGAGTCAGTGGATTTGCTGAGATGAACCTTTATTCTTGATGAGTTGGGTGATGGTGGTCTTCCTATGAGTTCTCTGAGTTTCTCTGTTGTGGGATCAGAGAAATAATGGATTTGATTGAAGAGCCCTTCCTTGATAAATGTGTCAGCAAACTTTCTTTGGTCTTCCTCTGACATCTCCTTCTGCTTTTTGAGCTGTCTGCTTGCAGCAGCTGTGAGATCAGAGGTTTCAAGTAAGCTGTCTAGGTTGAAAGTCTGTTGGGGTCTCTTCATCATTGGCTCATCATTGTAGATTGGCTTTCTTGGAAGGCTGGGATCCTTCTTTCTATTCTCTTCCAGACTTTTGTAGGTTTCAACCAATCTAAGTTCTGACCATCTGGAAACAGACCTCATCTCCCCATAATTTGCAGCTACAATCTCCTGCCTCATTCTTTTGAACTTCAAAGCTCTGACTGGGTCTCTGCCTTTGCCAAAATTGGGAATGGAGACTTTAGCCTTGGGATCTTTGGCCATTTCTTCAATTCTGATCAGTTCTTCCCTCAAAGCATGAGTAGTCCAGCCATTGAACTGCTTTTTATTTGCTTTGTAGGGCTTGGTTGCCATTATCTGTTCAAGTAGGGATTCCCTTACCTCCTTCTCCAAATCTACACTGAGAGGCATGGTGGACATGGAATTGCTCAGGGTCTTAGCAAAGTCTTCAATCCTTCTGAGTTTGCTAAGCTCTGCTGAATGGATGCCCTGAGCAGTCCTGTCATCCTTCCCTTTGCATTTCTCCCTGATGATGGCATCTACCTGTTCACCCTTGTATTTTAGATAGGTATCAATGTTGAGGGGAACAGGGAAATTTGGGAGAGATGGGAAGGATCTTTCAGATGGCTGTTCAGTATTGTAGAAGGATTGTAATTCCCCCTTGAGTAGATCAAGTTCAAGGGGATACTGAACAACCAATGGTGTAATGGTTGGTGGTGCTCTATGGGTTGTGAATTTGGATGTATGTGGTGAGAATGATGTGAGTGGAATGGCTGTGATGGGAGGAGTGGATTGGGCAGTTGAAATGGTGGTTGGTGATGTGTGTATGTTCTCATCATGCACAACAAAGGTTGACTTTCTCTTCCTTGTGTACATGATTTTTGGTGAAGGTGATTTGGTAGCAGTGGTTGGATTAACATCTGTTGGCCTTTTAGAAGAACCAGCAGATGTTGGGGTTTTGGTTGGTGATGTAGGTTTGGTGGTTGTTTGTTCAGGATTGTGTGTTGGTTTGGGTATAGTGGTTTCAGTGGTTTGGGTGGCAGTGGTTTCAGTGACAGTGGTTTCAGCAGCAGTGGTTTTATCAACAGAGGTTTGTAACTTAGATGGTGGTTTTCTAACATGCTTGGCAGGTCTTTTCATCCTTTTAGAGGATCCCACATCTTCAGTTTCCCTTTGTTGTTTCTTCTTGAGTTCGATTAATGACTCTGCTTTTACTTCCAGGGTGTCAGCCCTTTGTTGTTTGGACTGAGCAGCCTTTTCAGCTTCTATGTTTGCAGAGTCATCTACTGCCTTGTTCTTTTCAGTGGTTTGTGGTGGTGGTGCTTGATGTTGTTGTTGTGGAGCTGATTTGGTAGACTCTGGTTTCTTGGCAGACTTGGCTTGACCTTTTTGAGAAGGTGGGCAACCAAAAGGATCTAATTTTGGTAGCCTATCTCTGCCACTCTCCCCCTTTTTGGCATCATCAGCCGTGAAATCATCATCAGTTTCATCCCTGAGGATGGTGGTAGGGGCAGAGCCAGTAGTCTTCAGCAGATGGTCCTTGATGGCTTTGATGTCAGCATGGGTATCTTTGTACCTTGCATCAACCATATTTCTGATCTCAGCCATGTAGGTTTCATGTGTCTGATCAGCCAATTTTCTGTGAGCTATGATGATGGGGGAAACTGATTTCCATAACTCATTGGCTATATCAGTGGTGGATGGTTGACTCTTGGAGAGATCTGCAATTGAGCTTAGGAGAAGCTTGACATCAGATTTGATGTCAGCAACAGATGTTTCAATAGCAGAAACTCTGACCGTCAATTCTTGGTATTTTGACTCATCTCCTAAATGAATAGGATCATCTGAGTCCCTACCAGTGGTAGTTTTATCTGATTCAGGCCTAATAGGTGAATCAGATGCCCCTTTTTCTTGGTACTGGGGACTTCCAACTGTTTTTGGAGACACTATGGTGGCTTCAACAGTTGTTGCCTTCAAGGGAGTCTTAATTATGAAATCACTGTCCTGATGTGAGACAGTGGTCTCTACATCAGTAGTGGCTGCTCCACTTGAAAACTCACCTAGAGTTGCATTGAACCCTGGTGGTGTAACCTCCTCTTCTGTTTGGGGGATAGCAGATTGAATATTCTCAGGCTCAGTCACTTGTTGGAGTATACTCTCAGTGACAGGTGGAAGAGAGGAACTGGGATCTTCCTGAGATTTTTCAATAGCTTCAAACAGAGGTTGCATTGTTTGTGGGACATGTGATGGTGTGAGTGGTGGAGTAAGAAGAGAATTAGCCCTGGGAGAGGGGCTTGTGAACATATGGTCAAGTGACTCAAATGTATCATGATGTGTGTCCCCTTGGCTTACAACATGATCCTTTTGAGAGGATTCATGAGGGGGTTGGTCAGGTGGAGGTATGTCCAACTGTTGTGAGGAAGTAACAACAGTGGTTTCAAGTTGCTTTTGTTGTGCAACAGAGGTTTCTTCTGGTACCTCAACATCCAGAAGCCTCATTTGTGGTTGAGTGGTGGTTTTTGTGGATGAATGTTTCTTTTTGGAAGTGGCTGGTGTGGGTTTCACAGCACTGGATGTAGTGCCATGATCACCAGGAGCAGTGGGCTCAACAACAGAGGTTTTGACAACAGTTGTTGCCTTTGTCCTCTTTGTTTGTGTTTTAGAAACTTTAGACACTTTTGACACTTTTTCTTGGGTGCTTCCACCCAGCATTCTTGTGAAAGTTTCATCAGTTAAGCTTTTCATTTGCATAGCAGCACCCTTTTTGAAAACTTTTTCAGGTAATAATTTTTGTAAAATTACACTAAGAATTCGTGGGTATATAAGAAAAGCATTGTTAGACCCAGACTTGACTGCTTTCACATTTGATACCAAGTCCATGAACAATCCCTGGGAAAGATTGAAGTCAGAGTTTGACAACATAGCATATCCCAGATATTGCATCCTTAATGGAATTTCATTAAAGGATGTGGACTTAGCAGAGACACAAAGAAGAAGAGTATGGAAGAAAAATTTCATGACTGGAGGGAAAAACTTTTTGAAAAGAGTTGATCCAGTCATCTGACCATCATACCCTCTTTCTTGGAACTCAGTGTGAAGCTCTGTTTTAGTGAAGGAATCCTTACCTGCCAGGTCATTCAGTGAGAAGGTTGTGGATATGATATCAGGGGTAATAACAATACTGGTTTCTCCAATTTTAGAAATAATGGATGTAGGCTTTTTATCTTGTAAAAGAAACTCGGCATTCAACCAAAATTCTTGGAGTGTATCCAGATAGATGGGGGCGTTGGCGGTTAGGATGGGTAAGTATTTGGATTTAAGGAGAATGTCGATGGTGGAATGAAATGGAGTGTTGTCATCTGTTTTTATCAGATAGGGGAGACAATTGTGTGTAGCTTTGGCTTAAAGATCCATTGTAATGGATTTCGAAAGTGAAAATGATTGAAGATTGATGAAGTGAAGAAGGCGGTTTTCAGTATTTTGAATACAATGAGACAGTGTAACATCTGTTGTGGTAAAACAGGGTTTTTATAGGCTCAATGAAACCGCTGATGTGGCCAAACATCTGCTTGTTTGAGCAGACGTGGCAATCATCTGATGGATGTAACATCTGGTGGAGAACAGCTGTTTTGTTAAACAACTGATACAAACAGCTGATGGATCCAACCGTTGGTGTGTTTTTTTTTTTTTTTTTTTTTTTTTTTTTTAATATGGTATATATATATATATATATGGACAGTTGTTTTATCTGAACAGATGTTCTGAAACAGATTTTTCAACTAAACAGTTGTTTTATCTGATCAGATGTTTGGAAACAGACTTTTCAACCAACAGTGGAAATGAATGAAACAGTGGTTGTTTTATCTGATCAGATGTTTGGAAGCAGATTTTTCAACCAATACAGCTATTTTAAGATAATATGTGATTTCTGAACAATTTTATTATTTAAAAAATTATTTGGTTAATCCATGTTTAACATGCCAATTCTGGAAATCAGATTTGTAAAGGTAGATGTGTCTAAAGCTTTTGTTAACACATCTGCCAACTGATCCTCTGTTGGAACATGGTGTAAAGAAATCAAACCTTTCTCATAGCTGTCCCTGACAAAATGATGTCTTATGTCAATATGCTTGGTAGTGGAATGAGAGACTGGATTCTTGATGATATTTTCAGCAGCTTGGCTGTCCAACATGAGTGGAGTCCTAAGTGCAGTTATCCCAAAATCCAGTAGTTGATTTTGAAGCCACATCAGTTGGGCTGTACAGCTTGCAGCAGCAATGTATTCAGCTTCAGCTGTTGAAGTTGAAACAGCTGCCTGCTTTTTGCTTTGCCATGAAACTAAGGCATTCCCTAGAAATTGGCACCCTCCTGAAGTGGATTTTCTTGTGGTGTGACAGCCAGCAAAATCACTATCTGAAAAACCTGAAAGCTCAATGTTTCCATTAGCAGGATACCAGATACCAAGTGTGGGAGCACCTTTGAGATATCTGAATATCCTTTTCACAGCAATAAGGTTTGACTTTCTGGGTGAAGCCTGGGATCTGGCACAGACACAGGTAGCAAACATAATGTCTGGCCTAGATGCAGTTAGGTACAATAAAGACCCAATCATACATCTATAATGTGTTTGATCAACCAGTTCATCCTTGTCATCAATAGTGAGCAGCTTGACTGTACTCATGGGTGTGCTACATGGCTTACAATCATTCATCTCAAATCTGGTTAATAAATTCTTGACATATTTGTTTTGGTGAATGAATGTGCCATTTTGCAGTTGTTTCACTTGAAGACCAAGGAAACACTGAAGCTCACCCATGGCACTCATCTCAAACTCTGCTGTCATGAGTTTTCTGAACTCTTCACACATTTGGTTACATGTGGATCCAAAAATGATGTCATCCACATATATTTGAACAATCATTAAGTGTTTCCCTTTCCATTTAAGAAATAAAGTTTTGTCAATTTTACCTCTTGTGAAGCCAATGGATAAGAGAAATGTGGAAAGAGTTTCATACCAGGCCCTTGGTGCTTGTTTGAGTCCATACAGAGCTTTGTTGAGCTTGTAGACATAGTCAGGATGGAATGTGTCTTCAAAACCAGGTGGCTGACACACATAGACCTCCTCCTGAATTTTGCCATAAAGGAAGGCACATTTGATGTCCATCTGATACACCTTTATGTTGTGGTTGACAGCAAAGGCTAAAAAGAGTCTGATGGCCTCTAGTCTAGCTACAGGAGCAAAGGTCTCATCATAATCTATTCCTTCTTCTTGTCTGAAGCCTTGAACCACAAGCCTGGCTTTATTCTTGACAACAATACCCCTTTCATCAGTCTTGTTTTTGAAGACCCACTTTGTTCCTATAGGACAAACATCCTTAGGAAGTGGTACAAGTTCCCATACTTGTTGTCTTTTGAACTGAAGGAGTTCTTCTTGCATGGCTTCTACCCAACTGTTGTCTTTCAGTGCCTCTTGGTACTTGACAGGTTGTGTGAGGGATAAGAAACCTGCAAAAAGACAGATATTTGAGGATTGGCTTCTTGTGAGCACTCCCTCTCTGATGTTGCCAATGATCTGGTCTGGTGGATGAGCTCTTAAGTAAATAAGATCTCCTTGATATGGAATAATGGCATTTTGGGGTGATGGACAGAGGTTTGGTGACTCTGTTGGTGTAACATCTGTTGGTACTTCTGTAGAGTCAACAGATGTTTGGAATGGTAGTGGAGGAATGGGTCCAAGTGGTGTGAAACTTGACTGACTTTTGTCAACAGATGATTGACTTTTGTCAACAGATGATAGGTCAGTGGTAGTGAGGGGTGAAGCAGAGGTTTGAGGATAGGACTGGCCAACAGTGGTTGACACAGCTGTGGCAGAGTTTTGACAACTGGTTTGAACAACTGCTCCCTCTGATGCAGAATAGACTTTGTAGTGACTGGGAATCACAACATCTGTTCTGTAATCTTGCTGTGGAGACTGTGGAATACCTGCATTGTTAGTCTTAACAGTGATATCTTCAAATTTGAATTTATCTAAATCAAATAATTCAGCAGGGTTTGCAGGGATTTTCAGAGATGAAAGTTCATTGAACTTAACATTCAAGGTTTCTTCTATTGTTTTAGTCCTTGTGTTAAACACTTTGTAGGCCTTAGCAGTAGAAGAATATCCCAGAAAATAACCACAGTCTACTTTGGCTGCAAATTTTGAAATGGAATCTTTAAGATTTTAAAATGAAACATGGGCAGCCAAAGATTTTGAAGAATGAGATTAATGGTTTGATTTTGAACAAAATTTCATAAGCAGTTTTTTGATGTCTGGGGTTGATCAAAACTCTGTTTTGAACATAGCAAGCAGTGTTTACAGCTTCTGCCCAAAAGGACAGTGGCAAACCAGAATCTGCTAGCATGGTTCTTGCAGCTTCTATAAGAGTTCTATTTTTCCTCTCAACTACCCCATTTTGTTCTGGTGTTCTTGGGATGCTGAACTGCCTCACAATCCCTTTTGACACACAGAAGTCATCTAACTCCTTATTTTTAAACTCTGTTCCATTGTCACTCCGGAAAACTTTTACTGGCAAGTCATACTGCTTTTCAACCTTGGTGACAAAGTCCTTCAATATACCTGCAGTCTCATCTTTGGAGTGTAAAAAGTAAGTCCATGTAAACCTAGAAAAATCATCAACTATGACAAGACAAAATCTTTTTCTTCTTAGACTCATGATTTTAACAGGGCCAAACAGGTCCATGTGCAACAGTTGTAAGCACTGACTAGTTTTGGACTCATCAATGGATTTGTAAGAGCTTTTATGTTGTTTCCCTTTTAAGCAAGAAACACAATGCTCATCACATTTAAATTCTTTTGATGGAAGACCTCTGACAAGGCTTTGTTTTGAGAGTGTGTTGATAGTATTAAGGTTGGTATGACCCAGTCTCCTATGCCACAATTCTGTCTCCTTAGTGGAGGCAGCAGAAAACAGACAGACATTTGCCATAGGATTATCCTTTAACATATCAACAACATACACATTGCCACTTCTATGAGCAACAAGTTGTGCTTTGCTCTCAGCAATAATGGTATCAATCTTTTTCACCACTTCTGGCCCAATAATCTTACAAGTTTTCTTTGTGAAAAATGAGCCATAACCTTTGTCACTCATTTGTGAAACACTCAGAAGATTGAACTTGAGATTATCAATAAGATTGACATTTTCAAACTTGAGTTTTCCTGCCTGTACAGTCCCTGAACCCAACACCTTACCTTTAGAATCATTACCAAAGGATATATCACCCCCTCCATGAGCCAAGAAGTCCAGAAGTAGGGCTCTACATCCTGTCATGTGCCTGGAACCTCCACTATCTACATACCAAAGACTATCTAAACAAGCAGAAGCTCCCTGCACATCAGTAAATGATTAGTTTTGGTGAGTGTCCAAAGCCAAATTGGCTTTGGATGGATCCTCAGACCTTTCAGGCTCAAGTTTTGGAAGGTGATCAGTGGTTTGGACCAATTTTTGAATTAAGGTCAACAACTGCTGCTGACCATTTGCCAGTGCTTGTATGTCAGCACTTGGGGCAGCAGTTGTTTGATCACTTCCTGACAGATGATAATACCCATATGGATTTCTGTTCACTCTTGGTTTAGAGGGTCTTTTTGGCTCCTCATAAACATGTGGCAGACTGTGACATGGAGGTTGACCATAACCTCTTGGGTATTTGCTTGTGGGTGGAGCATCTGTTACTTGGACATCTCTAGAAGCAGATGTTTCAAGCCGTTTTGTAACAGATGTTTGAACAGGTGTGAAGGTCTGTTTGGGCTTTCCTTTTGGAGTACTAACCACAGGGTTTGCAAGAGTTTTTGCTTTGTATTCTTGTATTTTTACATCAAAAATTTTGAGATACAAGCACTCTTTAGTCTTATGATTCTTTTTCCCACATATTGAGCATGTGGCTTTTGAATCACATTCACTTGTTCCTTTGTTGATATCATATGCTTTTAGAAGAAAACAGTTTTTGGTGACATGATTCTTCTTTTCACAGAAATCACAAAACAAGTTAACAGTCTTTTCTTTCTTCTTCCCCTTTTCAGGCTTCTTTTCAGCAGATGTTTGAGCATCTGCTGGAGAATTTTTCAGGGGAATGACTTTTGCCAAGGGAATGACCCTTGCCTGAGGAGCTGTTTTTCCCTCAGGAGTCTTAAAATCAACAGGTTTATAATTCTCAAGAGTATCACACTCATCAGACCAAGTAGGTTTAAATTCATACTTTTCAAGTTCAGCAAAAGATGAGGAACCTTCTGGTTTTTCAAGAACAATTTTCTTACCATTTGGTTCAGTGATTTTAATCTCTTGACCCTGCAGGTTTGTTGGTACTATCTCAACAGACTTTTGATCCTTTGTGTCAGTGTTTTCAAAAGCTGGAGCAGTGGTTGCAAAACCAAAGCCAAACTTCACATGACTTTTGGTTTGTTTGTTGAGTAGCATCTCAAAACCTCTACATGATTCCACCCATTTTTTACATTCAACTTGGGTGGACTCAAGCTCACTTTTACAACTTTGATATTTTGTTATCATAGTTTGGAGCTGGTCTTTGGTAATGGTTGCTTCATGTTTTAGACTGCTAATCTCAGATTCTTTTGCAGTTAAACTTGTTTTTAAATCTTTTGTGAGTTTTTCAAATTTAACTTCATCATCCAAAATTTTCTTTCTAAGGTTTTCATTCACCTCTTTAATGTTAGCAAATGCTATCACACATTTGTCAGAACACAACTCTTTGAGAATTTGAGGAGATACCTTAGCAGCAGCCATCAATGCACAATCACACTTGCACTCACATTCATCAGATGCACCCCAGGGATCTGAGAGATTCACAACCTCTTCTTCAGGTTTCTCACCTGCAACAACTTCACTAACAATATCATCAGTCACAACATCAGATTCATTTACCACTTCCTCAGATTCAATCTCATCAACCATAGCCATGAAACAAAAGTTTTCTGGTTCATTTTCAGCTTTGGCAACCAGTGCAAAATTCTCATCTGTTAGCTCATCAGGTAGACTGCTCCAATCAACAAAGCCTTGTGTAAAGAAGCTCTGTTGACTGGTCTCTGCAGGAGCAGAGGATGGTGCAGCAGTCGTTTGAACAGGTGGTGGAGCAACAGGTGTTTGCACATAATGGATCTGAGGAACAGTGGTTTGGACATACTGGACAGGAACAGTGTTTGAGGACTGTGCAAAATGAGCAGTGTTTTGCACATTTGGTCCAGGGGTATTATAGGAATTCTGATAAGTGTTGGTCTGTGGTCTTTGATTTGGATAGGTTATCATAGGTGTACCATGTTGACCCCTACATTCCCTAGCAAAATGACCAAACCTATGACATTTATAACACTTGATCTTTGATTTATCCAACCCCACCTTAGATCTGCCAGTCAACCCTGGAAACCTTCTCCCTGTTTTCTTGTAAAAATTATTAGTTCTTACACTGAGAAGGGCCAATTGGTGCATAATGTCCATTTCTTCCAAATCATCAGGATCAAAGTATTTCAGGTCATCATACTCAAAGGATATGTTATCAGATGCCTGTATATCACCACCACTTGCTGTGAAAGCATAGTTAGGTGAATAAGAATCAGAGTTAAAACCTGAGTTAAAACCTGAAGTTATGTCAATAAAATGATCATAACTCTGATCCTTTGTGTTTCCAGGCACCTCATCATGACCCAAAAGTGCTGTATTCCCAAACACATAGTCATCAGACACTTTTCCAGAGTCCTGGAGCTTCTTTTTCTGGTTAAGCTCTCTTTCATAGGTCAAGAGCTTACCATGAAGCTGGGTCAGTGATAGGTCTTTAAATCCTATTGAGTTTCTCATAACAATTGCAATAGTGTCCCATTTGTCTGGTAATGATCTTAAAAACCTATGGTTCAAAGTTGAATGAGGGTAAGTAAGACCAACCAATTTTAGTTCACTAATTAAGCAGTTAAATCTCTCAAACTGTTGAGTTAATGACTCTCCTTTGACATGACTGAATGTTTCATATTGTTGGTTAAGTATTTCACGGTTGTTTTCAATAACCTCTTCTGTCCCACCAAACTGCTCTTTCAGTGCATCCCACAACTCCATTGCACTGTTACAGTGTAACAACCCAGCATATATATCATTGGGTAGAGCCATGGCCACAATACTGAAAGCCTTAGCATCTAGCTCAATTTTCTGAAAATCCTGGTCGGAGTAGTTTTCAAGTTTCTTTGGCTCAAACACTTTGGGATCTTCAGTACTCGGCACAGTCGGAACATGTGGTCCGAAGATAACCGACTTCCAACACCCAGTGTTTTGTTGAGCTAGAACATGACTCATCCGACGTTGCCAGATATTGTATTCAGATCTGACAAGCATCGGTGGCTTGTTGTTCGTGCCAGTGTTATGTGGATCGTGATTGATAGAAGCCATTCTCTGATTTTTCAAAAAACAAAGTCTGTTTAACAACGGTTGAATCGAAATTAAACTATTACTCTGTTTTCAATCAAACTGACAAACGATATCAATAATTGTGAGCTGATTATTAAATTGATTTGTTAGATCGAATTTAATTGACCAAGCTCTGATACCAATTGTTAGGATCTGAGTTTGTTTGTTTTGATTGTTTAACTAAATGATGACAATAATGGAATGAATGTAGAATGAAAGTGCAGCGGAATAATAAACTGTAAATCAAAACAAGAGAGTAAATGTTTTTCGATCGAATGCTTTCATTAATATATCAAAGATTACAATCGTACAAGTTACTCCCCCTCAGCCTGATCACACAGTTGTTTGTCAGAGAGAATGTTTTGTGTGTGATGCAATAGAACAGTACATGCACTGTTCTATTTATAGACTGACTCAAACCACTGATGACCTAGGCTGACGTCACCTAAGACAGTGACCTCTAACAGAATAACAAACTTAAACATCTGCTATACAAACTACTGTTACATTGAAAGCACTGATAGTAAACAGCTGTTAAAGATAAACTCTGATGGTCTTGTATCCACTGCTGAAGCCTAAGTGCTGTTGCTTCCAGCAGTGCTTTGGTCTTCAGTACTTGTATCTGCTGTTGCTCTTTATCAGACCTTTGGTCAGCAGTTGTTCTTCATCAGTTGTTTCCTTAGCAGTTCTTTGTATCAGCAGTTGTTGAGCAGTTGTTTGGATAGAACAGTAGTTAGGGTCAGCAGTCTTTTGGGAGAAGTAAGTTGTAAAGACTGTTTATTCAAGGATCAAATAGATAGCATATTTTGGCTTTCCAATCATCTGTTCTTCTCCAGGTCAGCAGACCCAACACTCAGGGATCTAAACTGTTAGAAAATGAAAACACAGGTACTCAGGGTGTTAAGTCTGGGCTGAACCTGTTAGTTTAGGCAAACCACAGGGACGAAAACTGCAATTAACTCAAACACTAATATTTAACACTAATTATTAACAATTAAGACTTAAAACAGTACTAACAACTATAAGAAGTAAGAAAAATGGAAGAACTAAGAAGAAAAACACCAATAACAGGAATATCGGTGATATATATCGGTAAAATATCGGTAAAATATCGGTCAAATATCGGCCAATATCACAGATAATATCGGTACAAAATATCGGTCACAATATCGGTACCAGTATATCGGTTGATGACCGATAACCGAGATGTAACACCCCAACCGATGGCGGAAACATCGGGATGTCACGTAGTGATGATTGTTCAGTAGCTCATGGTGAATAATAAATTTCATTAAATGATTTAAATAATTTACATACAATTGTTCTATTAGAATTTGTACATCAAATTGAGTAAAACTATGCACACATCTTCAAGCAATTCTTCAAGCAAGTAGAACCTGAAACATGTTAAGTTGAAAATATTTTGGGTCAACAAAGTTGGTGAGAATTACATAGGTTTTGATAATCGAATAAAATTGTTGTGCAATTCATGTGTCATGGCAATCTAGTCCATATGCGAAAACATACTAGAAGTAAATCGAGTGCATAATCAACCTTGTGACTGTTGTATTGTGGTACATCCCATACGCTCATGGTTCACTCGTTTATATTGCAGTAACAAACACCAACACTACCTTGTAGGAGGTACGTATCCGGGTGGGATTGTCAGTCCAATAGATCTATCAATGTATACTGTTTGGCTGATGAATGTTTATGCTAGAATTGTGCTTACCCTAGTCATGTTCAAGACATAATGCAACATAGAAAAACACATAGACACATTGATGATTGAATTGCATAAATAATGTTGTAACATGTTTCACCCCAAAAACGGTGATAAATAGAAAAGGGGCTATGTAAAACTCACCTTAGCAAAATGTTATAACTGTTGAAAAATTGAATAATGGTGTTGCCCAAATGTATCAAGTATCACCCTATAATAAGGCAATAAATATGTCTAAGTCTATCAAGTCTACAAATGTATAAGTTTCTAGGGCTTCGAATTTGGGGATAAATGCTCGTTTGATTAATATAAAAATGTTTGATAATTGAGAGAATATTAGTAAATAAATAACCAAAAATGTTTTTATGAAATTTAAATTTAAGATGGTCACAATAATGTGTTTAAAGTGTAAAAATAATTTTTATAAAATTATTTTCTTTAAAATAGAATATTAATTCTATTTATAACAAATTATCAAGATTTAACTTTAATATTTTAAAAATACTAAAATTAAAGAATTTTTAGTTTAAAATTTATATTTCTGTTCTAAATATTCAGAAATAATTTGTATAAAATTTTGGTGCAAAAATACTAAAAATTGGATTTATTATGATTTAATTATGATTAAAACTAACAAAAATTGATTAAAAATATTAAATAAATGATTTTTCTGAAATAAAAATCATTTCAGAAAATTTTATTGTTATAAAAAACTTAGAATAATTTTTGTGGAAATTTATAAGATCGTTTAGATATTTTTATAGAATTTTATAAATAAAATGGAATAAACTTGATTTATTTATTATATATATTAAATAAATAAATTTTGAAAACTAAAAATTGTAAGTTAAACTTTTTCAGTAGATTAACTTAAAATTAATTTTTGTAGAGTTATTAAAAGAGTTTTAATAATTTAAAACGAATTTATAAGATATATGTAATATATAATAAATCTTGATTTAAAAACAAAACAAAAATGAAGGTTTTTTGCCCTAGCCGGGACTCGAACCCGTGTGGTTCAGGGACATGGCAACAGACACAACCACTTGGTCCAGACCAGTGGTTGTGTTGATTCACGTTTTATTAAAAATAAATACTTAAACGATCTGTGTTCTTCCCCAAATCTATCATGCGAGCCCTAAGATTTCCAATCGGACGATTCACACATCAATAACCGATTAACCTTAGGGCTATTGATGTGTGGATGCCGATGATCAAAACCCACCAAAATAATTATACTTACAAGGTTGTTTCGAGTACGATTGGTCGGTCAACCTTGAAAGTCAAAAACGCGATTGTATAAGCAAGAACAGAGTGTTATGTGAAGAATTGGGGATTGAGAGAGATGTATTGGCGAGTTGTGGTTGTTCGTGAGTGATCAATTTATAGTATTATGCTCTGGATTGATGAAATGGTAAGAGTTGACTATACATTGAATGTTATACGCGTTCGTGGATCAATATGGTAACAATTAAAGGTTGATTGCCGTTTGTGTGAGTCACCCTAGGCGGTAATCGCGTATCAGTGGTCAAATGATAATTAAACATGGCCAAATCACATAATTATGGCAATTTACGATTTCAAAAACAATAAAAATAAATACCTATTACTGCTGCTGTACGTCGAACAGGCAAGGGAAGGGAAGAGGAACTGAAATCGATTTAAATATAATAAAGCTCCTGATCCATTACCAATAGTCTGTGTGGCGTAGTGGTGATGTTGTGGTTTGATCTGGTAGCCGACCGGGTTCGAATCTGGGCGGCTACAAGATTTTGTTTTTTTTTTAAACTGTGTAGAGAGGGGAGGCTAGTGGGCCGGCTTGGGCTAGAGGTTTGGGCTGGGATGATGGCCCGAAAAAGAAAGACAAAATGGTTTGGGTTGGACTTGGATTGGGCTCATCTAGAGGAAAAGAAAGGAGGGATATTGGGTTTAAGTTTGTTTTTTAAAAAATGTCATTACTATTATGATGATGATGATTATTATTATTATTATTATTATTATTATTATTATTATTATTATTATTATTATTATTATATTACTATATATATATTATATTATGAATAATTATCATAGCATTAGGGTTTTAAAATGTCACAACAATAATTAAATGAAAATTTGTCGTTTTGTAACGTACATTTATTTAACGCGAAATGTTACACGAGATATCGGTGATATATCACCAATATATCGGCCGAGTTAACTACTTAGCCCTAGATAAGACTAATTCTTCATTATCATTGTCATCTTCCCAATTTAAAGACTGAATTACAAGTTTTGTCCTTTAAGTTTGTACCAGATTGCAAGGCATGTCCTTTAACTTTAAAATTGATTGCTTTTGTCATTTATCTTTTAAAATCTTGCACGTTATGTCCTTTTGATCTAGCTCTGTTAATTTTCTTCGTTAAGTTTGGTCACATGACTTGCACACGAGGGTATATCAGTAAATTGACCCACATTCATTGCAGGTCCTCCTTCCACCACCTCCTACACCATCACATTCCAGAACCACCCTCCACCACCACCTACACCACCACGTTCAGAACCACCCTCCACCCTACCCAAAACCCTGCTAAATACTCGTCGGCGACAACCACCTCCTTCCACCTCCTACACCATCACATTCCCGAACCACCCTCCACCACCACTTACACCACCACATTCCAGAACCACCCTCCACCTTACCCCCAAAACCCTGCTAAATGCTTGCCGCCGACAACCACCACCACCCCCTTTTGTTCCATCAAAACTCTAACCCAATATATAGCTTCAGACCCGTTGTCAGTCACCAATACCCACAACCCTAAAACCTAACAAAAACACAGATCTAGAAATCTAGCTAAAAGTATTCGATTTAGTCAGACCCGTCTTAGACACTGTTTTCGATCAATTAGGGTTTGATTTGGGGGTAATTAGGGTAGCAGCAGAAAAACGATGGTGATAGAGGCTCATAACAGGCGGTGGCAGGTGGAGCGATGGTGGTGACGGTAGACGATGGTGATGGGTGGTGGTAATGGAGAGGCTTACAGTGGTTATTTAGAGGTTGTTGGGTGGGGATTTTGATGTTAGGGATGGTGGCTGTGGTGGCAAGTGGTGGTGGAGGGTGATAATAGATGATGGTTGTGGTGGCAAGCGGTAGTGGAGGGTGGTAACAGGTGGGGGCGCTTACCAGGGAGAGAGAGAGAGAGAGAGAGAGAGAGAGAGAGGATTTTTATATTTTTTTATTTTTGATGTAAATTAATAATAAAAAGGCATGAAAGGACTAAAATGCCCTCATGTGCCTTAATAATAAAAGGCATGAAAGGACTAAAATGCACATGACCCAACTTAACGAAGAAAATTAACAGAGTTAGGTCGAAAGGACATAACGTGCAAGATTTTAAAAGATAAAGGACAAAACCAATCAATTTTAAAGTTAAAGGACATGCCTTGCAATCTAGTACAAACTTAAAGGACAAAACTTGTAATTCAGTCCAATTTAAATGTTATACATACTTGAATCATGAATTTTCTAAATTTTATCATGTATTCTAGTATTTGTCAACTGTAGTAGACCCATTTGAGTTGCATAATTAGTCAAATTATTTACCTTAGGTGTGTGACAACATTAATTAGCCATATGTCTGTGTTGGGCTGTATAACTTATGTTCCTGAACTCAAACCCAACACAGATTGCCCGTCAGCGATAATTTAATATAAAATTCTTAACGCTTCGAGTTTATGTACTAGATTTAATGTCCATCGTTTATAGCCTCATCACAACAAACCATGGTTATCAACAACGCACAAGGCGTTGGCCATGCACCTAGGCACAGAAGCACAGCGAAACGAGAAAGGTGTGTTGCGACTTGAAATCCCACCTTTTAGGCGCTCAAATAGAGGTGTACAAATCTGGTTATTTTAAACAGGTTTTTAGTTGGTCAACCTGGTCAAAATACGTTTGTGGCAAAGCCTGCTCGAGTTATACACTGGTTTTAATGGGGATACTATTTGAACCTATACTAATCGGTTCAGGTAACCACTTTGGGTCCAAACTGATACTTAAACTAAGAAAATTTCCAATTGGTTCGGATTTTCAAATAATTCGGGTTCAAACCCGTTTCAGTATGAGAGTAGGAACCGGTTATATACATACTAATGTGTTGAGTTGGATTGGACCCAGTTCTAGATGTGGCAGCCGGCTGTGTTATAAACTAGTTTTAAAACCACAATGCTTAGGCGCAAATATTGTGATATTCGGCTAACATTAGGCCAAAAGGGTGAAATATAGTATAAAAACCTTGTTGTAATAACCTAAATAAGCCTAGAATCAACCTAACGCAGCCTTAAACAAGCCTAAAAACATGTCTAGAATCACTAAAAATGGTATGTCATACCATGCACGTAGCTTTAGAAAGACATCACTTTAGGGCCTATGCGCCGAGCTCGGCCTAAAGCACCTTGGACTTTTCGGAAGCACTGCAAGTCTGCAACAAACTAACCATCTTCTTGAATCCTATAAAGATGTATCGACATTAAATCTAGTTGAAATATTTTTAGTTAGTCCTACGGTTAATGAAAAGGTGAAAGAGCATATGCAGTCAAGCAGAAATCAAGAAATGCAAGCAACTTATCAGTTTTTTTTTTTCTTTTTATTATTTTTTTTTTCACCAACAATTTAAGAAGCAGACCATATCAAGTCTGCCTCTTGAAGAAATGATACCAATGCCACTAATGGATGCTCAAGAAGTAGGTTCCGAAATGAATTTCTAAACTCGTAGATTTATCGACATCAAGTTTGTAAAAATAAACCAAATTTTTTTAGTAATTATGATATAAAAAATGAAATTCTAAAAACAAGAGACTAGATTAAGAGATGGTAAGTTGTAGGTTTCCAAACACCATGTGTTCGGTTTAACTTGTTAAATTAAACAAGCCACGTTCAGGTTACCCGTTTAACTAAACAGATCAACCCGCCAACCCATTTTTAATGCCCGCGAAACCCATTTAACACATTTACAACTTGATAACTAAACAGATCAACTCATGTAACACATTTAGATGTAAAGTAGGTAAACATGCCGTGATGCAGTCATACACGATATAGATTCACTTTCATCACACCAGATGGGTATCCGATTCATGGAATTAGATTCACTTTCAAGATGCCTAGAAATAGGAGGCTTAAAATTATACACCAACCCAGGAGGAGAATCAGATTCTCATTAATAATAGTTGAAACCAAATTCCCCAATCACTTCTGAAAACATTGTTCTAAAGTTAGTTAACCCAATACCTATTACTTCCTTACTGAGAGTCTACAAAGTTGTGACTCAACTTTTAATAAAACCATAAACTAGTAGCATAAAACAGAAGGTGAATCAAAACAATATCATTACTAAAACTATTGCTCTCAAATGTCTTCAAAGACTACCAACAATGCTTGTTTACCCATCCTAGCTATATTTACACATTTTAAAACAATGAATTTACAAAAGTATTTGTTTTATATGCTTATAATCTTCTATTTTTATGCATGTTATATAAAAATGAACGAATTCGCTAAGATTAGAAATTAATGATCTACAAAGATTCAACAACACACAACAGAACATATCATATGTAAGGTCAAGCACATAATATCAAGTTATCAATTACTGGCAATGAATCCTGCACACCACACTTAGCTCCAGAAACCATACACACAAAAATCCTAGTACTTCAACACCTTTTGTTATGCATAAAACAAGGTGTATCAAATGTTATCAAAACAATATTATTAGTAAAAGCATCTCAGATGTCTGAAAAAACAACATAATCACATACACTTGATTCTTCTAAAACAACATGCCAATACTAGGCTACTAATACATCTTAGAACAATTAAATTACAGAAATGTTTGTTTTATATGCTTCTATCGTAGACATGTTTGTTTAACAATGAACGAATCCGCTTAGATTCATAACTAGTGATCTATAAAGTTTCAAGACAAGCGTATCAAATGTTAGCCCTAGCACATAATACCAAGTCACCAAACATCAACTACTTGTAAATGGATACCAATGAAACCTGCATACTATACTTGGCTACTAATACATCTTAGAACAATTGAATATAGAAATGTTTGTTTTATATGTTTCTTCTATACATGTTTGTTAAAAAATGAACGAATTCGCTTAAATTCAAAATTAGTGATCAATAAAGATTCAAGACACGACAGAGCTTATCGATTGTTGACGATCAAGTTACCAAATATCAACTACTTGAAAATGGATACCAATGAAACCTCCATACTATACTATACTTAGCTTAAAGAAAAACATCCACAAAATATCACAATTATTGATCTTATAAGTAATATCACCAATAACACAAAACACTTGTGAATAAATCCCAGTAAATTCAACACCTTACACATAAACATCTTTATATTTCATAATCTTAAAAACCAAATCACATTCAAAGATATTCTCCTTTTACAAACCCAAATCTTTACCTTTTCTCCGAACTCGCTCACTTCCATCGTCAATCTCACCCGAATCCAAGGCAAACATCTCGGTCCCAAACCTACACAAAATCCAATCAAACACCAAACAATTAAACAACTTTTTAACATACTCTAAAAAATTATCTTGGTTTTAAAAAGCGCACGCTAAGGAAATCCAAAACGCGCATCAAGGCTCAAGTCCTGTCGCGTTTTCACTCGGCGCCTTGAGGAAATCCAAAAAGGCGCCAAAAAGACACATTTGTTCTAGCTTTCTTTTATTCTGAGGTGAGCGCCTCATGTACCCATTATATTTTTATGCAGCTAACATGTTGTACCTTGAGTTTTTTTGGCTTTTGGCTAGTACATAAAAACCTTATTTGTAGCTACAAAGCTAAAAAACCTATAACATATATAAAAAATACATGTATATAGAGGGCGTTTGAGATTGCGTTGTGAATCTGATTTTTTAGATTATTGCGTTTTGAAAACATAGATAATCAGTTTTTAGTGTTTGGGATTGCGTTTAATAATCAGTTTTTTAGGCTACCAAAACACGCAATAATCTATAAGCAGCTCCACCCTGTTTTTTTCCAAAACGCATAAACTGTTTTGAATAATCAAAATCCCAAACACCCCCATAATTGTCTTGAGCAAGACGCCTCGTTTTTTAGACCTCGTCGCTTTTATTTTTAAAACCAAGTAAACTATTAACCAAAACATAACAAAAAACACAATAAAAAAAACACAAACCCTAGATTTTATCAATATCTTCATCTTCAAACTCAATATAATCATCACCAGGGTTATCATCCTCTTCATCAAGACCACCAGCAATCCCTTCATTCAACCTAGTATTCTCCGCAACTCACCATACGCCTTCAACAGCCTAGCCTCATCAGGCATATATTTAAGAATAACATCAGCCTTATCATCCTGATAATCACGGAGACCGACAAGAATAATATCACCTGCAGCGATCCAAACCTTCTTATGCATCTTTCCACGTATGTGACACAGACGTTTGGTTCCATCGATACACATGGCTTCGCATCGACCGTTGCCGAGCATACGAAGGACCTGTGCGTATTCTTGGCCGTCTTCTTTGAAGACGAGCTCACGTTTCTCGTCGTCGGCTTCGTTCTTTCCTCTCTTGCGGTTCTTTCCTCCCTTTCCCTTGTTCTTCGGCATGGTTGATTGTTGTTGTGGTTGTTGTGATTGTTGTGGTTGTTGTGAGATGGAGAGATGAAACCCTAGGATTTGTTTTGTGTGTGTTTTGTTTTTGGGTTGGGTTGTGATTTGGGGATTTATGTGGTGAAGGTGTTGATATTTTGGGTTTGGTACCTTAAGGTATGGGATATGATGGAAATTGTGACCTTGTTGTTTTGGATGTTTACACTATGGCACCTAGGTAGGGATGAGAAGTTATTGACTAAATCAACCACAAGTTTGTTGGCTTGATATCATAGTTGTTAATGGCGCAAGGCGTATTTAAGGCGTTAATGTTGAACCTTGGTCCTTAGTGTAAGACGTTTAAGCAAGAGTTTTTTTAAGCGAGACATGTGGTATAAAAATACACTTTAGGAGTTTTAAACTTGTGTTATGATTCTTTAGGGTTACTTTAGGTTGATTATAGACTTGTTTAAGGTTGGTATAATTGTTTAAGATCTGTTCATACAGTTGTTGGCTGGAATTACGTCGAAAATTGGCCTGAAAATGCGTCTGAGGGCCTGAAAGTGGGGCTTTTGATGCGAAGCGAGAAGGATGCGTTAGGCATGAAAAGTGGACCCATGCGCGCGCCTGAGTGGGCTTTGACAACAAATGTTGATATACAACCGAGTTCTGACAAGTCTTAAACCAAGTCTTGCATCGGAAATCAAGCCTCGCATCTGAGCCAAGCCAAAGAAAGTGTCTTAAGCTAAGACGCTAGGACTAACATAGACGTTTCAATGTTTCTCGAAGACTCTTCAGGCTTGGTGTCTAGGTTAAAAATTCTACAAAACTCAAGCGTCTAGTAGCCTCTTTAACCACGTGTCGCCGTTTAATTGGTTAGTTTGTCGGTCCGATACAAGCTCAAGAGTCTCCATCTAAGCCTTCTAGTCCACTTGTCATATTCTGATGCATGTAAGATATCGTGAAGTCTCTATATATAAGATGCTACAAGTGTTCATTTTCGTAATTTCTTATGGTCAATGTTTACTTTCGTGATTTTCCCTAATCAAACCATCAAAATTGGCCTAGTCAAACAGCCAAATCGACAAAGTGCTCAGTGAGCGATCAGTCGGTTCGTCCTACCAGCCAACCAATCTGTCCAATTTGGTTTTGACTATTCTTGAAACTATGTCCGATTTGGTTTTACTTTTCTTGAAACTATGGCTAATGATTTTTTTTTTTTTGAACGGCCAACAAATCGATCCCGAACACTCTCGAAGTACCTACTGGACAAAGGAGTAATCTGAGAGTAACCCGAGTCCACCAATAATTTCACACCAGTTCCTGGGGAAAACCCGCCGCCTGAAGGCCCACTGCGGTAAAACCCGGCTCACCAGCAGTATTTTCCTGCCGGTAGGACTCGAACTCCCTGCCTCCCATAAGGCCATGGGTGTACACTAACATCCGGGGTAGGGCTGGCAATTTCAGACACGAACACGAATACCCGACACGAACCTACACGATTTTAACAGGTACAGGTATGGCCTTAACAGGTTTCGTGTCCTAAACAGGTAGACACGAAATATACCTGTTAATTTTCGTGTCTAAACAGGTTAAATACTTGTTTACCTGTTTAGTACCCGTTAAGACATGTTAAGAATTTTTTTTTTAAAAATATAGGTTGTGGGGGTGGAGTATTAGAGTTATACGTTTTTATAGATGGAATTCTACCTTTTTAATGCTTGATGATACCCATTTAACGTGTCGGATTTGAATAACATGTTCGTGTATTATCGTATTAACCTAGTATAAACAGGTATTATCGTGTCTTATCGTGTAAACTTGGTATAAATTGGTATTATCGTGTCTTATCGTGTCTAATCGTGTAAACCAGGTATAAACAGGTTCGTGTTCAGGTTTAGAAAAAAGTACATGATAAGTTATCGTGTCATGTTCGGGTATACATGTTTCGTGTTCGTGTCTTAACAGGTTCGTGTCTTAACAGGTCGGGTATACACGATTTGCCAGCCCTAATCCGGGGCGTTAAAGATGACATGGCATATTAACTAGTGCTGCACACCATTCCCTCCTTGTGTTAAGGGGCGTTAAATTGGTTATTTGTTAACATGTTAACACGGGATGTTAACACAATGAATTAAATTGTTTTTCCTTTTTTAAACAAAATACTATTAAAATGTATAGTTATGTGAAGTTAAACCATTTCCTTAGGGTAGAGTGGAATGAAATGAGGAAAAATTGGTGATATGACATCTAGGTGGAGTTAAAGAGGGTGAAAGTATACCCAATGGCCTAAGGAAAGCAAGAAGGGTGTCACTCCACGGTAAGGGGATTGACACTATGGCTAATGATTTGATTAAATTTTTCATTAAAACCGATTAAATGATACCACAAGGATAAGGAAAGTGAGGTGATATAGTTTTGTGGTTGGCACTTGGCAAGCATGCAATATAAATTACTTTTCCAATACTTCATAGCTCTTTCGGGAAAACTTCCTAAGTTTTGTGATTCTATAATATTTCAATACTAAGTGATTCAACTTACGCAACCTTGCACTCTTTTTATGTAATTATACTTTTTTAGTTTTTTTTGTAAGCATTCTCTCTCACTCATCGTATGATTCTGTTATTTATTTTTTTTTAACCATTGATATTATTTATTCCATAACTTAGAAAGTTACATCAAGACAGAAGGCAGGCAGGCGGGCAACAAGCTGTGTCACCATCCCTTTATGAATGGCAAACCCTAATCTACTAAAAACGTAACCCTACCCACTCGGAGCTGAGACACTACTATAAATAACTCGCTGGACCTTGTTATTTGGATCTATCTTAATACTTTTTAGTTTTTTACTTATATATTGATTTTAATAAAGTCAACTTTCACTTATGATCGGTGTGTAGAACTCGATAGGCGCTAGTCGGCCAGTGGGGTACTGATTAGGGATTAATCAGATTGGATTTTTATATATATATTTCCAAATTTATACATATATAATGTTAATTTTATACCTTATATGTATAATTTTAGAAGTTTAGGGGCCAAATATAAACTAGGTAATATGGAAAGGGGTAAATATTAAAATATTTAAACTTAAATAACCCAAAACACCTCCGTCGTTCACCATAAACCCGTTTTTTCCTCCCCGTTCCTTCTGTCATCGTACGAAACCATCAAACGCAACTACAATTCAAGGAGTTTCATCGATTTTAGTTCTAAATCATGGATTATCATCAAATAAGTTATGATATCTTATCAATTTTCAGTTTTTTACTTAATTTATAGTTTATGTATGTAATATATATTTTTTCATATATTTTATCATATAATTTAAAAAAGAGAGAATTACTATTTGCGTCCCTGTGTTATAGTGGTTTTAACTACTTGAATTCAAAGTTGAAAACTTTAACTACTTGCGTCCCTGGTTGGAAATTAACTAACATCTTGAGTCCAAATTTGTAACTCCGTTAACCAAGTCTGTTAAATTTGTATGAAATGACAAAAATGCCCCACTAATAAAATAAAAAAATAACTTATTTAAATCAACCCCCTCCCCATTATCATCTATGTCATCCTCATCTCCACCCCCCCTCCCTTCTCTTTCTCTCTTCTCTCATATTTCTCACAAGTCAGAGAATGATGATCTCCATAGTCAACCCACCTTCTATTCTGCCGTAAGATCTGAAATCCGGCACTAATGGCGATGAGTTGAAGGGGGTAGCAGATCCGTTGACCCCCCCAAATACCATCAATTGTCTTCATATAACGAAACCCTAGTCACCATTGTCTTCATACGATTTCATAGCAGTCTTAACGGAGAAGACGATGCTCTAGGCGAATAATATGATGGTCTGACATGTATGTTTAGGTTTTAAGTTAGGGTTAGCTATCTGATTGTGGTGGTAGTGGTAGGTGCAGATCAGATACGGTGGTGCAGTAGTGCAGATCCGATTAGATTTAATATGGTTTAGAGATTAGGGTTTATAACGGATTTTAGGGGTGAGGTGGGACTGTAGTGGTGGTGTTGTGTTATGGTGAGGTGAGGTGAGGTGAGGCAATGTGGTACAACGGTGCTGGTAAAGTGGGGCTGTGATGGTGATGGAATCATGGCGGTGAATGGCATAGTGACGGTGGGAGAAAAATATTAAAGGGGGGTGTCGTGCAGTTCGGTGGTGGTGGCTGTGCAGTGCGGCAGTGGTGGTAGGGTTGAAGTCAAGGAGAAGGAGATTGGGGGGGGGGGGGGGTTCTTAGTGTGTTAGTGTATTTGTTAGACAAGATATATAATAATTATTATAAAATATGTAAAAAATAAACTGTAAATACATTATGCATTGTAGGCTTGTACATTTTGTGTAAATGACAGAAATGCCCTTCAAGTTAACAGACTTTTGAACGACGTTAGAAATTTGGACTCAAGATATTAGTTAATTTCCAACCAGGGACGCAAGTAGTTAAAATTTTCAATTTTGGATTTAAGTAGTTAAAATCACTATAACGCATGGACACAAATAGTAATTCAAAATAAAAGAAGTAAAGTCCTAACTTCGTTGAATGCACTCCTTATCCTTCTTACCCATCCGTCAGGTATCATATGAGAACATAAGTAGAAGATAAGATTATAAAGTACAAGTTTATTTTACAAAATAAATAAACAACTAATATAACAAATTTATTATAGTGCAAACTCTACTATCATATTCTAAACATGCATATTGTATAGTAGCCAAGGAATGACCAGCATTTAGTCTCTTTTGTGGTGGATTGGTGGTAGTCCTTTGTCTAACAATAATATATAAAGTTATGGATGGAAAAATGATATCCGGTATCGGTACCGAATTTCCTGCACCGAATCATTTTTGTTATCGGCATTGATCATCAAGAAATATTGTACCTAAATTGAAATTAGAATACTGCAAATATGCCCATTGATCATCAAGAATAGGCTTCTTGAAAGCCAGCCTTTTGTTCAAGAACTCAATAACATATTCTAATAAAACTCAAAATGTATAGCTTGTTTAAACTTTAAAATAATAATCATTGTAGAAACCGTATCTAAAGCTATATAAAACATGCCCGAATCACGCTACAGTCGAAAAGATCAAACCTTTGATTGCACCCATGACAATATATCCTCCCTACTCGCTACAAAAACACCTGGTTTCTCTTCACTTTGCCTAAACGGTGCAGAAAGCTTCGTCACGTGTGATTCAAATGCGTTCGCGAGTCCCTGAGAGTACTTATGAGTCCCTGCACCCGTGCTAGCCGATAACAACTCTGGCAATGGTTCATGACGGTTAACCATTTCACTCAAAGTCCCAACCCATTCTTCAAAAGCTGTGTAGGCTGCACCTACTGAGAGTGACCGCACATTCAACCGCCATTCATCAGGAGTCTTTGTATGTAACCCGGGGTATAAACCATACATGGTTCCCAAATAAAGAAGCTCGTGCGCTCTCTCGTCAAGATTTCTTTTCCTGCAGATATCGATTAAACAGTTGCAAAACGGTCTTCGAGCTTCAACTTCTGTGTTGTTTAGTATCTCTTTGAACTCTTCTTTTACCTTCTCAAACGCCGTTTCCTTTTCTTCTAATAATTTCACAAACGAAACTAATCTTGGGTTCGCTTCTTGTAAGCAACCGATTACTTTATCCAAATCATCACCGCTTTCACAATAAGAGACAACTGAAAGCAAACAACCGCATAACCGATCATCAGGGCGAATACCTTTCTTAAGAGATGTCTCGAAAACCATAACCAAATCATCTATTCGTTTAGCCCGACCCAAACATTGGATCAAACAAGTACAGCCCATAACATTAATCGCTACATTCTCCTTCGACATTTGGTCAAACAAAGTCATCGCCTTTTCAACATTCCCGCCACTTCCATATATGTTAAGCATTGCAGTGTAACTCCAACTATCGGGTTTACAGTTATCGGATACCTTCATATCATCAAACAACTTTTCAGCCTCTTCTTGTAAACCAAGATCAGCACACATACTTAACAATGTGTTATAAAGAATAAAATCCATCGGCCACCCGTTCGACTTCATTCTTTGCCAAAGATCCAACGCGTCTCGAGCCCATCTTGCTTTCCCATAAATCTTAACCAACGAAGTGAGTGTTTTCGCGTCTGGTGAAACACCCGCCGCCACCATTTCCTCAAACAAACTCCGCGCCAAACCAGGCTTTCCCGCCTTCCCCATCGCCTCTAACAAAGTATTAAACACAACCAAATTAGGCTTAACCCCTAAAGCCTTCATTTCTTGCAAAACATATCTAATCCCATCGTAATCCCCCGCCTCCCCAAACATCTTAGCCAAAACCGCGAAAGCGATAGCATCCGGAGTCCAACCACTCGCTCTCCCTCGTTCATACAAACTCATAACCTCCTCAACCTTCCCTAACTTTGCATACACATCCAAAACAGCAGAATAAGTAACCTCATCAGGCATCAATCCAGTCTTATACATCCTTTCAAACCACTCAACCGCCTTATCAAAAAGATTCGACCTTTTCGCACAAGTAATAATCGTCGAATACGTAATATTATCCAACTCAATCCCATTATCAATCATCTCAACAGCAAGATTTTCAATAAGCTGAAACTGCCTACCAAATCTCAAAGACTTCATAACAACATTATAAAAAATAGTCTCCATAACAAAAGATTCATGGGTTTTCAACCAATCAAAGAAAAGCACAGTCTTTTCCCATGGTTTCAAACTATTCAACACCAAAAGTGCATTTTCTCTAGTAACTGGATGTGGGTTATCTTCAAGAACCTTAAAGAAAGCATCTTTATTATTATTCTCACACTCATTAAGCTTCTTGGCAAACATCTTAAGGTCTCTAATCTGTGGGTTATATGAATAAGAGGTTCTTTTTTGTCTTTGAAGGTTAAGAACAGAGGGTCTTGGTTTAGTTGGTTGACCCATATGGACTTAGGTTTGGTTAACAATTGGGTTTGTTTTTGTGGGGTGTCTGAGAGGATTGTTGTGGATAAGGTTTGTAACTGATCAGCTAAAGATGGGTTTTGCTTCTTGGGTTCATCTGATAGGTCTGGAGACTGTGGTTTAGGGATGATTTGGAAGCATTGCAATGGAAAAATGGAGACTTTTTTAATCTTGGTTTGGAAGTGAAGGGGTGATGGTGTTTTACTTTAAGGTCTAAGGAGTTTGGTACATCAAAAGAAGTAAAGAAAGTTGAAGCCATGTGTGTGTGTTTGTGTGAAGGAGAGTGTGAGAAGGTGTTTGGGTACTTACAGATTGGATTGAGTGCAAAAACCCCAAGAAGATGCAGAGAGATGGAGATTGAAGAAGGGTTTTGGAGGGCTGTATGGTGTGGGATATGGCCCTTGTGTTTGTTTGGATATTTTGTGTAACGTTATCCCAAGCAAAATGACTGCTGGGAAAGTAACCTACCTAGAATTTGTGGGGATTTAAAATTTTATTTGTATTTACTTTTTTTTTTTACTACAAATAGCTAGTGATTCAATTGTCTCGGTCAGTATTGATATGTTTAGTATTATAGCAACTGAAAGTTAAAACCAAGAGGATTAATATGTGTTTATACAACAATCAAATATTGTGCTTAGGGCGTAAGGAGTCATCCCAAGACTCCATGTTATTAACTTTTTTTAGTTTTCTCTGGATTGCAGTGTCTTGCCCAAAACTAAAATATCTTAATTTAATTTAAAATTTAAAATATTTTATATATTAAATTTTTTTAAATATAATTAATATAAAAAATACATAACTAAGATAACAATAAAAACTTATAAATGAGAATTTATATAAAAAAAAAACAATAAAATAAACCTAGTCATTCATTTCTAAACTTTGGAGGTAGAGTTTGGCATCGATGTTCCAGATGGCTGATAAGATCCACTTTAGGCTTCGGTGGATAGATCGTGATCGTAACAATGAAAGAATATTGTCTTCAACAATTCCATCGTTTGGCGGAATCTCTATGTGTTCGGGATTGCCACACAAGTATTGTAACACTCCGCCTCTAATATCATTCAATATTGTCCGCTTTGCTCATTAGAAGCTCACGGATTTGTTTTTGGTTGCCCGAGTGAAAACTTCCTAGGAGGTCACCCATCCTAGTACTACTCCCACCTGAGCATGCTTAACTGTGGAGTTTTCATGTGCTCCACAGCCAACTAAGCCCAAAACGCGTTGATGATTTATGAGGCAGGACATTACTTATGAACCAAGATCTATCTTGTCCACGGGAGATGTGGGATATGCCTAGGGTGTTATAAGTATGTTTCAAAATCATGTTATGTAAAATAATACATGTATAGATGATTTTTTTTTTATCCTTCAAGGATGCAATGGACTTGCAGGTTGTGTGAGAACGTGCCACATGCCTTTTACCCCGAAGGCTCTTTCAACGTCCTTTCGTGTCGCTTCATGTGCTTTCTTAAAGCGACAACGTTTTGCATCGTTTTTAGGATAAGGCGACAATGTCTTCATTAAAGTAGCCCAAATAGGGTATATCACATCCGCAAGATAATAATTGAGTATATATTGGACTCCATTTGTCACGGATGGTTAGTGATGGATGATCCATCCATGATCCATATAGTTCTTGAAAAAATGCATCAGTCAAGGACGTTGATGTCGTTGTATGATCCAGGCGTCAAAAAAAGGCATGCCAAATCCGTAAATCTTAGGACAGCACCGCTTCAAGCATAATCGTCGGACCCTTATGATGACCCCTCGTGAATCGACCTCACCAATCACGTGGACAATGCTTCTGAAGCCAATGCATACAATCTACTCCTAGCATTCCTAGAAAGCCATGATGTCTCTTATTTGCCGCATACAAACATACAATACGGATACGAAAATCATCATTCGTCAAACTTCATCGTTTGTCACCGGCTGATCAAACCACCACCTTGCACGGCTGATCAACCAGTCATTAAAGACCTCTTCTGATATACTCTTGAGTGTCTTCCAGAGTTTCTCTTTTGATTTCATATACAACTTGCTCACCTTATTTTCAGTTAACAAGAACAGCAACTAAAAACTTCTATTTCTCAGAAAACCAGTCATGAGTTCTTTACCAATAACAATAAACTCCCCAACGGGCGTGTTTGGCACTGGTGTTGCTCCGGCAACCACCAGCCAGCCTGACGGCCATGCGGAGGAGCAGTTTCACGACACAGACATGGGCCGCACTCCCTCCTCCGGGACGAGGCAAACCCCGTCGTTTCACTTTGCAACTGATAATGTTCAAGCTTCACCCGCTAGTCACACCGCGCCGATGGTTAGCCCGGAGGTGTGGTATGCGCAGCAAAAAGAAGCTCTGAAACAAGCATTTATAAACAAGCTTAAAGAACAACAGCTGAGAGAAGCATCTCGCGCTCTTTCCTTCAGCGAAGGAAGGCCTGTCACCATATCGGAAGGGCCATCCAGAGCTGCAGGGCACGTCGGCGGAAGCAATCATATGGCTTCATACAACATGGTCACCTCTACAGTCCATGGCGCAATCGGTTTTCCCACCCCAAGTGGTGTGGCAATCGTGTGGGCTAACAGAGAATGCGCCATGACAACAGAGTCCCATCCGGCCAAGATACTAAAGTCATGCCCGCGCACAGAGCCAGAAAAATGGATCCTGAATACAAAATTCCCTGATCAAACCATCACGCTGGGACCAGCAATCTCAGAAGGCATCAGGGATAAACTAAAACAGCTTCTCCGAAAGAACATGGACGTATTCGCGTGGTAGCGATCAGACATGACCGGCGTCCCACGCGAACTCGCCCAGCACAAACTCAACACATACCCCTCTGTCGAACCCATCGCGCAAAAGCGCCGAAGCATGGGTGCCGAGAAAACACAGGCTATGAATGAGCAAGTCGGAGAACTGTTGAAAGCCGGAATCCTAAGGGAAACACGGTATCAAACCTGGGTTGCTAACCCAGTAATGGTAAAGAAAAGCAATGGTGGTTGGAGGATGTGCGTGGATTACACCGACCTCAACAAGGCATGCCCAAAGGACTGCTACCCTTTGCCGGAGATTGATCTGAAAATAGACTCCCTAGCGCCTTTCCGCTTCAAATTCTTTCTAGATGCGTACCAAGGATACCATCAGATCCAGATGGCGCTAGAGGGCGAAGACAAAACAGCCTTCCGCACTGACAAGGGGTTTTCTGTTACACCAAGATGTCATTCGGCCTAAAAAATGCGGGGGCCACATACCAACGGTTAATGAACCGCGCATTTTCCAAACAGATAGGGAGAAACCTAGAAGTCTATGTGGATGATCTGGTCGTCAAGAGCAAGGAAGAGGATCAAATGCTAACAGATATCGAAGAAACCTTCAAGCATTTGAAAGAAATCCACATGAAACTGAATCCAAGCAAGTGCGCCTTTGGAATGGAAGAGGGAAAGTTCCTGGGCGTGGTGGTCACTAAAGACGGTTTCAGGCCAAACCCTGAAAAAATACAGGCCATCGCGCAAATGCCCTCCCCATCCACCCTGAAAGAAGTTCAAACATTGAACGGGCGCCTAGTAGCAATCAACCGATTTCTGTCGCACCACGCAAGCAAGTCCATCCCATTCATCGAAATGCTAAAAAACTGCCTAAAAAAGAACCATTTTAAATGGACCGCAGAGGCGGAGAAAGCCTTTCAAGAGATGAAGGAATGTTTTATGGACTTACCGACACTCACCGCTCCACTCCCTAGGGAGCCATTAACGATGTATCTATGCGCCACAGAGCAGGCGGTGAGCGCGGTATTGATGGTAGACAGGAAGTTGGTCCAGACACCTATTTATTATGTCAGTTGAGTATTGACGGACGCAGAGTCAAGGTATACCACCATGGAGAAGCTAGTATTAGCCCTCGTTCACGCATCACGAAGGTTGCACCGCTACTTCCAGGGCCACCCCATCAACGTGCTGAGCGACTACAAGCTAAACAACGTCCTATCAAAGCCGGAGGTCTCCGGAAGATTAGCAAAATGGGCTATCGAGCTGGGCGAGCACACCATTCACTACAAAACACGCCCAGCAATCAAAGGACAGATATTAGCTGACTTCATAGCGGAAGTACCACAAGAAAAGGTTGAAGAATGCAAAGCAGAACAAGACCCGCAGCCAACGTGTGATGAGAAAGCCATTTGGAATCTCTATACAGATGGGGCCTCAAACGAAGACTGTGTAGGTGCAGGAATACGCCTAGTTAGTCCGGAGGGCGCAGAGTTTACCTATGCGATCAGACTCGAATTCAAAGCCACCAATAACGAGGCTGAATACGAGGCATTCCTCGCCGGACTACGCATCGCGCAGAAACTGGGCGCAAAGCACATCTTCGCACATGTCGATTCAATGTTGGTAGCAGGTCACATCACTGGGAAATATGAAGCAAAAGAACCTTCCATGATCATGTATCTCCAGCGAGCCAAAGAGCTCATGGCCGTTTTTCCTAGCTGCACCATCGACCACATTAAACGCAGCCAAAAAAAGCCGGCGACGCTCTAAGCAAAATGGCATCTACAAGTTTCAGCCATTTAGCAAAAGAGGTCTGAGTTGAAACCTTAAGCGAACCGTCTGTTCCACCCAAGGAAGTCAATGTCATCCAAACGGGTGTTGACAGCTGGATGACTCCGATAGTTTCTTACCTGACCACCGGCGCGCTGCCTGCACAACGCGCCGAGGCCAGGAAGATACAACAAAAAGTCCTACAATACCAAATACAAGATGGCATGCTCTATCGGAAGTCATACTTGGGACCATTACTGCGGTGCGTGGATGCGGTGGACGCAGACTATCTGGTGCGTGAGATACATGAAGGGATATGCGGGATACAAGCTGGGCCGCGCATGGTGGTCGCAAAGATTATGAATGCGGGATACTACTGGCCAGGCATGCACCTGGACGCCTTAAAAATCATCCGCACATGCGACTCTTGCCAGCGCCATGCCCCCAACACCCTGCTCCCTAAAAACGATCTCATCCCGGTAACTTCAGCATGGCCATTTCAGAAATGGGCCATCGACTTGGTGGGACCATTCCCAATGACGACAGGCAAACGAAAATTCCTGATAGTCGCCATTGACTACTTTACCAAATGGGTCGAAGCCAAGCCACTTGCTGAGATTATGGCTAATCATATGAAGAAGTTCATCTGGGAGTTCATCATCTGCCGTTTCGGGTTACCTATGTCAATAGTCACGGACAACGGGACCAAATTTGCGGACAAGGGGTTGCTAAAATGGTATGCGGACTTGCACATTCAACCCACATTCACCTCGGTCGCGCATCCTCAGGGAAACGGCCAGGTTGAGCGTGCAAACCGAAGTATCGTTGAGGGCATCAAGTCAAGACTGGGGACCAAAGGAAAGGATTGGGCAGAGGAATTACCGAGCGTGCTATGGGCCAATCGCACTCTAACAAAAACGAGCACCGGTGAAACCCCGTTCAGCCTCACATACGGCTCTGAGGCCATGATACCCGCTGAGATTGGATGCCCATCTGCAAGAGTCCTTTCAGCAACCATAACAGAAAACGATCGGGAGCTGCGCACAAATTTAAACCTGGCAGAAATACGCCGAGAAAGCGCAGCAATACGCGAAGCGAACTACAAGCAAAAGTTGGAAAAGTATTACAACGAGAAGGTCAAGCCTTGCACATTCCAGGAAGGGGATTTTGTTTTACGCAACAACGAAGCCAGCGGCGCCTTCCCCAAAGGGAAACTGGCCCCAACTTGGGAAGGGCCATACCGCATACAAGAGGTCCTTGGCAAGGGAGCCTACAAACTCTCAACCTTGGAAGAAAAACCAGTTCCCCGCACATGGAATGCGGCTCAATTACGAAAATGCTATATGTAATACTATCCTGTGATGTAACAAAGGCCGACGCGCCAAACTTATGAAATGAAATATGGCAGTTCCTTTACTTTACATGCACTTACTCTCATAAACATTGTATGGTTAAGATACAATGTCCTAAACTGGAAATTGCATCGAGAAATCTGCAATTTCCCTAAACTGCGCGTTGCATGGTTAAGATGCAACGCGCACCCTAAACATTGTATGGTTAAGATACAATGTCCTAAACTGGAAATTGCATCGAGAAATCTGCAATTTCCCTAAACTGCGCGTTGCATGGTTAAGATGCAACGCGCACCCTAAACATTGTATGGTTAAGATACAATGTCCTAAACTGGAAATTGCATCGAGAAATCTGCAATTTCCCTAAACTGCGCGTTGCATGGTTAAGATGCAACACGCACCCTAAACATTGTATGGTTAAGATACAATGTCCTAAACTGGAAATTGCATCGAGAAATCTGCAATTTCCCTAAACTGCGCGTTGCATGGTTAAGATGCAACGCGCACCCTAGACATTGTATGGTAAAGATACAATGTCTTAAACTTAGAAGTTGCATCGAGAAATCTGCAATTTCCCTAAACTGCGTGTTGCATGGTTAAGATGCAACGCGCACCCTAAACATTGTATGGTTAAGATACAATGTCCTAAACTGGAAATTGCATCGAGAAATCTGCAATTTCCCTAAACTGCGCGTTGCATGGTTAAGATGCAACGCGCACCACTAAACATTGTATGGTTAAGATAAAATGTCCTAAACTGGAAATTGCATCTAGAAATCTGCAATTTCCCTAAACTGCGCGTTGCATGGTTAAGATGCAACGCGCACCCTAGACATTGAATGGTAAAGATACAATGTCTTACACTTAGAAGTTGCATCGAGAAATCCGCAATTTCCTTAAAGTGCGCGTTGCATGGGTAAGATGCAACGTGCACCCTAAACATTGTATGGTAAAGATACAATGTCTTAAACTTAGAAGTTGCATTGAGAAATCTGCAATCTCCTTAGAGTGCGCGTTGCATGGGTAAGATGCAAAGCGCGCCCCAAACATCGTATGGATAAGGTACAATGCCTTCAAACTAGGAGTTGCATCGAGAATTCTGCAACTTCCTTAAAGTGCGCGTCGCATGGTTAAGATGCAACGCGCATCTTAAGCATTGCATGATTTAAACACGATGTCCTAAATACAAACAAATCATATGAGTATGATTCAAATTTACATTTAAACATATGCTACGCGTTAACAAGAAACACATTACTTGCACAACCAAGTTTCAAAAACAAGAATATATACATACCCAAAAACAGGTCAAGATTACAAATATGGCAAATGTCAATAAACAGGAATGGAAAAACAAAATAAACAAGCAGCATCTAGCTTCATTTCTTGGGCTCCGAAGACGCATCGCTGAAATCATCGTCTTCATCCGATCCCGACAAATCCAGCCTTTCACTACATCCCGGCTGCTCGCTGAGCGCCAAGTCAGCCGCAGTCATCTTCTTCATAGCATACTCGCGCCGCGTGTGCGTCAAGCCTTGTTTACTAAATGACTCTTTGAGCTCGAAACAACTTGGCCGATCGCGATGGCTAACGACGAAGTCAATCAGTTCATACTTCAGCTCATCGAACTCAGCGGCTTTCTTAGCAAGCACAGCATCTAAATCCTGCTTGTACAGCGCGAACTGCTCCAGCGGCTTGCCAGCCTGTGCGTGCTGATAACCTTCAACAAATCCAGCCTTGCGCCCCACCAGCTTCGCGGCAGCGTTCACCGCGGCCACGGCTTGGCGCGTCTGGGCACAGTTTTTCACATGATAAGCAACCTGCGCAAGCATTCAAAAGGCATGATTCGTAAGTGTATGCGCATAAACTGTTAAGAAGACATAAGCAAAAAAACAAACCTCAGGGACGCAGCGGCCAAGCACCCACGCACGATCTTCTTCAGCAATTTCCTTCTCATTTTGGGCATCCAACAACTGCCCTTCTAACACAAGGATCTTTTGCTGCAAGGATAAATTCTCCTTGTCTAACCCCTCGTGCGACTCCCGCCACTGCTCAATGTCTTTATCTTTCTCTCGCAGCAGGTCGCGAGCCTCGAGCAACTTGTCATAATGCTGCTTCACAAGCTTGCCTTTCGCATCCAACTCCTTGTAAAGCTCTTCTTTCTCTACCTCAACTTCAGCAATGCGCTTCTTGGATGCCTCCATCTTCGCATTGGTCTTTTCACAAGCAACCTTCCATTGCTCCTCCCGCTCAGAAATGTGCGCTTGCAGCTTGTCACGCTCTTCACGGAACGTGGCAGCATCCCACTTAGCACGCTTCAACTCGGAGTGCATACGGTCGCGCTCCTCAGTGACTCGCTACAAATCTTGATGAAACTTGTGGCGGTCGTGCGCCATCAACCCCCATTCACGCACAATCTCTGCTGAAGTAGACAACATGTTGGCCACACTAAGAATGTGGTCATCCATGAGCTCCCCGCGCGGACGCGTAGCTTGAAAGTCGCGCTCCCCAGGAGGGACAACATTCGCCAAAAACTGGCGACATTCTTCCACATTCAAAAACCGGGTGGCCGGTGTCAAACTCCAGCTAGGCACAAATATGCCAGCGGCCGGTCCACCGTCCCCAGCAGGAAGGGCACTCGAAAAACTAGGCCCAGGCTCCGTTATCACCCGCCTCTCATTCTCCTCATCATCATCAACAGTCATGTCAACACCATGACCATATCCCTCGCTGATATCGGTCGGCGACACCCGACCTTCACCACCCTCTGGAATATCCTGAGCTGGGGTGGAGAGTCGCGCGGGTGTCGGCGACCGCGGAGGCGTAGGCAAAGGTGCGGGCGTTCGCTCCCGCACAGGTGTGGGTTGACGCAAGGGCGGTGACTGATGCGCCGGAAGAGAAGTTGCCAAAACATCACCCTGCAACTCCACATGCGGCAGCTCTTCAGTTTGCACAGCGGGAGACGCTGGCCTTGCAGGTTCAATACTAAAACCCTCAGCTATGGGGGCAATTAACACGTCTTCCGCCGCGCTAATGTTCAACAAATCCGCTGCAAATACATAACACCAAGGGTCAGCAACAGAGAAAAAGTTAAACTACATAAACAAAGGAAGGCAGAACACTTACCCAGTAAACTCTCCTCCGCGGATTGGACAAGGTCGCCCAGCTTAATCCTTTTTTCAACAGGCGATGCTGACTCCCCGGCGACCTTCTTCCCTTTACCGCCTGATCGCTTAGACCGTTTCTTTGGCGAGGCGCGTCAGCAGCAACAGGCCCAGCCTCGGACATCCCCGCGGAAACAGGTTTCGTCACCACCGCGCCTTGGGCCTCCGCAGTCAGCTTCTCCACCGACTCCCCTTGCACGAACGCATCTGAAAGTTCAACGTAGCTTCGTTCAAAAGGCTGATAATTTTCGAAATACCTATTAACCACTTCGTGGTTTAAAACGAAAGAATAGTCTTCACCTTCAGTCACACCCGCTTGCGGACGCATGATGCGATGTACAAGGGAGTCGTCTTCCTCTGTCTCCTCGCCGGAGTCATCTTCCACACGCGCAGGAGACAGCTGCGGGTCTTGAACGCCTGCAGATGACGGAAGTGGCGAAAGCATAGATGCGTCAGAAGACTCATCGCTAGATATCACAATTAAAGGAAAACACGTCCGCATGAACATGTTGACAGGCGAAGGATTCTCATAAAGCGGTGAAGACTTACCTACTTCAGTAATCAACAACTGCGAAGGGGCAGGCTCTCGCGACGCATCGTCCAACTTTGGACGAATGAGCGTGTCCCACGCCTTCTCCAGGATGTACAACTCGTTGTCCGCCAACTCCTTAAAGGCGAAGCCCATATCATCTCTGCCCAGAAGCATGTCGTACAAGCACGCAACATCTGCAACCAACAAGCATAATAAAAGTAAATTCGCAATAATCAAACACAACTTGCGCGGAGCGCGAAAGAAAAAAATAAGTAGCTACAAACCTTTGCCGTCTTCAGTAAGGTGCGGGTTACGCCCCTTGACGTCATACTTTATGCTCATCCCCGCCATCACCAGGCCAGTCTCCGGGATCTCACACAAGTCAACAGGGTGGTTAGTCAAAGTCTTGAACCACTCCTGCTCCGTGTACTCTATGAGCACAATTTTGCCAAACCCCTCCGCCGGGTCCAGCCGACCCATCTCTATAGGGATAACCCCTTGGTTAATCCAGAAGAACTTGGGTTTCCATTCCCGAAAGCTCTTCACTCCGGCCCCAGCGCCGGCGGAGACCCCAGAACGCGGCCTGCAGGACAACCAACTCTCTACAAAACTTAAACTGTAGAAAACGAAGAACATGTCAACCAAAGGTTCGATCTTCTGAGCACAACAACAAAACTCAAAGAACATGAGTCTTGACATCAGGCCGGGGTGGATCTGGTTGATATGAACACCAACCGCCCGATAAAAGTACCCAGAAATTGGGTGATAGGAACCCTAAAATTGCAGTCCCGGAAATAACAGGCATACAACCCTACTTTCCCAACAGGGGGCTGCAATATAGTCTTATCTGGGGCGGGCATCTCCACACCATACGAGGAAGGGAACCCCCACCCCTTTCCTGAACTTACGAAACCCATCTTTCCCCCACACGGCCGTCACCTCTCCGGCATGCGGCGGCCTCTTCTTCGACCCATCATCACCTTTCTTGGATCCCCCGCGTTTCTTCTTAGGAATGTTTATAATATGCTCCATAATCTCACAAATAAAGCAGGTTATTAAAGAAAAAGTAAGTCGATAAGGTTGCAAAGATGAAGAGCACAGGAGAATTTCAAAGAACTGATGAACAATAAACCAAGAGAATGGGAAAGAGGGATTAAATAGGGGAACCACACGTGGAAGACACGTGGATTGACGGTTTAAAATTTGAAAACAACCACCAACCAGTGACGGACACGTCACAGGAAGAAAGAGAAACGAGCAACACGAACAGGCCATGGGCCCACCACGTCTCTGACACTGTACAACCGTCAGAGACTTTTCGGCTACCAACCTGTCGCGTCACCCACGCGGACTGACAACACTGATGTACACATTAATTACGAGACGTCCGCAGCTTCTCCACTTGCATAACACCGCGCACGAGCTTCAGACGTCGAACCAATGCGCAAGACAACACAACAAGAACTCCTCAACCTCTAAGTCCAGCGTCTCGCATACTACGCATACAACACACTGGACTAGGGGGACTTGAAGAGATATGTACCTGCGCGTGCGCATAAAGGAAGCCCACATGCACGACAGCGCAGGAGCGTGACGTGGCATTCTAGAAGACGGCGCACGCAACCACATAAAGGACAGGTGTCACCCGACAGGAGCAGAACCCATAGCCAATCAGAGGCGTCAATTCCCTGCTCCATGATCACCTGCCAGTACGAGGTACAAGAAAGGACAAAAAGGACAATTACAAGACACGTGGACCAATCAAACGCGGACAACGCGAGAATCGACAACGGCCACAATAGTACAAGACAGCTGCCATTCCCCTCACAGCCAATCATAGGCCACCTGAAGAGCCTATAAATACCCCCCTTCGTCATCAGAAGGGGGGATCGATTATTCAAAAGAGAATTCATATCACAAGCTGTGAGAAATAGATTATAGTCGAAACTCTTGTAATAATCTGATAACAGTGTCTTGTATTTGTCTTATCGTTTAATGAGAATCACGTCCTTTCTTATATTCATTACTATATCATTGTTATTCTAGATTGTTAGTTTGGTGTTTCTTCACACGTGGACAATGCTTCTGAAGCCAATGCATACAATCTACTCCTAGCATTCCTAGAAAGCCATGATGTCTCTTATTTGCCGCATACAAACATACAATACGGATACGACAATCATCATTCGTCAAACTTCATCGTTTGTCACCGGCTGATCAAACCACCACCTTGCACGGCTGATCAACCAGTCATTAAAGACCTCTTCCGATATACTTTTGAGTGTCTTCCAGAGTTTCTCTTTTGATTTCATATACAACTTGCTCACCTTATTTTCAGTGTTGCTACACAATCTTGTGAGCTATGATGATAGAGTTTTAGTTGTTTCCTTTTACTGTACTTTTGCCTGCTTTCTTTTATGTTTGTAAACATGGTTAAGGAACTTTGTTACCTCTAGGTTTAGACTAGGATTTAAAAAAACTAAAACACCAAAATTGCAATGCCAAGACACAATATAGAACAAAACATGCTACAATAGTACCCAGAATAATAGCATTACCTAATCATCAATGCAACATCAAAATCTTAAATATCCAAGATTTCTAAAACCAGCAAAATATCCAACATTAACAAAGAACAAACATGTCTCAAAACAAAAATCAAAATTTAGAGTAATTCCAACCATTGTAACGCAGTAACGGCAACAAACACCCGTATAGACCCGCTTAGACAAACAGGTTGGGCCTTGAAGCCTTGTAGGTGGTCTTGAGCTTTCTAGTTGGTGGTCTAACCTTCTTGAAGACCAATGGGAACTTGATCTTGGAGTTATGGAACTGTTTGGTGGACTCCCTCTTGCAGAGCTTGGCGGGGATGGTAGCGGTCTTGATGACCTGATGCAATGGTGGCGAACCCTGTGACGTGAAGCCATCTCGGTGTACATTTGTTCGACAGCACCGTTCAAGGTGGTGTCCCTGTACTCCTTGTACATGTTATGGTACCCGGTCCTGGACTGGTACCTTAACCAAATGCCATAGTTCTTGATTGTTGTCGGGTTCTTCTCGAAAATCTAGAAGAATATATACGTTTACGCAAAATAAGCAAATGACCGCAGTATCACAATAATAGTAATGTGTGATTGTGTGCACAAGCCATGTTAAAGAAAAAAATTTAAAAAAAACATGAAAAAATTTAACCTAACTTCAAATATGATAAATAAAAAAACACAACATATAAAAAAACATGAAAAAAAGTTGATCAACAACAATCGTGATCATTCAAACCGATCAAAATGTGAATTCAGACTAAATTACCAAATTGGTAGCTACTAAACAGCATGCTGACTCGAAAGTGGTCAAACCAAAACTTGATTCGAAACAAACTACATCTAACAGTGCTCCACACGCGGCGTAAAAGTACCATAAGGAAATAAAAAAACTGCTAATAAAGTTATAAAACTAAAAATTATGTTATATCAAGCATCAAGTGCATTGCACTAAAGACCTTGAAACCTAACTGCTATATTCTCCAAATCATAAACAAGCAATAGCAAATACACAAAGTCAGATTAAAACCAAATCATTGCAATTATGACAACAAGGAACAGGTTGATGATCATATTACAACTAATTGATAAGATAATACAAACAGTAACAAGATTAGAACTTAAAATAACAATGGCACATCAATACAACAGATAAAATGTAATTTATATAAATATTTATACCTCATTAATAGCAAGCATCTGACCATTACTCTTCTTCACCTTCTTCAGCTTCCTCAAATAATACCTAATTCCCACACCAAACATTAACCAATTATCCTCCATAACCAACACCTCCACTTACCACTACACTCTAAACAAATAATAATAATAATAATAATAATAATAATAATAATAACAAGCGACAGAAACTGACCAAAACTTGCTCTTAGCACGAACTTCATTAGTAGCCCAAAGCTTCATCCGGTAGATCTTCGGATTCTCATCAGACTCCGTCGGTAAACCTCTACCGACAACCTGAAACTGATGATACTGCAATACATATACAACAACAAAACAGAATTACTATTGTTCGATCTATAAGCTATAGATACAGTAAAAATGTAAATTGACTAATAATAATATTATTATTATTATAGAATTGAGATGAGTGATTGAAATATAAGGACCTTGTAGCTCATTTTTCTTTCCGGTGAGTACTGCGTGTGGTGTGGTTGTGGCGGTAACGATGGAGATTAGGGTTTCAGTTGGTATATAAGTGTGTTGAAATGGTAATAGATGAACCCTAGTTTTTGGGCTGGATGGAAACAAATGGGCCACATGAATTGAATAAATTAGCCCAAATGTATGAACAATGTTTTTTTTTAGATTATTATTTAGTGATTAAAAATTATCTATATATTTAAGCACAACGAATAAATGAGTAGAAAATGGGAGATGTGATTGAATAGTGATTATTTACGACTACTAAAGCAACAGTTACAACCCTTTTGTTGTTGGTACAAGTGTTGAGGCATAGTGTACGTAATTTCTCATCTAAAACAAACCATTATCTTTAATTGCTGATTACATATGTAATTACATCCTTGTCGTCACCATCAAATGACATAAAACTCAACAATATGAGCGGAGTGTGTTTATGTAAAGGTTTTGATATTATAAAGTTTGAGTGCATTAACTTTTTTGACCGTTTAGCGTGCCGCAACGCACACAAAGTTTAATACTAGTTAGTTACGTCTAAAAAAATCACCCTTTATGAATAAACAAGTAAGAGTCAAGTTAACGTTTAACTAAAGATTATGAGTCTCAAACCTTAAATAGTTCAATCTTTGAGCAGCTAAGGAAGGTTAAAAGTTTTTAAGTTCAAGTCTTAGATTCAACATGTACTTTTATGTATTAAGTAATTTTATGATTTACATGGTTTAGAATTTTCTCCAAATTATGCATAGTCAATATTATATTTTTTTTATTTTATATGACATGTTATTCCTACTAATATATTGAAATATATATATATATATATATATATATATATATATATATAAAAGAGTGGTTTATATCTCGAAGTGCTCCTATGGCCGATTTGTCACCCAACCTACTTTAACAACGTAAAGGCGTCCTGCTTGGAGAATGACCCCTTATGACGCGGCTTAGTCAAATATTCTCACATTTCAAATAAGATTCGGACTTTCACTTCTCTGGAAAACCTGATTCTTACCCCTATCCCCCCCCCCCCCCCAAAGCTCATCCATTCGTTGGGTGATCCCTTGCTCTCACGTTCGAGTGTTTGCTCGTCGTTTAGGCCGCTGAGTGAGATTTTTGCTTATTACAGTCACCCCCGTCTTCTTCGCACCTGGATAGTACTAGGACCCTTGTGCCCTGACCCTTGATCTGAAAAGTTGCCCACCCTATGACCCACAACTCAAAATGAGCCTTGTGACAACTGACAAGACGCGGATGTTTAGACTCATGGGTCAAATCAATTCGTGTATCATGTTTCATCTCGAGCTCGTTTATACACAAAAATATTCTAGAGATGAGTTTTCATCTCATGCTCAATCCTAAAATTATTATTTGCCTTACTTTAATTTGGAAAAAAAAATAAAAAAAATTCCGTGTCTTAAAAATAGGCTAATTTGTTATTTTTGTTATACAAGATGTTCTTTTTAACGATAAGTCTAAAATGATTCTATATGACAAGGGTGGGCGGAGTACATCCTAATGATCCCGATCAGGATGAATTTTAGGTCGTACCGATGACACCAACAGAATGGTATGGGTCCTCAGTCATCCCATCCTCTTCATCCTGAACATATGAGTACTCTTAACTGACCAAGACCACCATCCCAACCTCGATTCTCCCATTTGCCTACGTGGACTTCAGAGATCTCGAAAAAGTAGCGTGATAAAAGACGAGAAACACCAATGTTCTAAAATGTTATAAAAAGTTCAAACCGTTCTTAATTGTGAAGTCTAATTATTGATAAGCATGACAACTTTTTTTTGAACGACAAATTTTATTGCACTTTAATTTTACATCACCTTGCACTTGCAAGGATTTGAACTCACAATCTTATAATTGTAAGGGGAGACACCATACCACTAGACTAAAAGATCATGGGTGATAATTGATAAACATGACAACTTGATCTGAATCATTAGGGAGGCGCCATAAACAGAGCAACAGATCCTACGCATGAGTTAAATCAAAAGTATTGGGTTCTTGTTACCAAATATGCCACTTACTATCGATCATATATAAAAGACTTGGTTGGATAAGGTTATGTAAACGACATGTTTTGAAATACAAATATCTTGATAGTAATATTTATGTTTGACCACCGTGGCAATGTTCACAAAAAGTATGGATCAAACTGCTAACTACGGCCTCAAAAAACAACAAACCATTCCGATCTGGGTTATATGAGTCTGCTAGAAGAAAAATACTAAATCGCCAGTTTCATGTTCTAAACTGTTGATTTGTTTAGCTGCCCACCCACCAAAACCAAACCATAAACTGGACAACATAAGTTTCAAATGACTGAACCAACATATTTCCTTTAGTTTGGACCGTTCTGTTAATTTACGTAAAACATTTTTTTTAATTATGAATAAACCTCTTGATATTATTAATGTGCATGACTGACACAAATTTATTTGAACATTAAGGAAACGTGAATTGAACAGTAATCAAATGTGTCGGGTTTTCATGGCCAATACGCCTCTTGTTATCTAACGTATAAAAAAAACCTGCATACATACAAGTTTGTCGTTCTTTGAAACCACTTTGGGTTTTCATTACCAAATACGCCCCCTTAAGGTCCAGATTGACCAACTTTCACGAAAATTATGGGCCAAGCCGCTAACCAAGCTTTCAGAGAACAGCAAACCATAGAGGCCGATTGAATGGGTCAGCTGGACCGACCCGTTTTAGCAGTGTGACAGCTCAGTTTTGGTAGTTTTGCAGGTTGAACCAATTTATTCATTTCAAAATAAAATTGAAGGAATACAGTTGGTTTCATGTTCCAAACCATTTTAACATACAACTAAACTGCTGACCCGCCAAAACTGAACCATGAAGTGATTTGCATAAGTTACTTGCTTCAGTTTGACAGTTCGATCAATTGCAATTGTTTATGAAAACACTTATCTATAAAGGAGATTATACTGAAACATAAGGGACTACTCTTGACCCGTACGAAAAAGGTATCAACTTTATTAGGTTATTCAACCCGAACCACCTATTTTGCCACCAAACCTATAGATACTCATTGTGCTCTGAGTCATTTTATAAGTGGGGTGGCTTTGATTTGATAGTTGATTACTTGATTAATGAAACTGTTTTAAGCAATCCCAAACTTATGCATAAAATGAATCGCAATATTACAGTAAAAATAAGCATAATTACATTCAAAGTAGTTTTGCAACAACCAATCCATGTTTTTTCTCACAATTTCTGGGTGACTATACAAATATGCAAACTCTAATATAAAACTTACCAGCCATATTTGACAGTATGCACACTAAGACCAACAGCAATCAGAGCCAAAATTGCCTGCACACAACCAATTCCAACATGATTTAACAACGCAATTCTGAATTCAGAATATCGAGAAATTATTTGACCAAACAACTAACAAAACATACACACACACGCACGAGAGAGAGAGAGAAAGAATGTGTGTGCGTGCACAGTAATGGGTTCATATGAGAATCATCCGGAACCACTTAATTCACTAGTGAATGCAAGTATTCACTGGTAAAATAATTACTTTGAATGTAATTATGCTTATTTTTACTGTTATTGGTTAAATAAATAGTGTACTCACTAGTGCGTTAAAGATTTAACGCATACACTATATAATGGTTCTTGGATACACACAAACACATTGATGTTGTAATCCACAAGTGTATTAACATGGATTTTGTTCATAACAAGGAGGTTTTCTATTTAAGAGTCGTTTAATTTTTAAGGTTCTTTCTCATGCATCAGTACTTCAGGTCTAGAGATTTGCGACTTCAGTGCAAACTCCTTGCCAGTTTTAGCGTCTAGGAATGATGAATTTGGTGGTGGTGAGAGGATGCTAAAGGTGGCAGGTAGAGATAGCAAGATCAGCAATTGAGTGAGGGATAAAACAAGCTCAGTTATACTACGAACAAAACAAATCGACCCATTTATATGTATTGGGACAAAATTGCCACATCAAATGTTAGGTAGGATAGGCATGGTACACGCATGCCTTCATAGTTCATACATATAGTGGGTGGCTGGATGCGTATGTGTGTGTGTATGTATGCATGTATGTATACACTATGTATGTACGCATGCAAAAAGTACTCGTAAAAAATTCAAGTCATCGAGAAGGTTCAGGTGTTGGTTTGTGTACCTCATGGGTTGACACTTTGTAAACTCTCACTTGTATTCCCATTTAAAAAAATTAGATGCTTTGTTAATTTAATCCCCCCCCCCCCCCAACCCACACACACACACACACACCAAAACCCAAAAACAAACTCACCGCTATGGTGCAGGCAACAAGTCCAGCCTTTTCTCTGTAATCCACCCGCACAAAGAGTAGTATGAAAGCTCCCATATACCAGGGAATGGCCCCAAAGAAGAAACCAACAAAAAACCTGCATGAGAACCAACTCCTTTTCAGTACAAATTTAATGAAATATGATCTTAATTATGTGTAGAAAACCTATTGTTGGTTTACACTTACAAGAACCAGCCAATCCCACAACCACAACATGGAAGAGGGCGGTTGTCAATTATCATAGGTGCCCCAGGAGCAATCACGACGCCTGAAGAAATATCAAGTAATCAAACATTGATAAGCATTAAGCATTAAGCAACACGTAAACAGAAAACTGATAATAATAAAAATAATGATAATTCGATAATAAACGATGTAAGTTTGAAAAAAATAATATTTGTTGAACTATATACTTATGCTTGAATGCAATTGGTAGGAAATTGTATAAAAATACGGTACGCACTGGACAGCAGGCAATTACATAACATAAAGGTTCTTGGGAGAAAGTGGTAATAAAGATTAAAGAGTAGAATTGTCTTTTGATTAAAAATCTGATTTGGGCAAGAGGTTTACAGTTACCATCTTCATTTCTCGTCTTCTCTCAAGCACACTTCCAAACTCTATCCTTAGCCTCCCGAACTCGATTTTCCGTATTCGAGTTGGAGGTAAATTTTCTTTAGTGAAAGTGTGTTAAACTTCTTGCTCAACATCATATTATCAAAAGGTTTAAGTGAATCAAAGTAAAATCATGTTTATGATTGTAGGGCTAAATGTGCTAACATGTTGGTATTTATTTTAGTATTATAATTGGATAGTAGGTACTGACAAATTTTGAAGGTTTTTTGCATGTGGGTTCATTTGGGACTTACACTAGACTGATGTATAATTGTATAGCACTATAGCCTGGTAGATCTTTAGGAAAACCTAAGTAAAAGTCATCAGGACATTAAGTATGAAGTTGAGGTTATTGATATGTTGTTTATATATTCAAATTTGTCCAGGTAAAAGGGCACTTGCGAAAAAATGATATTGTTAAAGACATACGTCTGTCTAGCAGGAAGTGGGTTCAGGTATGCAAACCTAAATATACAACAAAATGTGAATCTTCATGCAAAAATTTTATCAGAACTATTATTCATTTAAGTCACTCTTGCATGCTTTTATAAGATATCAGTATATCACATGCTTATATTTTTAGATATGTGGGTCAGATGGCATGGTGTTGTTACGTGACATGGTATCAGATTATAAGCTAGGTATAGTGTTATACAAATTGTTGAAATGGATAGTCATGCCTTCATATGAATAGATGATCACTTCGTGGATTACTCCCACATCATAGAAGCCATGGGTCTCTTACTTCTTGACATGGCAGTAGGTTGGTGGGCTATTAGGTGGTAACAAAGTTTCAAAATAAAGGAAAGCATGATTTTGTTTGGAAACAATTTAAAGAACCATGCATATTTAGTTTTTTATTTTTTAAAATATTAGCAAGCTTCTATACATAAATGGTTTAATCAGATACTTTCCGGGTTATTTGTGACACTACACCCTTGAACACACTATGCGTAAAGCTTGCACGATGTTTTTTTATGTATATTCAGTACTTATTGATGGTGGATTGAGTGGTAGACACTAAACAACAAGGACAAGCTTCAAAGTCGGTTAAAAGGCTGGATAGTTGATACCATTTTAAGAGGCATGTGATTGTGCATCATTTAAAGATAGCAACTACAAGCAATGAAATTACAGGTTAATATGGTTTAGTTAGTAACAGCCTTGGTTTAAAAAAGCTTGAGGGACTCCGAAGCATTTTGGTTCCAAAAGCCGCGGCATGAGGAGCGAGGTGAGAGCTTCACATATGTGAGGCGCCCAAGGTAAAAAAAAATAAAAAATATTTATACATGTCAATACGACATATTCTACTTGTTAATCAATCCTAAACACAAAAACATAGCTATATAACACACTTCGAAAACATAATTAAAATATACACTGAAGCCAAAACACACTTAAAAATATTTAAAAACCCTGATTTTAACTGTTGGCCCAAATAAACCCTAATTTTGACTTAAGATTGACTAAAGTGACGCCTCGGGCGCGCCTCAGACATAAAAAGGCATTTTTTCAAGTGCCCCGAGTGCCTCGCACCTGAGGCGCGCTTTTTTAAACCCTGATTTTAACTGTTGGCCCAAATAAACCCTAATTTTGACTTAAGATTGACTGAAGTGACGCCTCGGGCACGCCTCAGACATAAAAAGGCATTTTTTCAAGTGCCCCGAGCACCTTGCGCCTGAGGCGCGCTTTTTTAAACCAAGGTAACAGCTGAGAGAATTTAAAACTTACAAGAGTACAGAACTTAATTGTATATTGTTGGCAATTGTCTTAAATTTTGGGATATTAAATACTAAAATTTCCAATTTATCTATTTCCAAGAAATTAGTCTGTTACATATCTCTTCATCCTTTCTGTGCTACATACCAACAATAAGGCTGAAAAGAAATAAAGAAAACTAATTCTAGGATCAAAACCCTAAAAAAATTTATGCAAAATCTTGATTCACCATCATCTATGATGAAATTATTCTCCATAAGGAAGTTAAAAAAAATAAAAAATGTATGATTTTTCTTCATAAATACTTACTACATCGCTATCCCCTTCAAGGTTTCTACTCAACATCCTTATACAAAAATTTAAACCATAATCAATTACACATGAATAAGAAACTAATCCTAGTAGAAAAGGCAAAATTATGGCGTAGTACCTCAGATCCCAAAAAGTAAACTGGTCCAAATCTACTTCTACACCTCAAATTTTATGCTTCGAAGAGTCAATCTAGTTTTGCCTTTAGAAAGTGCACCTCGGTTTTGAAAGTAAATTGGCTCCAAATCTACTTTCTAAACCTCAAATTTCATGCTTAGAAAGGTTAATAATCTAGCATTGGATTTAAAAAGCACCCTTGAGCGTGCTTAGGCGCAAGGCGACCTAAGGAGTAGGCTCTCTCGCTTCTAAGTGATGCACATGTTGTACAAAAGGCGCATAAAAAACATCACGATGAGCAGTTTTGATGCTCACCTCTTGTACCGGAAATGTTTAGTGCATCTGGATGTACAATTGTACATATACCTTTTTAGTAGGTTGTGTGTGTGTGTCTATATATATAGATGATGCTAAAAATATATCCAATTAAACCGTGCCTCACATACGAAGCTCTTTGTGCCTCGCCTATCGCCACACTTTTTATAAACCAGGTATAGAGGTCAGGTCAGTACAACAGATCAAAACCTAACACCTCAAATTACTTATCCATTAGTCCATAGACATATATTAATCTTCAATTTGCTAACAAAATCATCATCATAATCTACAATCTATTAAATTCGAAAACTAATCAGTCAAAACACAGTATACATAAAATCAGATCAAACAAGTTACATACCTGGAACAGTTTGATAGCCATGTGGATAATAGGAATGATCGATCCGAACGATATGAGGAGGAGGAGGAGGAGGAGCAGGTTGAGGAAACCCTAGGGAAGGCTGGTAAGTGACAGGTGGCGGAGGATGATTTGCAACTCCTTGAAACGTACCGTAATAATACGACGGCGGCTGCTGCTGCTGCTGGTCACCGGAGACAACGACGCCTCTGCTCTTGCCTTCTTCGGTCATGTTTTGTGATCGGAATCGGAGCAAGGTCGTCGCCTGAAGGATGTTGGTTGTTGAATTGTCTGTCTACCGCCACTCTGTTCCTGATTGATTAAGGGTTAAGTTATTATTTATTGTTTAAACACCGCGTATGGAAATATTATATTTTTTATTATGTTTTCTTTTCTTAATAAAATACAACCGGTGGTGGATAGAAATGAGCTCGGGACGGTATTGGTATCAACTGATACTGATCTTGAAAACTCTCAAAACCCAATATCAATACTGATGTTGAAAACATACGGTACGGTACGGTACGGTATCGATTCGGTATTGGTATGGTATCGGTATTTTATCTTAAAATACCGATCTCGTACCGATGCCGAAAATAATGTAACCGAGAACCTCTAAATATGAGTACCAATACCGAACACCCTTGGTTCGGTACGAGATCGGTACAGGATCGGTTCAAGATTGGTGTCGGTTCGATATTTGGTGCAATATGCTCATCCCTACTGGTGGAGGATTCACGTTGCGAATGCCCGGTTTTAAAATAAAATTTACAGCAAAACGTAAATAAAATTAGCTTGTCACAACTCAATTCAGTTTGTTGTATTTAAAAAGATACAAAGCATGTTTGTTAAATCGATCGAAACTTTAAAAACATATGTTGATATCGAATCTGATAATACCAACACTAGTACCAATGTGATTCGTTTGGTATCGGTTCTAACTCTAAGTAATATAATGTCTTTACCTAAATTTGTTTTATTGTTGTTTATTTAAAAGCGAAACAGATTGATTTACTATTCGATTCTTATTTTATTTTTGAGATAAATGTCAATTTCTTCCCTGATGTTTGGTTCAGTTTCTGCTTCAGTGCTAAAAAGATTTTTTTTTTTTTTTTTTTTTTGCAATGGAAACCCTGAGGTTTCGATTTTCTTGCTATTTTAGTCTATTTGACTAACTCCGTTTGTTTATTCTGTTAAGATGAGAGACATTTTTTTTTCTTTTTATTTAAGATACAACATACTAAAGTTTGGTACAAGCTTTTAATGCATATACAAGATTAAAAAAAAAAAAAAGAGAGAGAGAATTACAAAGATTGTCCTTTAGTTATTACAAAAATTGCACATTCTGTCCTTTACGTTAAATTTTCACTCATTCTATCCTTTATTTTTCTCAATTTGCTACACCCTATGTCCTTTAGCATAACTTATTTAAAAAAGTTGGTTAACTTTATTTTCTAACTTTACACTTTTAGCCCTTATAGTTTCCCTAAGCCTTAACCCCAAATTAAACGACGAAACTAAGGCACGACATGAAACGAAATCATAGAGCTTTTAAACTACATCAAATTCCGATCAAAACCATAATTTTGAAGTAAAACGATTGATGAAAAACATATTTTGTTTTTATAAAAACTCATTTTATATATAAACATACACATATATATAACCGAAGTTAAGCGAATTCACGTCAAACATAACTCGACAAACATGAAACCTGACCGAAACTTGTTAAAAACTTATATTGAATCCAACGATTCAAACCAGATTGAAAAACGGGTCAAAAACACGAACCGAATATGACCCGTGTTAACAAAAATGGATCTGACACCTCCAAATCGCACCCAAACTTGAATCTAGACCTACCCATGTGTTTACAACTCTAAATCGCACTATACATTCCAATATAAAATGTTAAAGATTACAGATCGTCATCCAATTGACCAATTCTTTAAACGTTTAAAAACCCACTTGCAAACCGAGCCTCAATACCATAAATTGAAACCTATTATAACATCTTATGCCTTAGTCGACCATTTCTGTGCAAAAATATACCATAAACACCTACCAAATCGTTCGCAATTTGAAGAACAAGATCAACCCGTCGCAATTTTAATAGTCTGATTAGCCTCAAAAACGATCAGGTCAGTACGATTATTATTCATGGTTTTGATCGGAATTTTATGTTCTATAATAGCCCTATGATATGTGCAAAATTATACATAAATTTCACCCACATTTTTCTCCAATTTGTTGATTTTCGATTGTGTTTTCATTGGTTTTGATACTTAGTTATTGTTTTTTTGTGAAAATACAGCCCCTAGCAATGCACAAGAATAAAACAACGAATTTCTGCAGCTTGAGCAACATTTTAGTGAAGTCTGAGAAAAAGCGTGGCCACGCAATTCATAAGCGCGGTCATGCTTTTCAAATCAAGAGCAAAATTTGCCCAAGTCAAAAATGGCGCGGCCATGCAATTCATAAGCGTGGTCGTGCTTTTGAAAAGTGTGGTCGTGCGAATTGACCTCGGAGCCCGTTTCGAGATTTGCTAAAATTGGAAATAACGTAAAGTGAGCAAAAAGAAAGTGATGTACTGTAGCTGCATAAGCACAGTCGCGCTTTTGGAAAGCGTGGCCGCGCTTTTTGACAGATTGCTATAAAACACCCCATTTTGCTCATTTTTAGGTGTTGGGTTTTGGGGGGTTCAAACACACTTCTCTCCAGCCGATTTTCACCATTCTAAAGGAGATTTGAAGGCCATTGAAGTACCAAGGAACATCAACCAACCAACCTACTTACTTTGCTTGCTTATGGTTTGAATTCCTTAATCTTTACCATGAATTTTAGTAGTTTAGTAAGTATGTTTGTAGTTGTTGTAAGCCTTATGGGCTAATTAAACACCTTTAGTTGTCTAAAATTTGATGAAGCTTTTGATTATGTAATGTGATAATTGTAAGACATGATGGTATTTAGTTTATGTTAATCTTGATGATGAATTTTTAGTATTGTTTTTGGAATTTTGTACATGTTTAAAGTTCATAATCCATGTTAGTTTGGTGAATGTTTGCTCACAAATGTTGGAAAACCCATGTGTAGATGTTTATTATTGAATCTTGTTAGTAATAATTAGGTTCATAACATGAAACTAGGAATGGTAATTGTTAACTAACTTGAGATGAAGAACTTGAACATGTGTGAAATCTTGCACTTAGATTTGGAAAAATCATAAGGGTGTTGTGTTAGATTCTAAGGTTGATAAAAAATTGTAAGTTAGTAGTTTAGGCCAAAATTATTGTCTTACAAGTTTTAAACCTTAGATTTGTCACTTTAACAATATAAATATTTATCTACATAAAAACAACTTTAGGTGATTAAATTGTTGTTCAACTTAATTTTCCTTAAGCTGTCGAGTTAGGAATTTTGATGTGACAACCTGCACCCTTCGCTTTTCATAAATGTGCATAATTGGTTCCTCAACTATTTCGAAATTTTCATTTTTAACCTTTGTATTTTAATAGGACCAAAAATTCACAATTTAATAAAACTTATAATTTTTATAAGTAAAAGTATGCACGTTTTATACTTACATCTACACCCGAGCACGTATGTTTCAGACCTTGATACTCCAAGCCCTTAATTTTCGGTCCTAAAACAACTTAGAAACAGAAGGAAACAAGTCTATAACTTAAAATTGATTAAATTAGAAAAAATATTTTTTTTTAGCCCTCGCGGTCCGCTAAGACAGTCTCAGTCAAAGTCACAATCAAAGTCTCAGTCAAAGTCCCAGTCAATGTCCTAGTCAAAGTCTTAGTCAAACAGTCAAAGTCATAGTCAAATATTCAATTCATCTTAAAACCTTACTTTATTGTGTTGACCAATTTTAAAGCCTAATTGAATCCAAAACTAGTATAAAAACCCACCTATGACCCATTACACTTTGCACCTCTAATTCAGTTGTTTCAATTCGATTAAACTCTCCCTCATACCTTTCTTCTAGAGTATATTACTTCTACATTTGAAGCTTTGATTATAAGCTCTTGTAATTGGCGAATTGGAAGCTTGATATTTTTTCCTATTCGGTTTCTTTTCTTCTAAATTGGACTAGTTTCGTTGTTGAACCTTTGGATTGCTCGCTTAGTCATCTAGTCATTTGGCGAATGTGAGTATTTCCTATCCCCTTTTTGCTTTTATTCATTTTTGGGGTGTTACATGTACACTTATACAAATTACAATTACAAGTTCACACTTTTACAATACAATTCTAGTACTATGTGCATTTGCTTACAAACGTGCTTTATGCTTGGACATTACATGTAGAATACATTTGTACTTAGTGAAATCATTAACATTGTACAAGCCGACCTTAACATTGGATAGCGCTATTGGATTGACAACCCGCCTAGGTTGATTCTCCCCCTTTTTCATCAGAGAATCCGTGGTCATTGTTAAGTTATTATCCATTTATTGGATAAGTACACCGCCGTTCATTTAGTACATTATACAGTCACAGGATTGATTTCGCTCATTTGTATGTTACATAGTTTACATAATTGCACTGTAGCTTTGCACTTGAATTGTATACCATTTTTCCAACTTACTATATGTATTAAAACTAGGAATGCTCACCAACATTTCATATGTTGATAAAACTTATTTTGTACATGTTTCAGGTGCAGTTTGATCTTAGTACTATAGCAATGGACTTTAGTACTTGCTTTTAATAAGTTATTTTGAAATTCATGTTTCATTCAGATTTTGTATTTTTCTCATTTCATCCATGTAAGACAATTTAAATTATTCAATAATATATTTACATTTTAGTACCATGTGCTTTTGAACAATCGTCACTACGTGACACCTCGATGATTCCGCCATCGGTTGGGGTGTTACATTTGACAAATGAATAACTCGTATTTAAAGATTAACTTAAACATTACAAAACGGGCTTCAAAGAATAATTCTAGGTGATTAAAGTGTTGTTGTCATTTTAATTTTCCAAATAATTATATAATTAAGAGACCTTGATTGGAACTTAATTATTAGAGAGTTTTGTCTTACCATCATTTCTTACTCTAGGAACATTACATGTCTTTAGTGGAATTTTAGTTTAGATGACTTTTAATTAATATTGTTTTTAGATCCATTTATTTTTAGTGTCATTTAATATTTAGTACTTTTAATTTAGAAAACTCAACCCAACTATCGGAAAGGCTCTACAGTAACGAAAGTTTTGTATTGAGAAACCGCGTCCACGGATTGATATCTGGTTCTTACCATTTAAATTATATTACTTTTCGATAGGTACACTTGCCTTTCGTGTGTGTAGTTTAATTTAGGGTAAAAACTATTTTAAAACTAGAAATTATGTGAACAAATATCTTCATAAAAATATATATACTTCACGAACCATCACCCTATGATTTCGTTAATTTCCGTGGTCGAATTCGAGGTCAATCGAAATGGGTTCAAGGGTTAGGGTCCGATCAAAACTACAGGGGCTAAAAGTGTAAAGTTAGAAAATAAAGTTAACCAACTTTTTTAACTTAGTTAGGCTAAAGGATAGAGGGTGTAGCAAATTGAGAAAATAAAGGACATAATGAGTGAAAATTTAACGTAAAGGACAGAAGGTGCAATTTTTGTAATAACTAAAGGACAATCTTAGTAAATCTATCAATGTATGTATTGTTATTTTTATAAATATACACAAACCCACCACTTTCTCTGACAAACCACCATCTTCATCGTCACACCCACCAATCACCACCAGACCACCGTCATCGTCAACATCATACACCACCACTGTCATCGTCATACCAACCAATCACCAGATCACACCCACCAATCACCACCACCCCACCGTCATCGTCAACATCATACACCACTGTCATCGTCACACCCACCATCACCATATCATACCCACCAATCACCACCACACCATCGTCATCATCAACATCATACACCAACGTCATCGCCACACCCGCCAATCACCACCGTCATCGTCAACAACATACACCACCGACATCGTCACACCTACCAATCACTACATCCATCTTCGCCGAAACCACCAAGCACCACCATCTTCATCATCATCACACAACCCACATTTATCTATAATCAAAATCAACAACTTGAAACCAAAACCCTAAACCCCCGTCGTCACGTACCACCTGCAAACAAGCCCTAAAATCATCGTCGTCACCTACCACTTGCAAACCCTAAACCTCTGTCATCATCTAGCACATGCAAACAAACCCTAAACCACCTGAAAACAAGCCCTAAACCCCCGTCATCACCTACCACCTGGAAACAAACCCTAAACCACCTTCGACAGTGGTTGCGATGGAGGGTTTGATCGATTGCCCAAGTTGTCTGCAGCTTTGTCATCAAGAAAGAGTGAATTGAAGAAACAAGTTGGTTTTTTTAGGGTTTTTATTATCTGAGCATTTGTGGGTTTTGTGTTTGGTGGCGGAATAGGAGGGTGGAGGCAGATGAGGTGGTGGTGAACGGTGGTTGATGAGGAGGTGGTGAACAGTGGTTGATGAGGAGGTGATGGTGAACGGTGGTTGATGAGGGGGGGGGGGGGAGACTTAACTCTAAAAGATTCTGGATTTTTTATTTTGTTTTTTTAAGTCAAAAAAAGAATTAAAAAATAATAAAAAAACATAAAAAAGTGGTAAAATGTCAAAATTGCCCCTCAGTTAACGTTAACTTTTAACGGAGTTAGTGAAATGGACGAAAATAGCAAGAAAATCCAAACCTTAGATGTTCCATTGCAAAAAAATAAAATAAAAAAATTAACCTTTTTTAGACTGAAGCAACAAACTGGACCAAACACCATGGACGAAATTGACATTTAACTCTTTATTTTTCATTTACTTTTAACCAAACATAACCTCCATTTAAAAACTATAGTCAAAATCATATAAAAAATTATTGCTAGTAGTACACATATCGAATTTAATCTTTATAATTTCTCGTATATTTATATAGAGTAAATATTAAATACAAAGTTTTTCTTGGTAAGAACTGTTAGAATCAAAGGGGGTGAAAAAAATTATTTTTTTTCCTATGTGTTTAAACATACTTTCTAGATGAATAATACAAAAAAAAAAATTAGTGTAATTACGTCATTAAAGTAAATACATTAGTTTACACTAGAGTAATTAAGTAATTACTCTACAATAGTAATTACGTAATTACTCTACACCCAAATTTATTTATTTTTTTGTTTTTTTAGATTTCAATACTATAATATATGTTTAACAATATGGGGAAAAAATTTCGAAAAAAAATTAAAAAAAAATATCCTCTTTTGATTCTCACAGTTCTTACAAAAAAAACACTTTGTACAGGATTTTTCCTCTATTTATATATAATAAAATGTGTCACTATGTTGCAAGTTGTGGTTATTGTTAACTTTTAAACGGAATAAACAATCGAAATAACTCAATTAAAGGAACCAACAATCAATACTTATCAATTGATTAACTACGAACGTATTAGAAAGATTATGAACTTGAATTACAAGAAATAAACATGAATTTGTATGAATAAAGCTCTGATCTAAAAGGCCCAAATTTATAACCTAATTTGAGGTTAACAGTCACTAACAAACTACATTTCTCCTTCGACACTTTAACACCATGCAGTTTAGAAAAATTAAACCCTACATCTTTGTGAACTTTTCAAAACGCATCCGAACCATGCAGTTATTTTATCAATAGTAGTGTTATATAGGGTTGGCATAACATGTTACACGAACCTGTTAATACACGAACATGAAACCTGCAAACACGAACATGATGATCCGGTCGTCACGGGTCATACAAAACCTAATTAACCTAAGTAGGGTATCGAATTCAGAGGAGCGTGTGGTTAGTGATTGTTACTTAGTTGATTAGAAAATATTGTTTATGAATGTGCTAGATTAATTATGAAGTAAAGTTGTCGAACCTCAGGGTTTGTGGAAAGTGTCTGTTGATAAAGTAATGTTTAAACTAATAAATTAACTAAATTGATTTTATGAAGATTGTTGAAAGGTGCTGCAGTGCTGCAAAACGAAGTGCTAATAGAGTTTTATAAAAGACAATAATATGGAAAAACGGTCACTCCGGGTTTCTGATTCGGTAATTATCAAATGAATTCTGCTAATACTCTATCCAGGAAATCACATAGACATGACTTTGTTTAAGTTGTTCGACCCAATTCAGCTATCATAACATTAATTGCAAAGTTAAATTAATCCTAGTGCAAGAAAACCAAGATACGATAACAAAATGCAATAATATTAATTAACCAAACTGTTTAGATCAGTCAAACATACAATCAGACGCAAAGAACTTTAAGGTGTTCACAAAATCTGATCCACATAATGAGTATCAAACATAAAACAATTGATAAAATACCCAAATCGTTCACCCGGAGAAACCGTAGGATGTTTAGCCGCTCATAATCATGATTTCTGCTTCAAAACTTGTTATGGATTGCTCTGGCATTAATCGGAATGAATGGAACTACAAAAAGTACTCTAATTCGTCCCTTAGAAGCTCTGGAAGTCGAAGTTCTCGTCCCCAAACGGCTGATTAGGTTTTTATTGCGAAAATGGGCTTTTTATGGGCTGAAGGGTTATTTGCACCCCATGAATAACTTCCTGACTTATTCGCGTGGCATGAATAAGTCCTAACTTTGCGAGGGTAACAAGGGTAATTAGCTGGATTCATTAAGGGCAGTATAGTCATTTTGCAACCCAATTTAGTTATTCGCGAGGCATGAGTAACTCTTGAGGTTATTCATGGGGCATGAATAAATGATCTGACATATTTTATTTTCTTTTTATCCCTTATTCATCCGTGCGCTCGTTTCACCTCCAATTAAACTCTTTTTCTCTCGTTTTAGCCCACGAACACCTGTTTAACACCAATACACAAATAAATATCTAAGACACGATATAAACGAACGTTAAATGATTAAAAACTATACAAAAATAATATCTAAATGTGATGCATTTGGCAACACATTACACCCCACACTTATCTTTTGCTTGCCCTCAAGCAAATCTGCTCAAAACACTACCACGAACAAGTAACAAATACCTCAAACGCCCCCTCCATGCACTAGTTAGGGTCCAAAGTAATACCTCATTCATAGATCATCATTAAATGTGTTAATTCAACAGGCAACCATGATCTGAGGTTATTCATGGGGCATGAATAAATGATCTGACATATTTTATTTTCTTTTTATCCCTTATTCATCCGTGCGCTCGTTTCACCTTCAATTAAACTCTTTTTCTCTCGTTTTAAGCCCACGAACACCTGTTTAACACCAATACACAAATAAATATCTAAGACACGATATAAACGATGGTTAAATGATTAAAAACTATACAAAAATAATATCTAAATGTGATGCATTTGGCAACACATCACACCCCCACACTTACCTTTTGCTTGCCCTCAAGCAAATCTGCTCAAAACACTACCACAAACAAGTAACAAATACCTCAAACGCCCCCGCCATGCACTAGTTAGGGTCCAAAGTCATGCCCCATTCATAGATCATCATTAAATGTGTTAATTCAACAGGCAACCATGATGCACAATTTTGAAAACAGAACTCACCCAACTAAGTCTAACATGCTTTCGATTTTTATTCTCATGCAACACACCCCTCACAATTTTTCACTCCACTCGGTTTAATATCTGGACTAGCATGTAATGCGCTAGTATTATTCACTCAAAACCAAACATGTAACTCTGTTATCATAGGCTTGTATAACAATCACACCTCAACTGTAGACAATGCACATATCTAAAGGACTTACGGGTTTTGGGTTTAGGGTAGAGGTAGGATAGATTTGGCTAACAATTGGTTTAAAAACAAAGGTTTCAACACGCTTGAATGATCATCCTTATTCACTAAGCACCATAATACAATAATCACACAACTTTGGGCATATTTGACCCATAACACATATTTCTATTTTTTTTCTTTTTTTTCACAACTTAAACATAACTCAATCACTTGAACAAAACATAAACACAATGGATGTCATTAATTTATTACAAAAAGGTAAACAAGTCAATTTGGGTAATAGGTTTAATCAAATGAAAGGGTATAGGCTCAACATGGGTTAGTAAGGGTGATTTTAGGTAAACGGGTCAAACATAACAAATAAGTGGGTATCAAAAGAAAAAGGAAAAACCTAAATTGCCTTTATCATCTATGTGCATATGTAGTCTACAACCTCGGCATGTATCAAATCACACAAGTTCTGCAACAGAGAAACATCTTGTCTACACTTAACAAATGAAAATATATATGAATCAATCTATCATCTAGTAGGCTCAAGATCTCACCAAAGTGTGGAAATGGGTTACCGATGTGTGCATGTATTTATTACCGACAGCTCGTTACACCTAATCGGGCAAATTATAAACATTTTCTCTAAAATACCTATTGAAAACGATTCATATGTCCGTTCTAAAGAATTGGACCATGATTAAGGACCCACACACCACAAGCATAGACAGAATGAAAGCATTGAAACAGTCGCTTTCATGCCCGATTAAACCGCTTTTAGGACATTTTTTAATTTTTAATTTTTTTATGACTCAAAACTAACTAAAAACACACTCTAAAGACGTATAGCCCCCCCCCCCCCACACACACACACTTGAGCGACACATTGTCCTCAATGTGCTAAGGGAAGAATAACACGAAAACAAAAGTAAAATACGAAAAGAAAAATAACTAAATAAAAACAGAAAATTGGAACGGACTCCCCTGATAAATGCGACAATGTTATTGAAAGTCGTGCTCCTCTGCCCTGCAAAATGTCCGTATAGCATTCCGTTCGCGGACAAAAGCGGCAATTATTTTTATTATTATTTATTTATTTTTATTATTATTATTATTATTATTATTTTGGGTTGCCTCCCGAAAGCGCTATGTTTTAGGGTCTTCAGCCAGACCAAATACACTACCCTCATGGTGGTCAAGTTGGATGCCTTTCTCCCTTCACCTCTAAAGATGCAACCCTCCTACGCTCAGGTAGGTCCTTTAAGGTGTTCCTAACCGGGTCAACCATCTTTTCTGTTCTTGTTTCATTGTCCAAATCAGGCGGTTTCTTTCACTTCGTCTTTCTTCCTTTTACCGTGCTATTCTTGACTGCTCCAAACCTGTTAACCACACAAAAATCCTCTTTTGGGTGATCCTCTTTTACAAGAGGGCCACCACTATCAAAAATGTCATTTTTGGGACATTTCTCATCAACAACCGAGTTAGACAAATTTGGATATACATTTAGACATAACTCACGGTCACCAAACTTCATGCGTACCGTTCCATTAGCACAATTTATAATAGCATGCACAGTTGCTAGGAACGGCCTACCCAGTATAACGGTAGGTTGTGTGTTTTTAGCACTACTTACATAGTCTACCACCAAAAAGTCAACTGGGTAGTAGAAATCCTCTACTTTCACCAACACATCATTCACCATCCCCCTTGGATGCGTGGGAGTCTGATCAGCTAACACCACCATGGTGTTAATTTCATGTAGTGGACCAAAGTCATATTGGTCAAACAGACTCCCGGGCAATATACTCACACATGCTCCAAGATCTAGGAGCGCCCTTTCTATTTTAAACTCTCCAACCTGAATTGGAATCAATGAGGCTCCTGGATCTTGAAGTTTAGAGGGAAGAGCATCCGACAAAACAGCACGAACATGTGCCCCTATGTATTCGGGCAACTTGTTGTGCTTGTTTTGGTTGCTCAACTCTTTCAGACATTCGACATGAGCAGGAACCTTTTCAATTGCATCAATAAGTGGTAAATTTATTTTGACTTGTTTAAAATTTTCCCACCTCTCGTTCTTTGGTGGGCTCCACTTATAAATGCTTGACACATTGTTTGGGTCTACTAAAGTTGCAGGGTATGGGATGGTATTAGTCTCCATCCCCACACTTGTCTTAGTAGCCATCTCATTTAAGCAATTTTCGCAAAAGGATTTTTTATAATTTTTAACTTTAAAATTGTTTTGCGAAAATTTTTCCTCTTCCTGCTCATCATCACTACCAACCTCCTCCATTACACCATCAACAAATTGTTGCGGTGGAGTTGTTTCATTACCCACAACCTTATCATTCGAAATAAAACTTACCGCGTTTATGTGCACGCTTTGAGTGTTCTTTGAACTCGATGCTTGATGTTGTGGGTTTATTGTTGTGTCACTTGGAAGCTTCCCCGCGCTTCCTCTCCATTGAGCCATTTCTTCCGCCAATTGCCCTACTTGTTTAGCTAGGGCCTCGTGAGACTTATCTCTCACCTCATTTGCCTTCTTCATTTCTTTGACCTCACTATTGGTTTCCTTTGTCATGTTCATTAAAGCATCCAATTTTGAACTCAAAGAATCATCACCACCTTGTCCTCCCAATGAGCTACCTTGATTGTTGTAATTCTTCGAATACCCACCTTGATTATAGGAGTTTCTTTGGTAACCGCCTTGATTGTAATTACCTTAGCGGTTTTGATATGACCCACCTTGATTACCCCCTTGATCGTAAGAATTCTTTTGGTAGCCACCTTGGTTATAATTTCCTTGTCCATGAACCATGTTGACTTGGCAATTCTCCACCTTATGCCCTAAATCGCCACATTCTTCACATACCGGGTATTGAACCGCCGATACTTCCCTTTTCTTCATACGAGCCAATTCTCTCTCCAATGTAGCAATTCGATCTTTTGCATTGGCATCCATGTCGGGAAGAGATTTTGAAATGGGATGCTTGGTTCTTCTATCCGTGGACTCTTCGGCTTTTGAATTTTTACTCATCAATTCCAAGAAATCCCAATCTTCTTGTTCCGGATTGGACAATAAAGTCTCATTGCTAGTAGACTTTAAATATTTCCTCTCCTCCTTATTCAACCCATTTACAAAACTATTAACCAATTCCCATTGCTCGATTTTGTGATGTGGGCATTTACGAAACATTTCCTTGAAACGGGTGAAAGCTTCATGAAGTGGTTCACCCGGTAATTGTTGGAAGGAACGAATTTCCAACCAAGCCCCATCCGTCTTGAAACTGGGATAATACTCATCCAAAAATACTTGTTGCATTTCCCCCTAAGTATAGATGCTATGTGAAGGCAAGGTGAGAAACCAACTCTTTGCCTTGTCTTTGAGGGAAAAACGGAACAAACGCAATCGAACTTCATCTTGAGAGAAATTGTGACCTCCTATAGTACTACAGACTGCTGTAAATTCGGAAAGGTGATCATATGGGTCCTCGGTAGCCATCCCATGAAAGTGAGGAATAATGTTGATATAGTTTGGCTTACAATCAAAAGCTCTTCTTCCTTGGGGCGGTGGAACAATAAGTGACTCATTTTCAGAAACAATTGGTCTGAAACGACCATTAACCCCTTGCATTGGGACTGGAGCCCTTCTTCGTGGGGCATTAACCTCTTCATCTCTTGGTTGTCTTCTCCCATGAGGTCTTCTCTATGCTCGACCCACAAAATTTTCACCTCGGTTTTGGTGAATGTTGAGATTTTGATGCCCTCTTGGATTTTGTCTTGGATGATGATTATTGAAGACATGATTATAGTAACCGTCATCACCCACATTTCGATTTGCACCCACATTGGAATGATTATCACTTTGGTACTCTTCCTCATCCTCATGACCTTCATTATCATTTCTATAACTCCAATCCTCGTCTTCCTCGGTGTAATCCCTTTGTGAGTATTCATCTTCCCCCGAATGGTAGGTGTGAACACTAACTCTATCCGATGATTGATAACCCGGAAAACTGAATGGGTCATCATCATTAATGTTCGCCCTCAACTCTTCAAGATTCTCAATATGATCATCATATCCGGCTTCATTGTATCGGTTTACCGGATCAAATGTGGGATTGCCACAGTTAGATATGGAAGATCCTTGGTTTGCATTTCGGTTATTGGGATTTCGATTATGAAGTGGTTGATGAGGTGGATGTTGTTGTGGGTGTTGGGTTCGGTTTAGATGAGGTGGAGTGGGTGGTCTTCGGTTCTCGCCTGAACAGCGATTTGGGTTTGAAGCTTCCATTTGGACGGTTCCAAAAGACAAGGGTTGATTGGTTGGTGGTGATTGAGAGTTAGAAGGAATCGGCTCCTCTAACCGGTGTTGTCGGTTTCTTCTTGCTACTCTCTCAATCTCCGGTTCGAACACTAAAGGAGATGTCCTCCCCGAATATCTTGTATGCATGCACTACCTGTAAACTGCACAAATAACACACCCCGCGTAACAAGGAAAAATAGAGAATAAACCAAACAAACAATTAAACAGTTAATCACAAAATCAACTAATCACTAAACACTAAGCGCACTAGCTCCCCGGCAACGGCGCCATTTGATGATCCGGTCGTCACGGGTCATACAAAACCTAATTAACCTAGGTAGTTAGGGTAAGTAGGGTATCGAATCCAAAGGAGCGTGTGGTTAGTGAATGTTACTTAGTTGATTAGAAAATATTGTTTATGAATGTGCTAGATTAATTATGAAGTAAAGTTGTCGAACCTCAAGGGGTTTGTGGAAAATGTCTGTTGATAAAGTAATGTTTAAACTAATAAATTAACTAAATTGATTTTATGAAGATTGTTGAAAGGTGCTGCAGTGCTGCAAAACGAAGTGCTAATAGAGTTTATAAAAGACAATAATATGGAAAACGATCACTCCGGGTTTCTGATTCGGTAATTATCAAATGAATTATGCTAATACTCTATCCAGGAAATCACATAGACATAGACATAACATTAATTGGAAAGTTAAATTAATCCTAGTGCAAGAAAACCAATATACGATAACAAAATGCAATAATATTAATTAACCAAACTGTCTAGATCAGTCAAACATACAATCAGACGCAAAGAACTTTAAGGTGTTCACAAAATCTGATCCAAATAATGAGTATCAAACAGAAAACAATTGATAAAATACCCAAATCGTTCACCCGGAGAAACCGCAGGATGTTTAGCCGCTCATAATCATGATTTCTGCTTCAAAACTTGTTATGGATTGCTCTGGCATCAATCGGAATGAATGGAACTGGAAAAGTACTCTAATTCGTCCCTTAGAAGCTCTGGAAGTCTAAGTTCTCGTCCCCAAACGGCTGATTAGGTTTTTATTGCGAAAATGGGCTTTTTATGGGCTGAAGGGTTATTCGCGCCCCCATGAATAACTTCCTGACTTATTCGCGTGGCATGAATAAGTCCTAACTTCGCGAGGGTAACAAGGGTAATTGGCTGGATTCATTAAGGGCAATATAGTCATTTTGCAACGCAATTCAATTATTCGCGGGGCATGAGTAACTCTTGAGGTTATTCATGGGGCATGAATAAGTGATCTCACATATTTTATTTTCTTTTTATCCCTTATTCATCCGTGCGCTCGTTTCACCTCCAATTAAACTCTTTTTCTCTCGTTTTAGCCCACGAACACCTGTTTAACACCAATACACAAATAAATGTCTAAGACATGATATAAACGAACGTTAAATGATTAAAAACTATACAAAAATAATATCTAAATGTGATGCATTTGGCAATACATCAGAACACGACATGAAATCTAATCATGACATTTTTTTTCAAACACGAACACGAACCTGTGTATAACAGGTTAACACAATAAGGCACGATAAGACACGATAAGGAACACCTAGTAAAATAATTTAACACGATAAGACACGACAAGACATGATAAGAAACACGATAAGACCTGTTAAGACACGTACAAGATAAGACACAAACAGGAAACAGGTAAACACGAACACGACACGAAAATAAACAGGTCTTAATGTGTCGACCTGTTATAGACACGAAACCTGTTAAAATCGTGTAGGTTCATGTCAGGTTATCGTGTTCGTGTCTAAATTGCCAGCCCTAGTGTTATAGGTCAATTTTGTGATCTGGAATCCCAGATCCCGGGTAGGTTCAGTATCCATAATTTACTTGCGATATTATTAAATGTTTTCCATTTTGTTCTTGACTTAATTTCGCAGTGTTCCAAAAAAGATTAAGTCCATGCTAGATACTCGCGAAGATGGTTATTGAACACGTGTGGAATATGTCCTCAACGATCAAGGATGAATATGGCATATTTTGCAAACTAATCAGAATAGTTGTTCCTTTTGTTTTGTAGTAGGACACATTCGACACTACCGCTTTAGGAGTTCACAAGCTCACTGCAAGACCCTCGCTGTAAACACTTAGCACGATCATTATTGTTCTGGAGTTGTATTACGTTCAAGAAATCAATAAGAGATACTAAAGGCAGAATGACAATTGTCACCTCCCAAGGTTTTATGCCAAACATCCCCAAGTATCAATAACTTTCCTCGTAACACCTTTTGTTGTTTTACTACTTTCCTTACCTTGTTTATTGCAAACATGAATCAAGCACACTACTTCACATTCTTATTTGATCACCAAACTATTCTCGTAATTTTTTACCTACCAAAACAAGTAGATATACGGATTTAACTTTACACGCAATATCATCAAAACTTTGAACATGCACCAAATATAGTGTAATAATGGAACTAAAAAAAAAACTTGAACACTTGTATAAAGTGGTTAAGTGTTCAAACCTTAATATTTATCTTTACCATTTACGTAAATGGCATAATTTGTAAATTTACTTTCTTCATGGTTTTCTCTCTTTTAAGACCATGTGTAGTGAGGAAAAGAAAAACATAAGGCCCCTGATTTTCATCGGTCCATGTGGCTGCTGAGTCTCTCTGACAAACCACCATCTTCATTGTCACACCCACCAATCACCACCAGACCACCGTCATCGTCAACATCATACACCACCACCGTCATCGTCATACCCACCAATCACCAGATCACACCCACCAATCACCACCACCCCACCGTCATCGTCAACATCATACACCACCGTCATCGTCACACCCACCATCACCATATCATACCCATCAATCACCACCACACCATCGTCATCATCAACATCATACACCAACGTCATTGCCACACCCGCCAATCACCACCGTCATCATCAACAACATACACCACCGACATCGTCACACCCACCAATCACTACATCCATCTTCGCCGAAACCACCAAGCACCACCATCTTCATCATCATCATCACACAACCCACATTTATCTATAATCAAAATCAACAACTTGAAATCAAAACCCTAAACCCCCGTCATCACGTACCACCTGCAAACAAGCCCTAAAATCATCGTCGTCACCTACCACCTGCAAACCCTAAACCCCCGTCATCATCTAGCACTTGCAAACAAACCCTAAACCACCTGAAAACAAGCCCTAAACCCCCGTCGTCACCTACCACCTGCAAACAAACCCTAAACCACCTTCGACAGTGGTTGCAATGGAGGGTTCGATCGATTGCCCAGGTTGTCTGCAGCTTTGTCATCAAGAAAGAGTGAATTGAAGAAACAAGTTGGTTTTTTTTAGGGTTTTTATTATCTAAGCATTTGTGGGTTTTGTGTTTGGTGGCGGAATAGGAGGGTGGAGGCAGAGGAGGTGGTGGTGAACGGTGGTTGATGAGGAGGTGATGGTGAACGATGGTTGATGAGGGGCGGGGGGGGGGGGGGGGGGAGACTTACTTAACTCTGAAAGATTTTGGATTTTTTATTTTGTTTTTTTAAGTCATAAAAAAAATTAAAAAAATAATAAAAAACATAAAAAAGTGGTAAAATGTCAAAATTGCCCCTCAGTTAACGTTAACTTTTAACAAAGTTAGTGAAATGGACGAAAATAGCAAGAAAATCCAAACCTTAGGTGTTCCATTGCAAAAAAAAAAAAAAAAAAAAAAAAAACTTTTTTAGACTGAAGCAGCAAGCTGGACCAAACATCATGGACAAAATTGACATTTGACTCTTTATTTTTCATTTACTTTTAACCAAACATAACATCCATTTAAAAACTATAGTCAAAATTATATAAAAATTATTGCTAGTAGTACACGTATCGTATCGAATTGAATCTTTATTACTTCTCGTATATTTATATTAAGTAAAGATCAAATACAAAGTTTTTTTTTTGTAAGAACTGTGAAAATCAAAGGTGGTGAAATTTTTTTTTCCCATGTGCTTAAACATACTTTCTACATGAATAATACAAAAAAAAATTAATTTTTTAGTGTAATTACGTCATTAAAGTAAATACATTAGTTTACATTAGAGTAATTATGTAATTACTCTACAACAGTAATTACGTAATTACTCTACACCAAAACTTATTTATTTTTTGTTTTTTTATATTTCAATACTATAATACATGTTTAACAATATGAGAAAAAATTCGAAAAAAAATAAAAAAAAATATCATCCTTTGATTCTCACAGTTTTTACCAAAAAAACACTTTGTACAGAATCTTTACCCTATTTATATTTTTTTTGAAAGGCTCATTTCATTCAACAAACAACACAGCCGGACATCTCCAAGACGGAGACCCCGACGCGCAACCAAAACATTAAGTTACATCGAAATCAAAAGACTGCCAATCCCTCCACCCCATTACACCCTTTTTACTTCTACTAGTGAACCAAACATAACCTATAGCTTTTATATCCGCAACCAGATTCACCACCGAACAGTTATTATCTTGAAAAATCTTTTCATTCCGAGCCTTCCAGATCCTCCAACACGTGACAATCATCATCCCATAAATCACCATTTTTCTCTGCGGCGGCCAGGACGAATCAAAGAGAATATCCTGTCTCGAAAAGAAGAAGAAAGGCGGCAATTTCATCCATCTCGAGATCGCGAACCAAACATTGCTCGCCACACCACAACCCGTAAAAAGATGATCAACCGTCTCAACCTGGCACTATGTTGCATGTTGTGGTTATTTTTAACTTTTAAACGGAATAAACAATCGAAATAACTCAATCAAAGGAACCAACAATCAATTACTTATCAATCGATTAACTACGAACGTATTAGAAAGATTATGAACTTGAATTACAAGAAATTAACATGAATTTGTATGAATAGAGCTCTGATCTAAAAGGCCCCAATTTATAACCTAATTTGAGGTTAACAGTCACTAACAAACTACATTTCTCCTTCGACACTTTAGCACCATGCAGTTTAGAAAAATTAGACCCTACATCTTTGTGAACGTTTTCAAAACGCATCCGAACCATGCAGTTATTTTATCAATAGTAGTGTTATATAGGGCTGGCATAACATGTTACATGAACCTGTTAATACACGAACATGAAACCTGCAAACACGAACACGACACGAAATCTAATCGTGTCATTTTTTTCAAACATGAACACGAACCTGTGTATAACAGGTTAACACTATAAGGCACGATAAGACACGATAAGGAACACCTAGTAAAATAATTTAACACGATAAGACATGATAAGACGTGTTAAGACACGTACACGATAAGTCACAAACACGAAACAGGTAAACACGAACACGACACGAAAATAAACAGGTCTTAACGTGTCGACCTGTTATAGACACGAAACCTGTTAAGGCCAAACACGAAACCTGTTAAAATCGTGTAGGTTCGTGTCAGGTTATCGTGTTCGTGTCTAAATTGCCAGCCCTAGTGTTATAGGTCAATTTTGTGATCTGGAATCCCAGATCCCGGTAGGTTCAGTATCCATAATTTACTTGCGATACTATTAAATGTTTTCCATTTTGTTATTGACTTAATTTCGTAGTGTTCCAAAAAAGATTAAGTCCATGCTAAATACTCGCGAAGATGGTTATTGAACACGTGTGGAATATGTCCTCAACGATCAAGGATGAATATGGCATATTTTGCAAACTAATCAGAATAGTTGTTCCTTTTGTTTTGTAGTAGGACACATTCGACACTACCGCTTTAGGAGTTCACAAGCTCACTGCAAGACCCTCACTGTAAACACTTAGCACGATCATTATTGTTCTGGAGTTGTATTACGTTCAAGAAATCAATAAGAGATACTAAAGGCAGAACGACAATTGTCACCTCCCAAGGGTTTATGCCAAATATCCCCAAGGATCAATAGCTTTCCTCGTAACACCTTTTGTCGTTTTACTACTTTCCTTACCTTGTTTATTGCAAACATGAATCAAGCACACTACTTCACATTCTTATTTGATCACAAAACTATTCTCGTAATTTTTTACCTACCAAAACAAGTAGATATACGGATTCAACTTTACACGCAATATCATCAAAACTTTGAACATGCACCAAATATAGTGTAATAATGGAACTAAAAAAAAACTTAAACACTTGTATAAAGTGGTTAAGTGTTCAAACCTTAATATTTATCTTTACCGTTAACGTAAATGGCATAATTTGTAAATTTACTTTCTTCATGGTTTTCTCTCTTTTAAGACCATGTGTAGTGGGGAAGAGAAAAACATAAGGCCCCTGATTTTCATCGGTCAATGTGGCAGCTGAGTCAGCATGGGGCTTGAAGTGAAAATGGGTGAAAATTTGGGGCGCTATTTTATTAAAAAAAAACTGAAAACATCACAGCCACGTCTCTCTCTCTCCTCCATCTTCTTCTTCCTCCTTTCTTTCTTTCATTCTTCTTCATCCTGTGAAACTCTTTCTTCTTCTTCTTCTTCTTCTTCTTCTTCTACCTTTTCTCTAACACACACACACCGATCACACTCATCACCACCACCGTACACCATCATCACCTTCATCCTGTGAAACTCTTTCTTCTTCTTCTTTTCTTTTCTTTTTCTTCTTCTTCTACCTTTTCTCTAACACACACACACACACACACACACACCGATCACACTCATCACCACCACCACCGTACACCATCATCAATTCATCACCGTGAACCATCACCACCGCCGTACACCACCAAGATATAAAAAAAACGAACAAGTGGTTTTATCGTACGTGGCACATTTTGATTGGGTAAATGATTAAGGGCTGGAGCGTTATAATTAAAACGCTCCGGGCCATTTTTGCATCTTCACACCCCTGCGTTTCGGTGTAGCCGGCGCGAATTGGCTTTTGGCGCCCATCTTCACGCTCAAGTACAGGTGGTCTAAGAACAAAGACACTCATACACAACTTTTAGAGGAAGATTCAAGGTTCAAAACTGAGCAAATGAAGTAATTTATGATAAATAGTTTAAAGTAGAGTTGGAGCAACATTTTCCGTTAAAAAATCAAGAAAACAATACTTGCAAGACAAGGACAATTGTGTTGTAAACAACCATGACTCATGCACTAAAAGCAACAATACTTGTATGACAAGCAAATTATGTTTTAAACAAACACATTCAACAAGAGTCCCCATTATTTAAACTTAAAGTCAACAACAGACAAGGTAACAAGTACTACAAACTTATTAAAACACCAAGTAAAACATGATTCAACATGGATCCCTATTACTTGCAGATTTCAAGGACCTTTAGCCATGAAGGCCTGCTACTAATATCATCCCACCAAGCACTTACATGTTTCCTTTCTTTGATCATATACCCCTTCCCCACAGGACCAACCAAGTAGTTTGTAAAAGGAATATGGCTAAGGTCTGCTAGGCTGAAGAAATCACCAGCCAAATACTTGCTTTTTGATAGCCGGTCCTCGTATATGTCCAACACTTTCGCGAGCTTCTCTTCACTTTCTTTGATCACTTGCTCGTTTCTTACTATTCCAAAATGCGGGCTAAACATAATGTGGAGCACAAGATTGTTAAGTGGCGGGTGATAATTGTGTGCCTCAACCTCTAGCCATTGGTTCACTAGACCTTGGTCTTCGAGTGTTTTTCCTAGTAAGTCGGTTCCTTGAGATTTGTATTTTTCAGCATAGTAACGGATGATGGCTCTTGATTCTGTCAACAAAAAAAAAAGGCGAATGTTAAGTTGTTGAGCGTAAAGTATTTATCACATGATAGAGAAACAAATGACCAAAATTTTAAAAGGGACGGTTAATATTCAGAACCAGATAATCATCAAGTGTAATAATATGCGGCGTTGTAGAAGATGGTGTTCGAATGTTCTTATGTTGGAACTACACAATTCTTTGAGAGCCTCTCTCTCTCTTTCTCAATACAAGTGCTTATGCAGTTCTCACAGGTCTATAATTGATTGTATTGAACACGCGACTTTAATGTTATTACAAAGGCAGAGTTTCATATATTCCCGTCTAAACTCACATGATTACATATACCCTCAAAAGTCAAAACACAACTTTTCAATGCATAATGTACAATGCTCTTCAAGCATGATTCAGGGAAAAAAAAGTAATTTTACAAGTTTAGAGAAAGAAGGGTATATGAAATTGCCCTGCTACAAAACACAAATATGATCACCTCAAAAGAAATAACAGATCAAATGACCAGGTGACCGCATGAAACGCTATCGTAAAAGAAATGAGAGATTATGTCAAGTTAGTAGTAGAAGTCCCAAATTTATAAAGGCATTTGTGACACTGATTATTCATACCCTAAATCATCAAACAATCAAAACCAAAATTACAGTTTCTAAACACAAACTAATAATGCTATCCACATGCAGTAGTCTCACTTGTACAGTACAAATAAAATTCCCCTAAAATTTAAACTTTTATAGATTCCGTGTCTTATCTAGTGGTGTACACGAGCCGAGCCGAGCCGAGCCAGGCCTGAGCTTTGTTGGAAATAATATTTGATATATCCTAAGTTTAGTATGTAATTAGTATTATTATTGTATATCCTAAGTATGGGTAGTTAGGCAGTTATTAGTAAACCATTGTGTTGGTTCATGAAGGGGTATCACAACCCTTCAATACCTATATAAACCCTTGTATACTTTCATTTGTAATTGAAGTGTCTTAAAGCAAATTCTCTCTAAATCTATAAACTAAGAACTTCCCCTGTGACCACATTTGGCATCAGAGCAATTGGTTTTTCATTCAGTTCCATCAATCACGAAGAAGGCGAAGAAGATCGATCCCCTGTTTCTTGTTTCAAAACAGAGACATACGAATCCGATCAACAACCGTTGGAACAAATCATTCAAAGGCCAAACAGGATTATTAGAAGATCAATACATCAGTATAACCGTTCAAATAAGAAGGATCAGACCCGGTTAAAGTTTTCCGGCGAAACTTCATCTTCTCCGGCGATTACCGGAATCGACGAAAAGATCGTTTAAAAGCATCGAAGACGGTTATATCTATCCCTGCCCTATTAGTTTATCAAAGTCGAATACTTTAAAACTTAATCCGAATCAGAAATCATTTTTCTTCCCCGTGCTCTGTTTTTGGTTCGAAGGCTTCTTTTCCCGCCAAAATTTTTACATAACAAAACCAAGTTCTACACTTTGAAAATCATTTTCGAACACTTACTGATAACGAAAACAGATTCGTTTTCAAAAAACTTTTATCAAAAACATCAAAGTTTGTCAAGGATTAAGATTTTTTTCTTTCGGGTTCAATAAGGAAGAACCGGAAATTTTTTCTCTAAAACTTTTCGTATTCGATCATCGATTTTGGATAGGCGATCCAAACAGTTTATTGTGGAACATTGTTGTTTCATTCAGATTATTTCAGACACAAAAGAAGTGTCTGTATTTTGGGCAGTAAAGGAATTTTCGTGAAGAGGATTTGACCTTTTAAAGTCAAACACGAAAAAATAATAAAATATTAGTGGGGATATAAAACTAGAAGTTTATTAATCGGTGAATATTTGGGTTTTTTTTATCACTGATTCAAAGAAAGTATATTTTTGAAGTTACACAATAGTAAGTCAAATCGAATCATTAACGATTCGTATAGCAAGATACTTCGAACCCATTTCGGTTCGTCAAAAAATAATAATTAGCAAGATACTCCGAGCCTTTTTGGTTTGTTGAGAAATAGCAAGTGACTCCGAGACTTCGTGACTCGTTGAGTATATAGCAAGTAACTCCGATCATTCGTGGATCGTCGAGTATAGCAAGTGACTCCGAACATTTGTTCGTTGAGATTAGCAAGTCAACTCCGAATTCTATTCGTTGAGTATAGCAAGTTAGTGCATAAGAACCTGATTAGCAAGTCGGTCAGGAGCACATAAAACCTGATTAGCAAGTAGGTCAGGAACAAAGCCCCGATTAGCAAGTTGGTTGGGAGCAAGCAAGAAAATTGGTTAGCAAGTTGGCCAATAGAAAGTTGATCATATCAAAATCCAATTAGCAAGTAGGTTGGATAATTTGATCAAACCCAAGCAAGAGAGTTTAGCAAGTCAGAAAGTTAGCAAGAAAGCAAAGATTGGAAAGAAAAAGTCGAAGAAAGTAAAGCAAGAAAGCATGGCAGGGAAAGAAGACAAAAACGCGTCTAGCAGTTCAATATCAACTCGTGAGCAAGGAAATGTATCATTGCAATGCCCGAAACTGACAGAAACAAATTACACCTCATGGGCACTATTAATGGAAACAATCTTAAAGGCTTATGGTCTTTGGGAAACAATTGATACAAAAGAAGGAGTTGAAGCAGCAGATGAAAAGAAAGTGAATACAACCAAAGCTATGATTTTCCAAACATTACCAGAAGATATCTTAATGCAAGTAGCACAATGTCAAAATGCAAAAGAAGTTTGGGAATCAATCAAAGTTCGATACCTTGGAGCAGATATGGTTCAGAAAGCACGTCTACAAACCTTAAGAAGCGAGTTAGAGATTCTCAAAATGAAACCAAATGAATCAGTAAGTGACTTCGCAAGCAAGCTAGGCAACATAAGAGCCAAATTCAAAAGCCTTGGCACAACTCTTAAGGATAAAGCAATAGTGAGAAAACTACTTAACTCACTTCCAAAGAAGTTTCTACCGATCGTAGCAACTATCGAGCAATATTCAGAGATAGACGCAATGCCATTTGAAGAAGCAGTTGGAAGGATTACAGCATTTGAAGAACGCCTCAAAAGTCAAGATGAACTAGAAGAAAATCTTCAAAGTAAACTCCTAATAGCAAGCTCAAGTAACCATTCAGCAAGTTGGCACCATGGAAAAGCACGTAATAATCAAAACCAAGGAAGAGGACAAGCAAGAAGCTTTGACAGAAGAGGAAGAGGACGCGAAAGAAGCAAGAGTCAAGAAAGAAAAGACAAAAGTACGTTCAGGTGTTATGATTGTGGAAGACTTGGACATTTTGCAAACGAATGCACCAAATGGAAAGACAAGAAGCAAGAAAAGAATGAGCAAGTATCCCTTCTCGTTCACGAAGAAGAAGATCCAACCCTACTCTAAAGCAAGAAAGGATAAATCAAAATTAGGGGGGAGAATGTTGGAAATAATATTTGATATATCCTAAGTTTAGTATGTAATTAGTATTATTATTGTATATCCTAAGTATGGGTAGTTAGGCAGTTATTAGTAAACCATTGTGTTGGTTCATGAAGGGGTATCACAACCCTTCAATACCTATATAAACCCTTGTATACTTTCATTTGTAATTGAAGTGTCTTAAAGCAAATTCTCTCTAAATCTATAAACTAAGAACTTCCCCTGTGACCACAAGCTTGACTGGGCTCAAGCTCGGCTCGTCATGCTTTTATGAAGCTCGAGCTCGGCTCGAGCCTCATACTTTGAGCTCGAACTCGGCTCGAAAGTAAAACCCAAGGGCTCGAGCTCGACTCGGCTCGAAATAATTATAGAACAATTTAAAAGGAGCTCAAAACTTGGCTCGAGCTCGCTTTGATAGCTTAACGAGCCAAAGCTCGGCTCAAGCTCGCCTCACCAAGTTAAATAGTAGGTATACTATATATAACCTACTAATAATATAAAATTTGTTTAGGCTCGCGAGGCTAAACGGTCTTTGTATGAAAAGCTCGAGCCGACTCGCCAAATGTTAAATACTTAAATAGTAGGTATACTATATATAAAATAATAATAATAATATAAAATTTGTTTAGGCTCGCGAACCTAAACGGTCTTTGTATGAAAAGCTCGGTCTCGATAATTAAACGAGCCATGTTTCAAACTCGAGCTCGGGCTCGGGCTTTTTACCGATCCGATCCCGAGCAGCTCTTGAGCCCTTGTGCATCATTTACGCCCCTGGTAAAATCTTATCTTATGATTATCTCTTCAAATTCAACTGCAATAATCAAATTCAATACATAAACCTTAACAAATACAATCCACATGAAGTAATCAATTGTAAACTTGTAAAGCACAAATAGCTGATGCATGCAGACAAAATTCCCCTAAAAATTAGTAAAACCTAAACCTTTTATAAATTTTGTGTTCTTAAATCTTACCGAAGAGAGTGTAATCTCCATCTTGAATCACCGGAAGAGATCCAAACGGCTGTCGATCATCAATTCACCAATCATCATCAGAATTTTATTAAATAAATTAAACTATAAATGAATGAATCTAAGTTAACTATGGTACCTACCTGTAGTTTGAGGAACTCGGGATTGTGATTTTCGCCGGCGATGAGATCGACGGGAACCGTCTCGAACTCGATTTGTTTCTCGACGAGACAAAGCAGGACTCGTTTAGGCGATGCGTATGCCGGTCCGTACACCTTCACCACCATCCTCACGTTTACAGTTCTACACACAGCCTCAAAATTTTATAAACAATTATCATTATTATTATTATTATTACTATTATTGGAGTGTGAAGTTAATAGTATTCAGTTCACTCTTTTTGACTTCTATGTAGACCACGTGTTCAGATAAGGTGGACACGGTACTCTGAGTAGATTTGTCTGGGTGCTGGTTAACATCATCGTCGACGTCACGGCTGTGGTTTACAAGTAAGTCACCAAATAACGTAGACTGCTATTTTTATGCTTACGCGTATTTGATCGGAAATTATTTTACGTTTGAGTTCGGTCCTTTCTATTGGGTCACCTGACTTCGTAGTTAATTTTTATATAAATTGAGTCTGGTTCCCACCGATAAGAAAAAAATTTTAGGTCTCGTAAGTTTTGGTCCTCTATATTATTTTTTTCAAGCTTCGTCACTATGCGTGTTTGCCTGGAAAATAGCGCAGGGAGGTGGGTATGTTTAGGTAAACTAGACTTGGTACCTGCAGGTTTCGTCAGGTTAAAAGTGGGAACGTGAGGTGTAAACAAATCATTGATAGTGTGTATAGTTTCGACGAGTAACGATGAGTCTAGCGTAATAATATTCAACCTAAGTTTTATTATTATAAATAGCTAAACTTATTGCTTACATTTACATTTACACATAGGGATGAAAATAGAAGTAGAAAAGCTAAAATCCTATATGTGATAAGCAAATTAACAAACTAAACAACATAATAAGCGTTAAAAAAACAAATTAAATTTTGATATGATGACCTTGTTGGATTTCGTTATCTTTTGGTCGGAATCTATAAATTGTTTCGGTTTGTGATCCTCACTTAAGATATTGATGTCCAAACTTATACTACTATGCACGTCAATGATTTTCAGACATTCAACACGTCTTTGAACATTCTTATATGACAATGAAAGAAAGTAGCATCAACGTGTATGGCTAAACACGAATCCTTTACAAAAATGGTAGGATTTTGGTTTTACAAATTAAAATTGGTAGGCTTAATGGGAAAAAACCAAAACTGGTAATGCCTCTCTTTGGATCAGCGGCATCAATGGACCACCTCGTGCCAATCATTTGCAGCCCTGCAAGCTCCAGAATCCGTTCCTTGATGCCGCTGAATGGAACCAAGGCATCAAAGATGTCGCTGATTCAGTCCAAGGCATCAGTGATGCCGCTGATTCAATGTAAGGGATTAAAGTGGATGCCGCTGATTCAATGCAAGGGATTAAAGTGGATGCCGCTGAATCAATTTAAGGCGTCAGTGAAGCCGCCTAATCAATGCAAGGCTTCTGCCATTGATGCCGCTAATTGGAAAGAAGGCATCAGCCAGACTTCTGCCCACTTTCTCAGTCGTATAAACACACCCACCACTAAAACACTTTATGCATTGCATGCTATTGCTTTGATTTTTAAAATTTTTTTGTAAGATATGCAGATTGATAGGATAGGTAAATAGTGAATGTGTAAGAGTGTAAGAGACTATCTTTAAGGGGTTATAAAATGGAGGGTGAGGTGAAAAATATTAACCATCCACCACACCATCACCATTACAATCACAAACCTTTCCAATTCATAAGAAATTATACCATAAAAAATCCTACTACCATGAATCCAAACATAAACTTACACCCTGGTCCCCTAATGAACGATGTGTTGTACCTACGTGATCGACATCGTTCCTTTCACACTTTCGTAAATGATGAAAACTTTAATGAGCCCCTTAATGTAAAACGTAGTGATAGAAACATATGCCGCTGATTTAGTAATGGCAGACTTATTATGGTACTGTTAATTTTAATACTACTACTATTATTATTAGACGTTTTCTAAAATAAAAGTAAATACATGTAATAATGATAAATTTGTTTAAAACAAATAATACAAATTTATTTACGAACTATTTTTTCAAACTAGTCAAACTATACAATCTACCGAGTTACAAAACAATCTATTTCCGAGAACACCAATTCCAATATTCTACCTCGACATTCTCCCAATCCGTAAACTCAGGACCGCATTAAAATTCAAACCCATTTGGCCGAAACAGGGGAACATCCATCAATTTGTTGAACATGGGTACCAAATCTTAAAGGGTACCCGTGAGCAGCCAGATTACCCTGCCACAAGGAGCACGAGCAAGAGCAGCTACATCCGATATCCCCGACGTCGCTAATCACTGACCGTGATTCTTCAACATCGGTGGGCCTTGCGCTGAAAGCGCAGAAGGATTAAGTTGGATTAAGTTTGCTGCCAAAGTTAGTAGCTATGATGAATCCACCACCTTCAATTTCCGAGAACACCAATTCCAACTTTAAAAAGGAAGGTTGAACCTCCTACAGGGTTGGCCTGGAAGGTTTAACCTCCTAAGGAATCTGTTGGCATGTCTGGGGGTGGTACACTGGAGATTGTTACCACCAACGCAAACCAACTCTCCAATATTATAAACTATAATACCAAAGTTGCATTCTACACGTGTTATACCACGTGTGGATGTAATATCGATCCAAGTAGTTTCATGTGGATGTAACACCGATCCAAAGACACCGCTTTTTTGGACCCCGGAAAAGCGATGCAAGGCAGGGAATGAAACGGGAGAGGATGCTTTTAAGCATGTATGATCCAAGATTAAAAACAAACAATCCCCACCCAATACTATTATATCTCCATGTGGATGTAACATCAATCTAATATCAATAAAAAACCCTACCATCCAAAACAATTGTGGGAAACTATTATACCTCATTTTGGATTAGTATTTTGTTTAGTTTTTTACAATTGTGTTGGAAAAACAATTGTGGGATGGAGAGAATGTGAAATCGGATGAGAGGTATTTATCTTGAATGATGCCTTGGACTGAATTAGCGGCATCTATGATGCCTTGGTTCCATTCAGCGGCATCAAGTGTGATACCTTGGTCCAATTCAGCGGCATCAAGGGACAACTTCTGGACATTGCAGGGCTGCAAATGATTGATACAAGTTATAAGGGTTATGCCGCTAATCAGGAATGAGGCATTCCCATTTTTACTTTTTTTCTTGCATGGCTACCAATTGCATTTTGTAAAACCAAAAGTCTACTATTTCTGCAAAGGATTCGGCTAAACACATCATGTTTTCAAATTGTCTATTGTGGTGAACCTTGATAAAGTTAACTTTGGAGCCCAAGCATTTCAAACGGTTGAATTCCTTTACTCGGGAGTGGTGGTAAACTCAAGTAATTTGATTTAAGACATATGTAACGTGTATTATTATTATTGATTTAATACATATGTAATGACAAATAAATAAAAGTTAACATTCTGTTTCTAAGTGAGAAAATTCAGGGATATGTATTAGAGAGATTAGAGATTGACATGTTATGCACTAGTTTGTTATCACCGGTAGTTAGTTATTGTCACCGGTGATGACCGGTTAGTTAGTTAGAGAGAGTGTGTAAGACTCTGTCATTTACCTCAATTCACATTAAGATTAAACGATTAAAAGTCGTAACTCAGAAATTATGACTAGATTATCACATATTTTAAATACTGTGTAAACATGGGAGTCGTTTATAAGATTGTATTCAGAAACATCAATTTTGAAAAGCAGCATCTTATCAAGCAAGCGAAACAATTCTTGAAGCAAACTTTCCCTATCGCCAAGTTTCAACTACCTTTCTCGTATACGACTTGCAGAAGATCCGACAACTCTCATAACATCTCGGTCAAACATCACAAACGATACACTACCAGTCTCATCCTGAACCCTGACATGCACCTTGAACCTAAAACAGATACACGAAAAAGTTATCTAAAACATACATACTAATAATCAAAAGCAATCATCTTATGTAAAAAAATTGTAATTAATTAGATCTAATTACATTTTAGCAGTAGACGTACAAATACATTCACACTTCAACAAAACAACGCAGAAGCAGGCAGGTTGAGAGTTTCTTCAGTGCACTTTCATGAAGTTGTAACAATTCTGATTTACTAATCACATCACCTAAACATCTGCCACACGCTTCATAAAACCAACCATAGCCTTCTTGCACAATTTTTATTGTGGCAACCACAACACAAGACACTGGCTGGAAAAAAAATTAAAATATATAAGTTATTAAATAAGAAAAAAAGTTGTAATAAGAAGAACAAATATTAATCATAACTAAAAAATAATATAACCATATGAATCTCCATAAGCTCGTCAACATGTTTATACTCACAACCAAAAAAGTAGTAATAAGAAGAACAAATGTTGTCCATGCTTCAATACAAGACTAAAAAAATAGCTCAAGTTAATAAAAGAATTCAAATTTTTTTTAATTTAATTATAAATAAATAAATAAAACGACGTTGTACCTCCTCCTTAACTCCTTCACCTCAGTTAAATCTACATTCAGAAACATCCGAGTTCCAAAGTTGTCACTTTCGACTGTAAATTGATCTAAATACATAAATATACATATACATATATTAAACCACAATTTAGTGACAAAGTATTAATAACAGCAGTTAGCAATAAATTACCTTTGGACTCCTTAACCTTGCCATGCTGTATAACAACCATTATATGGTTATTACCAGCGTCTTCAGAGATGAATTTATTAAACTGTTCTGCATAAAAATTCCACATAGTACATCGCAATATCGTATCACTACATAAAATCAATACACAAATATAGATAAATATATTATAAAAAAATATAGAACTAAATTAGTAAAAGTAAACAACAATAAAAAGGGAAACGCTTACTCTAAGTCTTGAATATCAAAATTCATCCTCTTAGTTTCTTTTGGAGGTCGTCCAAACACATCCAGACCTCCATGCCAGATGAGACCACTGGCAAGATCTATAAAACGTGAATATAATTCAAAATATGATACCAAAACTTTTAATATACTAAATATTAAATTTAAATTAAGAAACAAACCAACAGAAAAAAGTTCTTTGGCTTCGCCTTTAAGAATATCTTTAAAAGCACTTAAATTAAATCCATACTCTACACCTTGCCAACCAACAATACACCTAACAGTAGTACAACGATAAAAGTTGATCTTATAATCATGTGCTAAAACTTTGAATGGATCCTTGTTTTCACCAACACCAAACTTCGATAGAATAACGACATCATCCTCTTCAAGTTGATGGTCAAAAAGATGGATCAAAGAACTCTTTATGAAGGCCTGAATCTTATCACCCTTAAAATAAATCTATACTATATTATAAAGCATGAGGGAATGATACAAACCAAAGTTAAGTAAATACTACATTTTATGCTTATGGTACAATAACTTAATGAAGGTAGTAAAGGGGTGAAGTTGTCTTTTTACATTAACAATTAAGTTGATTATAAAAGAATAAAGTTATTATTAGTGACTATCCATGTTCCTAACCCTTTTATCTTATTTATGTCTAGACCTTCTATTAGAACCCTATAAATAGTGGCCATATATTGTGTTGTTATTATATACATCTCAATCTAACAACTTTTTTGTTTCTTCTATTCCTTCATAGCAGCAGCTGCAGGTACCAATACCGTGTTAATCTAGATTATCAATTTATTGCATTTGTTAGTGAAAATGGTTATATGATCATGAATTCTACAATCATTTGAATCTATTTTTTTCATTTGTTTAATTGTTTACGTTTGTTTTAATTTATGACTGGTTACCGTTTTCTGTCACTACACAAATTTAGAGTTATTTTAGGTTATTGTTAAAATTGTGTGTGATTAGTTGGATAAACATGATTGTAAGAATGTGTTTTTTTATGAATATTAAGGCATAATTAAGTTAACCACATTATACATGATGATATTGTTTTTTTTTTGGCTGATTTTATTAAGTTCAAAGATTTTTCATTCTAGGGACATGCCATGTTAAATGACAAAAGACACTCATTCATTATATGTCATATATTATGGACAATGACTTACATATGGACTGGTTAATCAATGTCATATATTTTTAATTATTTAAACCGGCGATGCCATTTGACTTTTTATAATAAAATGAGAAATAAATAAAGCATGGAATGGTGGAAGCTTACGACGTACTTGTAGAGTAAAATAATGAATGAACTATGTGTATGTTTTGTAAACATGAGAGTTAAAATGAAAAATGTACAATAGAATGAAAATAAATTCGTAACAATCAAGCCGGTAGTTTAAGTTGAATAATTCTGAACCTAAACAATGTCTATGAAACAATGAATGAATTATGTTTATTTTTTTACAAACATGAGAGTTAATTGAATAATTTGAACTTAAACAATAAAACTATATCATTCAAAGCAAAAAAGACAATACATCTTTAGTAGTAACTAAAGATGTGGATGATACAATATTTTAAATTTTCCTCTTACTTATGGAAGATACAATGGTTAAAAATTTTTCCTCAACCGACGTGGACAATAATTGTACATACATGACTATAAGAGTTAAACATAGAGAATTCATAATATGATTTTATCTATATCTATATCTATCTCTATATCTATACTATATTATAAAGCATTTAGGAAGGATACCCACAAAATTTAAAAACAATAATAAGAGATGACAAAATTTCTCTTTTCCAACCTTTACTATATGTCAACCAAAACATACACTCATATTGAAGCTTGGTAATCGTGCCAAGCCTTCATGATGAGTCAAGATGTCCTTCTTTGTCTCATGTAAGCGGCAACAATACCATATGATACGTGTCATACCCTTGTTTGCATTTATCATCATATATTTATTTTTGTTGTTGCTTGTTTTTAGTAAATGTTGTGCTCCCGCCACAACGCGCGGGCACCCCACTAGTATAAAAGAAAACATAAACATAAAAAACAACTTAAACAAAAGAACTTAAAGCAAAAACGTGAGACAAACAAAATTTATATTTATATCATCAATAACAACATAAAATAACCTTAGAGAAAAATTACATTACCTGGTCATCAAACAATACCATTTCGATTTCAAAACTTTCTTTCCACTAAACATCAGCGAAAGAACTTAAATAACATAAGATAAATTAAACGAAAAACATGATAGAAACAATATTTTAAATTAATAACATGAATAATAACATCTAAAAAATAACCTCAAGGAAAAATTAGGTTGTCACATTACATTACCCGCTCATGAATCAATATCATTTCTATCTTAAAACTTTCTTTCCACTTTCGTATGATACGAACCTTGAGAAACCAGATATCTTTGGATGGGTTGAGATCACAAACAAAACTATCAATTTTGTTATGAAGATCCATTGAGAAAGATTTCAACAAAAAATTCAAAAGGAGATTTTATAAATTAATTTTTGAGAGAAAATGGTTGTGTATAAGGAAAGCATCTGCGAAAATGATGATTATATAGCTGCAAAAATCGTTAGTAGAAAAACAATCGTTAGTATGTAATCATGTCTTGTATAAATTTGGCGTTTTTCATGTTTAGATCTTGATGATCATAGTGCAACCTTGTTTCGTTGTTGTTGGATTTGTAGCTGCATTTGAATGACTTTGGCGATTGTCGAATGTGTTAGGCGGATAAATGTTGAAAAAACCGTCCGTTTAATCGTCCGGCAGTAGACTAGTTAATTTGTTAAATAGTTTATGCCATAAAACTGTAACCGGGTATTGGTTTGGTTAAAGTCAATCGAATAACGGTTAAAAATGCTTACCGGCACGTAAAAGGGTTTTAAAAGCCTAATGGTGTCGTTACTGGTCTTTGACACGGTTAATGATCTTTGGTAGTTATTTTGGTAAAAATAGCGATCTTAGTAGATCTGGGTTCAAAGTTGGTAAAATGGAATAGGTTGTGAAATGCTCTACTTTATGCTACTTTAGGTGGCTGTATTGTGTATTCGGTATCGCTTTCCTGAATTAGTGAGGTTAGAATACTCTTAACAGATGACTAACTTATCTTTAGAAGATCTGCATGAGATCATATCAGCTGCTCGCTAATAAACGACTTGAAGTGGTTAACGTGTGTATACGTGTTAGCTTTCTGTATAGTTGTCATGTTAGGATGCCCGAAAGGGACACTAACTGTCGGAAAATGGGAATGTTGATCACACGCCTGTATTACTTATTACATTTAGATGACATGCTAGGATTGGTATATTATAGTTTATATAGTTATATTTTGTATTTGGAGTCTTACTTATGTTATTTATATGTTTTAGAATTAATTTAGTTATAAACAAACTTCAAACTATCTTTTCTTACTGGTAAATCAGGGATAAAGTTTTAGTACCATTGCTCCCTGCGCGTCCATGGATCGATATCTGGTTCTTATCTACACATTACTACATATATGACAGGGTACACTTGCCCTATTGTGTGTGTTTTAATATTAAGGTCTAAACCATTTTTATAAATATTAAAGCAAAACGTGTGTTATTTCATTGTAAAATTATGTGTATATTCGCACACGTCAAAGTTGCCAATCAGTGTCGTCATAATCAGATCAATTCCAATCATATATATCATAATTAAAGTCTTCATCAGATATATAATCATCATCAAAATCAGTATTAGAACTTAAATCTCAAAATCAGGGTATTATACAATGGAACTTAAATTATAAAAAAATTAAATGATAACTCTGGTTTGACCCATGAGATATAATTTCCATTAGCACCTGTATTGTAGAAAATTAAATGATAACTTTGGTTATACAATGATAACTCATAGGGTATTATACAATGGAACTTAAATTATAAAAAAGTAAATGATAACTCTGGTTTGACCCATGAGATATAATTTCCATTAGCACCTGTATTGAAGAAAATTTAGAAAATGTTTTATCTGGATTGGTATCAGTGCAGGGGCTCTACTGTCGAATTTTGATTTACACGAAATTGATTTTAATAACTTAATTTTGTTAAACATAAATTTTATAAGCAATGAAATTAACATGATTAGGCTAAACATACAAGAAAATTTGATTGAAAACAGAGATTTAAGTTCTAATACTGATTTTGATGATGATTATATATCTGATGAAGACTTTAATTATTATTATTATTATTTATTTATTTATTTTTTAACTGAAACCTAGTACTATATTATTAACACATAATCGCGAAAAATTACATCAAGATAGCGAGCAGACGGGCAACAAGCTGCGCCGCCACCCCTTTCTGGACGGCAAACCCTAACCTACCAAAAATGAACCCATGCCTCCCCGGAGTTGAGACACTGCTATGAATAACCCGTTGGAATCTGGTTAGGAATCGGATGGCATCCGGTGCCAAGGAGCCAAAGGTATCAAATCTCAGGGGTACAAAAACGTGCTAGTTTTCCTCACAAGCATTAGCATGCTTCTTAACTTTCTTCGCGTCTTCTTTCCACACCGTTTGCCCTGCTACAAAACCACTATCCCTCAAACCAACCAGTGGATATACACCTGTTAGGTCGACACAAGGGTGTTTCCCTCGGCCCACCCAAAGACAAGCAGGTCTGCTGGACGTAGGGTGGATCTCCCTTCTGTGGGGTCCGAAAGAAAATTCACAGAAGCCTCCTTCTTGGCTGAGATCCCAGCCCTTCATAAAATGTCCCAAAGAACGTCCCAGACATAGTCATGCCTATATTTGAAACAAGGCAACTCCTTACAGTGAACCGCGTGTTCATCGTATTTGTCCAAGCATGCCTTACGGCAAATCGGACATACTTCATCTTCATGGTACAGTGGGATCACCAAACGATATTTAAGAATTGCCATGTATTCAACCCCAGACATGGTTTGGCCCAAACCTTCGATTGGGATAACATTCAGGAAATCTTGGGCATGGGGGCTTGGCAAGCATTCAATAACTGCCTTTTGGCGGGGGAACAAATCAAAAGCTTCACCCAGGCTTTGTGCGATTTTGCCAAAAAGGGCATTCGCCAAAGTTTTCTAAAGCTTTAGGGGTGGGGGTGTCCTTGTTAGAAAAATCGCCAATTTCAAAACATGGGAGATAGTCATTTATCCTTTTGAAGTCCTGCACGTAGTCCAAGTCCATGTCGACAACCCCGCTATTCCTTAAGATGTGGTCTTGGAGATTCCAAGACTGAGCTCGCGATGCCATAAAAGCGTACACCCCAACATCCTTTGCTAAGAGGAGCCCTAATCTTTCCAAACGCATCGGCAAGGACGCCAGTCGCCACTGTAGGTCACCAAACAACGGACCCCCACATACCACTATGTTTTTTTTAAATAAAAAAACTGACATAATGTCATAGGTGATCTTTGTATAAAGTAATAGGTAATAGAGTGAATTGAATCGAATGTGTAATTCTCATTATTCACAGAAGATTATATAATGGTTACAACATTAATACAATGGCTTGATTCTAGGAGGACTATTGACTGGACTATTGACTAAGACTATTGACTATGACTAAATAATTACAAATGCATAAAGATAGCTCTTTGACTGTTGACTATGACTGTGACTATTGACTATTGACTATTGGGTAGCGTTTGGTATGATGGAATGGAAGGGAGAATGGAATGGTCCATTACGAGGTAATGAAAAATAGTGTGTTTGGTTGGTGAAAGGAATGAAATCACTCATTCCACAAGGCATTCCATTCCCTCAAAACCATTCCATCCACTCCCCATGTTTTTTTTTATTCCATCCCTCATTCACCCTTTACTAACAACACCACAACCCACCACCCACCACCATCATCATCACCACCCACCACCACCGCTGCCGCCGCCACCACCCACCACTGCCGCCGTCACCACCCACCACCGCCGTCACCACTCACCACTCTTATCGTCGTTACTACCACCACCCGCTACCACCCACCACCGCCGCCATCCAACACCACCCAACGCCGCTTACCACCGTCACCAACCCGCCGTCGCCTCCACACCTACCACCGTCACTCACTACAATTTCCTTTACCCACCACCACCACCGCCACCCACCACCACTACTCACCATTGTCACCCACCCACCATCACCTCCATCCACCTCCACCTATCGCCATCGTTACTACCACCCACCACCGTTGTCGCCACCACCCACCATCGCCGTCGCCACCCACCACCGTGCTACCACCACCAACCATTACCTACCCCGACCACCGCCACTGCTCACCATCATCGCCCACCCATCATCACGACCATCCACTGTAACACCCAAACCGATGGCGGAAACATCGGGATGTCACGTATTGACGATTGTTCAGTAGCTCATGGTAAATAATAAGTTTCAATAATTAATTAAATAAATTACATACATTGTTCTAAATGAATTTGTACATCAAAATGAAAGATACTAGATACAAATCTTCAAACATTAACTCTAATCTTCAAGCAAGCTATAACCTGAAACATGTTAAGTTTGAAAATATTTTGGGTCAACAAAAATGTTCGTGAGAATTACATAGGTTTGAATAAAAAAAAATGTTGTACAATTCGAGTGTCATGGCTAGTCTAGTGTAACACCCCAACCGATGGCGGAAACATCGGGATGTCACGTATTGATGATTGTTCAGTAGCTCATGGTAAATAATAAATTCCATTAAATGATTTAATTGAATTACATACAATTGTTCTAGAATTTGTACATCAAATTGAATAAAACTATACAGATATCTTCAAGCATCAATTCAAATCTTCAAGCAAATAGAACCTGAAACATGTTAAGTTGAAAATGTTTTGGGTCAACAAAAGTTGGTGAGAATTACATAGGTTTTTGATAATTGAATAAAAATGATGTGCAATTCATGTGTCATGTCAATCTAGTCCATATGTGAGAACATACTAGAAATAAATCGAGTGCATAATCAACCCTGATGACTGTTATAATATGATACATACCATACGCTCATGGTCCAATTGAATATGTTATACGATAACAAACACCCACGCAACCTTTGTAGGAGGCACGTATCCGGGTGGGATTGTCAGTCCAATAGATCTATCAATGTTTACCGCCGGCTTGTACGGAGTTAATGATTATGCTAGAATGGTGCTTACTCTAATCATGCTCAAGACATAATGCAACATAGAAAACACATAGACACATTGATGATTGAATTGCATAAATGATGTTGTAACATGTTTCACCCCAAAAATGGTGATAAATAGAAAAGGGGCTATGTAAAACTCACCTTGGTAAAATGTTATATCTGTTGAGAAATTTGGATAATTGTGTTGACCAAATGTATCAAGTATCACCCTATAATAAAGTAATAAATATGTCTAAGTCTATCGAGTCTACAAATGTATAAGTTTCTAGGGCTTCGATTTGGGGATAAATGCTCGTTTGATTATTATTAAAAATGTTTGATAATTGCGGGAATATTGGTAAATAAATAACCAAAAATCTTTTTATGGAATTTAAATCTAAGTTAGTCACAAGAATGATTTTAAAGTATAAAAATAATTTTTATAAAATTATTTTCTTTAAAATAGATTATTAAATCTATTTATTACAAATTGTCAAACTTTAACTTTAATATTTAAAAATACTAAAATTAAAGAATTATTAGTTTAAAAATTATATTTCTGTTCTAAATAATCAGAAATAATTTCTATAAAATTTTGGTGCAAAAATAATGAAAATTGAATTTATTATGATTTAATTATGATTAAATCTAACAAAAATTGATTAAAAATATAAAACAAATGATTTTACTGAATTAAAAATTATTTCAGTAAAGTTTAATGTTATAAAAACTTAGGATAATTTTTGTGGAAATTAATAAGATCGTTTTGATATTTTTATAAATTTTTATAAATAAAATAGAATAAACTTGATTTAATTATTATAAATATTAAATAAATGAATTTCAGAAAAATAAAAGTTGTAAATAAAACTTTTAACTCAGATTTAATAAATATAATTTTTTTAGAATTTATAAGAAAGTTTTAATAATCAAAAATGAATTTATAAATTTTAAGTGAAATATAAATATATAATTGGTTTAAACAAAAAGAATGATTTTAAGGAAAAAGGGGTGTCCACGCCGGGTCTCGAACTCGCGTGGGCCGGCTGAAAGGCATCAGACATAACCAACTGATCTGTATGATCAGTTGTGTTTATTTCTTGTTTTTGAAATATAAATAACATAAACCAACTAGTCTTCTTCCCCAATTTAACATCAATCGAGCCCTAGGTTATGCAATAATCAAATCTAGCAAACAATAACCCGATTAATCATAGGGTTATTGTTTGTAGATGGTCGATGAACAAAACCCACAAGAAAAAACACAACTTACAAATACGAATTCGTGATTTGATGCTCGGTCAACCAAAAGTCAAACGCGAGCTAATTCTTGATCATTACGAAAAATCAACAGAAAGTAAGAATAGAGGTTGGATTATCGGCGAGTTATGCTTGTGTAGAAGGTATCAATTTATACCAATAGCTCGTGATCTAGAATTTAGAAGTTTTGACCCATTAACGTGTGATTATTATTAATTTGGAAAGAATTGGTTTGTTAGACGCGTTAATTGTGCTCCGGATTGATGTGTAGTCGTTAGGTGATGTTAATTAGTCAAAGGTTACCATTTGGGTTTCAATTAAAAGATCAAAGTTTGAGTTGATGTTGCTGTCTTGCTGTTCACGTACAGCCAAGAAGAAAGAAAGACAGCGAAAACAAAGGTTAAATATATTATGAATTAGGATTAATCAATGACTGTGTTGTAGCCCAGGTGGTGTGTGCGTTTTGTTTGCACTGGCCTTGCCCGGGTTCGAGCCTCAGGAGAAGCAGGCATTTTGTTTCTTTTTTTTTTTTTAAGGGTGAAGGGCTTGTAGGTGTGGGCTGGGTTGTTTGGGCCGGGTAAGTTGGGCCGAGATCTGGGCTTTCAGAAAAGAGGGGGGTTTTATTTGGTTGGACTTGGGCTAATGAAGTGTAGTGTTTGGAAAAAGAAAAATAACCTTTAACATTCTAAAAATCTGATTTATAATTATTATTATTATTATTATTTTTATTATTATTATATATATGTATAGATATATATAAGTTGGGTGATCGGGAAATAAAACTTAGGCACCTTATGAACGATAAAAAAAATAACATACGTATTAAACTTTGAAAATTTTTTGCGATGTTACAGTCTCCCCTACTTTTAGGAACTTCGTCCCGAAGTTAAGAGAAACACTAGGTTTGCAATTGGTCAACTACCGGAAACCTTGATAAAATTTCACACTACCTTAACGTACCTGTAAATTCGTGATTACGTTCCGGACCGTAATTACCAATTTACCTTACATTAGGGTTTTGCGTCCTTTTATGACTCTATCGATTGTTGAGCAGGTCTGATAGTCCCCACCAATCGTTGAGCAGGTTGTAGGGCCTCTCCCGACTGTTGGAAAGACATGATGACCTCTACCAATCGTTAAGTAGGTTGTTTGGTAGTCAACTAATTGTTGTACAAGTAAGCACGTATGATCATAGATATAGCAATTAGTTCATATTAAAGCAAGCATGCACACAGATGTTATAATAATACTTGAATTTATTACTTGAATCCAAAAGTGTCAATACATAGAATTAAAAGCAAACAACATTCAAATGGTGGGACTTGCTGTTAAGTAGCTGGAGGGTCTTGATCTCGATTTAGTTTAGGGCATCGGTTACGGAAATGATTTGGGTTCCCACATTCATAGCATTGACCATAGTTGTATCGATTAGGATCATTAGCCTGAGCAGGGTTGGTGGGTTGATTGGCATTAGGGTTTGGGGTCTCGCGACATGTGTTGACCAAATGGCCATACCTACCACAATTGGTGCACACGCGACATGCTGAAACAGTAGGATGATGTCGGTTGCATGTGTTACACAATGGAAAGTTTCTTGTATAAGGCTTCTTGTTAGAGACTTGTGTAGTGCGGTTTACATTAGGATTCCTGGTCTTACGCTTCTGGTTCTTGGTAGTTACCGTGGCCACAATACTTGTTTTCTTGCTTTTCCGAACTAAGGTTCCGTTCTTCATGTGATTTCCATCGCCATTTCCATTTCCATTGTTGTTCCCATTCATTGGGATGACTTGAGCCAACAAGTTAGAAACCAGGGTTGTGATTTGTTGTGCCAATTGTTGAGAAATAATCGTAGCTAGTTGGGCATCACCTCCATTGTTAGTGTTGTGGTCGGGATTGTGGTTGCTGCTCTCTTCTTCATGATTGTCACCACTGTTAATGCGAGTGTTGTGACGTGGAGGCATGATCTGTAGGAGACACAATGAAATGAATGAGGTTATATATACGGAATGTAATCATTTATTCATTAATTAAAACGAATAAACGAAAACGTTGACTTATCAAAGATTCCAGATTCTAATAACATATGAAGACATGCTTTAGCCTATAAGTGAACACTCATCCCGAGAATTCCCAGGTAGGCATCCGGGTCCCTCGTCTGATTGGGATATATGCGCAATTCCAGCCTAGACAGAAGACTCAGAATACAGGCGTTCACCCTTCCAGATTGCACGTGTTCGTTATTAAAATCTAGAACTTCGACGAGATCTCAAGGTGGTTCAGGTTAAACCTGAGGAATTTGTCCTATTAGTCTAAGAGTAGATCCACTATTGGAGAGCAGCCTTCTTGTAAGGATGAAGGTAGGGATAAGAAGTAGGAGGGAGATAGAGTATAGCAAGTAAAAGAAGCAAGTACTTGTTAAATCCTATGGTTATAGACTAGATTATTTTTCTAATAACCTAATTCCCTATAACCATGGCTCTGATACCAATCTGTAACACCCCAACCGATGGCGGAAACATCGGGATGTCACGTATTGATGATTGTTCAGTAGCTCATGGTAAATAATAAATTCCATTAAATGATTTAATTGAATTACATACAATTGTTCTAGAATTTGTACATCAAATTGAATAAAACTATACAGATATCTTCAAGCATCAATTCAAATCTTCAAGCAAATAGAACCTGAAACATGTTAAGTTGAAAATGTTTTGGGTCAACAAAAGTTGGTGAGAATTACATAGGTTTTTGATAATTGAATAAAAATGATGTGCAATTCATGTGTCATGTCAATCTAGTCCATATGTGAGAACATACTAGAAATAAATCGAGTGCATAATCAACCCTGATGACTGTTATAATATGATACATACCATACGCTCATGGTCCAATTGAATATGTTATACGATAACAAACACCCACGCAACCTTTGTAGGAGGCACGTATCCGGGTGGGATTGTCAGTCCAATAGATCTATCAATGTTTACCGCCGGCTTGTACGGAGTTAATGATTATGCTAGAATGGTGCTTACTCTAATCATGCTCAAGACATAATGCAACATAGAAAACACATAGACACATTGATGATTGAATTGCATAAATGATGTTGTAACATGTTTCACCCCAAAAATGGTGATAAATAGAAAAGGGGCTATGTAAAACTCACCTTGGTAAAATGTTATATCTGTTGAGAAATTTGGATAATTGTGTTGACCAAATGTATCAAGTATCACCCTATAATAAAGTAATAAATATGTCTAAGTCTATCGAGTCTACAAATGTATAAGTTTCTAGGGCTTCGATTTGGGGATAAATGCTCGTTTGATTATTATTAAAAATGTTTGATAATTGCGGGAATATTGGTAAATAAATAACCAAAAATCTTTTTATGGAATTTAAATCTAAGTTAGTCACAAGAATGATTTTAAAGTATAAAAATAATTTTTATAAAATTATTTTCTTTAAAATAGATTATTAAATCTATTTATTACAAATTGTCAAACTTTAACTTTAATATTTAAAAATACTAAAATTAAAGAATTATTAGTTTAAAAATTATATTTCTGTTCTAAATAATCAGAAATAATTTCTATAAAATTTTGGTGCAAAAATAATGAAAATTGAATTTATTATGATTTAATTATGATTAAATCTAACAAAAATTGATTAAAAATATAAAACAAATGATTTTACTGAATTAAAAATTATTTCAGTAAAGTTTAATGTTATAAAAACTTAGGATAATTTTTGTGGAAATTAATAAGATCGTTTTGATATTTTTATAAATTTTTATAAATAAAATAGAATAAACTTGATTTAATTATTATAAATATTAAATAAATGAATTTCAGAAAAATAAAAGTTGTAAATAAAACTTTTAACTCAGATTTAATAAATATAATTTTTTTAGAATTTATAAGAAAGTTTTAATAATCAAAAATGAATTTATAAATTTTAAGTGAAATATAAATATATAATTGGTTTAAACAAAAAGAATGATTTTAAGGAAAAAGGGGTGTCCACGCCGGGTCTCGAACTCGCGTGGGCCGGCTGAAAGGCATCATACATAACCAACTGATCTGTATGATCAGTTGTGTTTATTTCTTGTTTTTGAAATATAAATAACATAAACCAACTAGTGTTCTTCCCCAATTTAACATCAATCGAGCCCTAGGTTATGCAATAATCAAATCTAGCAAACAATAACCCGATTAATCATAGGGTTATTGTTTGTAGATGGTCGATGAACAAAACCCACAAGAAAAAACACAACTTACAAATACGAATTCGTGATTTGATGCTCGGTCAACCAAAAGTCAAACGCGAGCTAATTCTTGATCATTACGAAAAATCAACAGAAAGTAAGAATAGAGGTTGGATTATCGGTGAGTTATGCTTGTGTAGAAGGTATCAATTTATACCAATAGCTCGTGATCTAGAATTTAGAAGTTTTGACCCATTAACGTGTGATTATTATTAATTTGGAAAGAATTGGTTTGTTAGACGCGTTAATTGTGCTCCGGATTGATGTGTAGTCGTTAGGTGATGTTAATTAGTCAAAGGTTACCATTTGGGTTTCAATTAAAAGATCAAAGTTTGAGTTGATGTTGCTGTCTTGCTGTTCACGTACAGCCAAGAAGAAAGAAAGACAGCGAAAACAAAGGTTAAATATATTATGAATTAGGATTAATCAATGACTGTGTTGTAGCCCAGGTGGTGTGTGCGTTTTGTTTGCACTGGCCTTGCCCGGGTTCGAGCCTCAGGAGAAGCAGGCATTTTGTTTCTTTTTTTTTTTTTAAGGGTGAAGGGCTTGTAGGTGTGGGCTGGGTTATTTGGGCCGGGTAAGTTGGGCCGAGATCTGGGCTTTCAGAAAAGAGGGGGGTTTTATTTGGTTGGACTTGGGCTAATGAAGTGTAGTGTTTGGAAAAAGAAAAATAACCTTTAACATTCTAAAAATCTGATTTATAATCATTATTATTATTATTATTTTTATTATTATTATATATATGTATAGATATATATAAGTTGGGTGATCGGGAAATAAAACTTAGGCACCTTATGAACGATAAAAAAAATAACATACGTATTAAACTTTGAAAATTTTTTGCGATGTTACATCTAGTCCATATGTGAAAACAAAACTATCAGGTAAATCGAGTGCATAATCAAACCTCGTGACTAGAATATTGTGGTCCATCCCATACGCATATGGTTCACTCGATTATGTTATGTGTTCGATAACAATCACCCACGCTACCTATGTAGGAGGTACACGTATCCGGGTGGGATTGTCAGTCCAATAGATCTATCATTGTATACCGTCGGCTGATCAATGTTAATGATTATGCTAGAATAATGTGCTTACCCTAGTAATGTTTAAGACATAATGCAACATAGAATAACACATAGACACTTATGGTTGAATTGTAAATTGAATGTTGTAACATGTTTCACCCAAAATAGTGAATGGAAAAAGGGGCTATGTAAACTCACCTTAGGTGCTTAATGAGTTTGTGAGTTTTCTTGAGCGTGCAAACACTTAGTAATAATGCCTTGGAAAACTCGGAACTAGCTAGAGGGGATAATGATGGATGAAAACTTTAGTATGTGGGAGATGGGATAATAATGTTTTTTTTTATTGAATGTTATAAAGAGTTGAATGGTAGGCTATTGTATTTATAGTGTAGAAATTGGAGTTGTAATTAGGGACTACTTTGACTAGGCTAGAATTTAGGAACAACTTTGATTTGACTAGAAGACCATATTTACTAACACTTTGACTTGACTAGGAGACCATATTTACTAACACTTTGACTTGACTTGACTAAGAGACTACGTTTGACTTTTCAGGTTTGACTAAGGGACCTTGAAAGGGTTTAAGTTTAATTGGTTTTAATTAACATCACAAAACATCAAATGGTGTAGTGTTTTGTGTGGTGTGGTTAAGGTTTAGCCCGCCAGGGACTCGGGTTCGAATCCTGGCTCAGGCCAACATTTTTTTAACGTTTTTAAATCAGAATTTTTAATAAAATCCAATTTAATATTGATTATAAGTCATTATTTAAACAAAAAAATTAATAAAATGGATGGGAAAGATAATGTAAACATGAATCGGATGAATAAACGAGGGAGTTCTATATATATATATATATATATATATATATATATATAAAAAAAAAAAATTGTGTGATGTTACAGTCTCCCCTACTTTTAGGAACTTCGTCTCGAAGTTTATTAAAAACACTGGGTTGAGAATGATTAGGTAGAAATTAAATCAACTGGGGTTTGGAAAATTTGGGTTAAGGCACAACATGAATTTATAGGTAATAGAATAATCTGTTTCGAATAATTTGGATAAAAGGTTTGATATGTGTAAGTTTTAAGGGTTGGATTAGGTTCGTCTGAGATAGCTAGGAGAATAAGAATCTAGCAAAACACTAACTTAAGTTTTAGAAATCCTAAAAGAAATGCATAGTTGATTGACTATAGAAATGTAACATCACGTTATTTTTACTTTTCATGTATTTTAAATTCTATACTTAACAAATTCCAAGTTCGCCTTTATTCGCTTTTTTTATGTTACTCCTACCAATTCATGACGAGTCGTCATGATAATTTACCCTATTTAATTTAGGCGTCTTAACAAGAAACTCATTTAGTTAAGATCTTAATATATATTTATCTTTAAAATAAAACATATATATATATATATATATATATATATATATTTTTAATAAGACTTTAGTTAAAAAAAAAAAGGAAAACGAAAATATGAATTGAACATTCAAATGATTATCTACTTGCCTTACGTTTTTTTTAATGTTATTATTATTTTTTTTAAATATATACTTACCACTAATTAACTTCTAACCACCCTAATTAATTCATTAAATACCCAACCCCTTCACCCCAACTATAAATACACCACTCCTACCCATTCTAACACTTGCTCATTTCTAAATCCTCTCTAAATCTCCAAATCTCTCAAGAATTCTCTCAAGAATAAGTGAGTTTCTCACTTCACCTTCAACCTCTCTTCTACTTTCTTCACTCTCCTCTTCTTCAAACCCTTTGAGGAAACCTCTAGGACCTCTCTCCTATTTGCCATGGCAAATAAACATGAGTAGGGCACCAATTTGAGGCCTCAAATGTGGTCATCTTCTATTATCTTTTATGCACTAGGTTGTTAATAATACCAACCAAGTTCACCAACAACTCAATGATGGAGGGACTTGTGTTATGGTTCATGGTTGACAAAAGGAAGGCCAAGGCTCATCCAAACTAAGTCACCATACCCTACTTCCTAAGTTATATTATATAAATACTAAATTATATAAACTCTACTAATTTAATAACTCGGAAAGGTTTGTGGATACATCCCTACCTTACCAATGCTTGACTCTCATGACCATCCGAACCACCTCTATGGTGGTTTGTGTTTTGGTTCGCCTAAAAGGCTTGCTTGACTCTTATGACCATCCGAATCACCTTCATGGTGGTTTGTGTCTTGGTTCGCCTAAAAGGCTTGCTTGACTCTCTTGAATCTATAACCTAAACTCGAATCTAAGACCCTTTATTCTTTAATTATAGATAACCAAGGCTAAAGCTAAACCTTCCAAGACTTACCTTTTTGGAACTCTATCAAACGCACCTAAGGTGAGTTCATACTTGTCCCCCTTTTATTCTTTATTCTTTGGGGCTCAACATGTATCACTATCAAAACTAAAACGATTTCATACTCTTAAAACTATTATGCTCAATCTAAATGCTTATATGCTATGCCATGCTAGAATTCAAAGTCTTACATACAAATGTACGATTAGTTAACAACCCACCTTACATGTATAGCGCTATAGGTTGACACGCCGCCCCCTTTATGGGTCATGATAAGATGAAGTCTTTTGTGTTATCGAGTGTTGTTGCCGTTTGTATGGTTCTACGTGCATATGCCTATAACATGATGATTCGAGTAGACTTTTCTATACTATGTACTTAGACTCAAACTAGTATGCTCACCAATGCTTTATGTGTTGACGGATATTTTATACATGTTGCAGGAAATGTTTGATGCAAGATATTCAAGAAATCTATTTAGGATTGGACTAGAAACTCACGCTAGTTTAAGTTCTATACTTTGATGTCGTATTTCTCTTTTCATGAAAACAATTTGTATTCTGTTATCTTTTTAGACGATAATTATGCTATGAATGAAATTTTATCTTTAAATCATATTGTCACGAATTCTAGTGTCATGAAGTCTTTGAACAATCTATCACAAGTCTCACCCCGATGTTTCCGCCATCGGTTGGGGTGTGACAGATTGGTATCAGAGCCATGACTATAGGGATCTAGGAAAAATTGCCATGTTTGACCTAGACTATAGTTAAGAACCTTTTTGACCATTCCTTTTATCATGCTTAATACACTTATTCTCCCTATCTTGCTTCTACTCTATTCTTTTGGACTTTAAAAAAAAATTACCTTCCTACTTGTGGACTACTCTACACTCGAAGACGCTCGTATACCACAAATGAAAGGAAATCACCGAAATAGGCGTGAAACCCTCACTTTGGTGATAACTTTCAATCCGCGTAAATTCTTTGTGTTTTTGAAACTACACCAAGATAGGAGTGATATCCTCACCTCGGTGGAAATTTCACAATTCTCGTTCTAGTGGACACTTACCAATTGAAGGCTAGAATTAATTTTCTTACCATGTTGGACAAAGTGTACAAACCACACTCAAAGAAACGACCTCGCTAAGATAGGAGTGAAATCCGCAACTTAGCGACTAGTTTCAATCCTTGATATTTTTTTTAATCTCGCCAAAGTCTCAAATTTACTAATGACAAGAAACATGTAGTAACTGGAAGGGTGAATACCGTTAACCGAAAGTTTCGGCGAGAGTATTTCCACCTATTAGGCCAAAGCATGTTTTCAAACTCAAATGTAAATTTGAACCACTTTGGTTAGTCTTAGTTCCGTTCCGGAACACTCCAATTGCTTGCTTAAAACAAGCCTCTCATTTTATGTTAATATTACTTTCAATGTTGTTTTTCATGCTATGTTTTCACTACATATATTCGATTTTTTTTCTACTCGCAAAGGCTCTCAAGACTCGCATCTCAAGTACTCTAGCAATCTCCAAACAATACTAATAATCGCAACCAACATAAATCAAAACCCCTTCATGTTAACTAAGTGCACTATACTTGCTCATACTTATGTGTTACGCTATTTGAACAATGTGAAACTTGCATCCTATACGTGTAACTTGAACTTACATACTAAATCTATGAGAACAACTTGAGCTTATGTATTTTGTTTATCTAAATTGCATCAATTTCACTGATTTAATCTTACCCGCAAGTTTTTCATTGTTAACCAAAATTCTAGTAACTTATTTCCTAAATTCAAAAGCCACCTTGTTTAAAACCGCTTATGCAAATTTTCCTATGTATGATTCTCGAACATGTCTTCCCGTCTCAACAGCATCGATCTCAACCAACTGGCGAGTCTTATTGCCCAAAAAAATTGATCAAGATCCTCCCTAACCTAGAGACACCAACAAACCCAACTCCAAACTCCAACGATACCATCCAAGACAACACAAACCATGTAGATACTAAACCTTCTACCCATACCCCTACCAAACAAACAAAAAAGGATAACCGAAAACGCAAAGACCTCAAACGAAACCACACTTCGACAACTCCTAAGACTTCAAATCCCAACAGAAAACAATACTGTGGAACCTATCCGCTATGCGACAGTTGTAAATATCACCATCCCACTCACACACAATGTCGCATATGCGCCAACTGTGGTGCATATGGTCATTTAGCCAAAACATGTCGCCATACCACTAAACCGAGACCCGAACAACCTACAATTACCACCTCATTCACTAAAGACAATGGATGGTTATGTACCGAGTGCAACGACCCAACCCATGAAACCAGGCAATGCCCAAGACTTGCCATGGTGATCTACGATGCTGGAAGACCCACTCACCACACTAAAGAAGATTGACTTTTCTTTTCTTTAAAAAAAAATGAGAATTTCCCTATGTAATGCTTTTAAGAAATTGTTCGATTGTGAAATTTTCTTTTTATGAAATACCATCGTTATCCTAGTTTACAATCATAATTTATCGGCAAAATTCCAACATTGCAAAACCCTTTTCTCCTCGCGCACAATCTCTTTCAAAATTTTTGAACAAAATTCTTCTTGCTATTTCTAAAAGGATGCCTATTCTTCTATAAAATCCTCACTTTCAAACCACTAACAAATGTGTGCGTTGAGTTTGTATGACAAACAAGATTCTAAATGGTAAAAGTGTTTAAAAAAAATTCTTTTGTAAACAGGACTTGTGAGCAAAGACACGCTAAATCAAATAACCTACTTCTTTATAATCCCAAAACATTTTCTCTTGAAATCGTATCACGAGTCAAAATATTCATCAACGCCGAACTAAAATTGTCAATAAATTATTTTTCTCGCTTAATAAAATGGATATTTCATAAATCAAACGACAATCTTCGATAAAACTTTTACACTAAATTTTCCCCACTTCAATTAAATATGTTTTTCTTTAACATCCAACGAATTAAATTCTTCTACCATCAAAACTTGACCCTTAGTCTTGAAAAGCTAGATTGCTCGCGTACCCATAAACTCAATTTGTAATGAACTCGAATTTTATGTTACCCTCAGTCAAAACATTTTACACGTTTCCATTAGGAATCCAATTGTCCATACTTTTGCTTGATTTTATACAACTAAACGTAACCGTATATGCACAAGTCTACACAATTATGTCATGAAACCATATATCTACGCCAAAAACACGTGCGGTTAACAACATCAAAAATCTGCTTAATGCCTTATTCACATTATGTGTTTATATGTCGCGTTGCTTGCTATGTTTACAACATCAAAACTGTTTAATGCTTTAGTTTAATGTCTTCTCCTTTGTGTATAAATATTTTGTGTCCACTAGCTACCCACACATAACTAAGACGAATTATGTGGACCATACGACAATTGGACTAATTACGGGTGCACACGTAATTACAAAAATTGGGCGCATGGAAAATATAACAAGTCCTAGTGTGTGTAACCTATCATGACTTGAATAACAACACGGATGAGGTATGATAACGACATGGTGGATACGCCGCCGGTACATCCTATACATAAATGTCCTGTCATACTACCAAAAGTAGAGTTATTCGTGCCATGAGAAGTTTTGGGTGTCGAGTTAAAATTTTGACCAACACTTGCGTTATTTATCTTTTGCGATACCGTTTATATTTACTAGTCTAATTACGCTTGCATTATTTATCTTTATGCATATTATGACCTTATTTTGAACCACACTCTCTACTATGCAACATCATCCTTGCTATGAATAATCCATACTTGTAATCTCCATCAACTTCGTTTCCTTCCTCTTGCCTTTCCTTGCTTAATCAGCAATCCTTACATTATCAAGAATCTATTTCTAAATCCCGTAAGCTCTGGCCTTAATCTCTAAAAGCATTTATACATGTAAAACAAGATTCGTCTCTCACTTTCACATATTTTCTTGACTAATTATATACTGGATTTCAAAACTAAATAAATACTATTTATATCACCAAAAAGCTATTTTCAAATAGTCCAATTTCTCTTTTATTATAGTCGCCTTCAACCTTGTGCAAACCAAATATCTATTACTAAATACTGCTCATTTCCACATCTAGTCACTCATTATACTCACATTTTTACTATTCCACCAAATTACCCAAGGACACTTCTTTTACAAGCCAAATTTCCACTATTTCATATATGATATACCGTATAAATACTTATTTTCCCAAGATCTTTACTAATTCATGCATGTAATGTTGTATACTTACTTACTTTTCTAAAAATTTGTTGCATTAACTCCGTATACAAACTAACTCCCTTCATTATTTACAAAACACTTTAGTCGGTCAAACTTTCAAATTTCTATGTACGACCTTGGGTTAAAATTTTAAAACTACTTCTCTTACGAGCATAATAATCGCACAAGTGACTAGATACCGTATTTGATTTAAACATAATAAACTAACTAGTCTTGTTCTTATTAAACCCATATCAAACCACTTACCTATTTTTCAAAAGGTTGACTCTTAATTAAATTTCGAGACGAAATTTCCTAAAGTAGGGGAGACTGTAACATCACGTTATTTTTACTTTTCATGTATTTTAAATTCTATACTTAACAAATTCCAAGTTCGCCTTTATTCGCTTTTTTTATGTTACTCCTACCAATTCATGACGAGTCGTCATGATAATTTACCCTATTTAATTTAGGCGTCTTAACAAGAAACTCATTTAGTTAAGATCTTAATATATATTTATCTTTAAAATAAAACATATATATATATATATATATATATTTTTAATAAGACTTTAGTTAAAAAAAAAAAGGAAAACGAAAATATGAATTGAACATTCAAATGATTATCTACTTGCCTTACGTTTTTTTTAATGTTATTATTATTTTTTTTAAATATATACTTACCACTAATTAACTTCTAACCACCCTAATTAATTCATTAAATACCCAACCCCTTCACCCCAACTATAAATACACCACTCCTACCCATTCTAACACTTGCTCATTTCTAAATCCTCTCTAAATCTCCAAATCTCTCAAGAATTCTCTCAAGAATAAGTGAGTTTCTCACTTCACCTTCAACCTCTCTTCTACTTTCTTCACTCTCCTCTTCTTCAAACCCTTTGAGGAAACCTCTAGGACCTCTCTCCTATTTGCCATGGCAAATAAACATGAGTAGGGCACCAATTTGAGGCCTCAAATGTGGTCATCTTCTATTATCTTTTATGCACTAGGTTGTTAATAATACCAACCAAGTTCACCAACAACTCAATGATGGAGGGACTTGTGTTATGGTTCATGGTTGACAAAAGGAAGGCCAAGGCTCATCCAAACTAAGTCACCATACCCTACTTCCTAAGTTATATTATATAAATACTAAATTATATAAACTCTACTAATTTAATAACTCGGAAAGGCTTGTGGATACATCCCTACCTTACCAATGCTTGACTCTCATGACCATCCGAACCACCTCTATGGTGGTTTGTGTTTTGGTTCGCCTAAAAGGCTTGCTTGACTCTTATGACCATCCGAATCACCTTCATGGTGGTTTGTGTCTTGGTTCGCCTAAAAGGCTTGCTTGACTCTCTTGAATCTATAACCTAAACTCGAATCTAAGACCCTTTATTCTTTAATTATAGATAACCAAGGCTAAAGCTAAACCTTCCAAGACTTACCTTTTTGGAACTCTATCAAACGCACCTAAGGTGAGTTCATACTTGTCCCCCTTTTATTCTTTATTCTTTGGGGCTCAACATGTATCACTATCAAAACTAAAACGATTTCATACTCTTAAAACTATTATGCTCAATCTAAATGCTTATATGCTATGCCATGCTAGAATTCAAAGTCTTACATACAAATGTACGATTAGTTAACAACCCACCTTACATGTATAGCGCTATAGGTTGACACGCCGCCCCCTTTATGGGTCATGATAAGATGAAGTCTTTTGTGTTATCGAGTGTTGTTGCCGTTTGTATGGTTCTACGTGCATATGCCTATAACATGATGATTCGAGTAGACTTTTCTATACTATGTACTTAGACTCAAACTAGTATGCTCACCAATGCTTTATGTGTTGACGGATATTTTATACATGTTGCAGGAAATGTTTGATGCAAGATATTCAAGAAATCTACTTAGGATTGGACTAGAAACTCACGCTAGTTTAAGTTCTATACTTTGATGTCGTATTTCTCTTTTCATGAAAACAATTTGTATTCTGTTATCTTTTTAGACGATAATTATGCTATGAATGAAATTTTATCTTTAAATCATATTGTCACGAATTCTAGTGTCATGAAGTCTTTGAACAATCTATCACAAGTCTCACCCCGATGTTTCCGCCATCGGTTGGGGTGTGACAAGAAAGACTAAATGAATTACCAGATACTAGGGTTTACATTTGGTTATCTACCGAAGCCTTGATAGAATTTCACACTACCTTAACGTACCTGTAAATTCATGATTACGTTTCGGACCGCAATCACCAATTTACCTTACATTAGGGTTTTGTGTCCTTCTATGACTCTAAACACACATGTAAAATAATGCAATTAACCGTGTGGTTGAATCGTATACAATGTATCCAAAAATAAATCCAACTGTTGAGCAGGAAAAAGATCACTACCAGTCAGTGAGTAAGAACCTCTACCGATTGTTGAGCAGATGCGATAGCCTCTACCAGTCGTTGAGCAGGTTGTTAGGGCCTCTACCGACTGTTGAGCAGGCATGATGACCTCTACCAATCGTTGAGTAGGTTATTTGGTACTCTACTAACTGTTGGGCAAGTGCTTCATCCTCTACCAGTTGTTGATTAAGTGTAACAATTATTTCACACATAAATTGCAAATTGATAATATGTACATGTAAGCAATCAAGTATCAAGTATAGCATACGGGTTGTAATAGAGTTGCCCTAGACAAAGTTAATGACTCTAGGTGCGATTATAACAAATAGTTCTTATTCCATGATTTCTAGTATCAACTGTTCAAATATAGTAGATAATCGAATCCTCATGTATAACTAAGGATTAAGTTTGATGCAACACACAATCAAGTTTCAATAGTTTGGTTATCATGGGTATCCAGTTCATGTTTGAAAAGGTGAAGGATATGAATTTAGTTCTTAAGAGGATGATGAAGGACTCAGAGTATAATGAAAGATAGTTAAGGGGTTTATTTTATAAATTTTCAAAGAGGCACAAGTAGTAAGGAGATTATTTAGCAGCATGAATCGTGGGGTTTGAATCAAATATTAAAATCAAGTGTATGAGAAGACAACGGATCTTCACAGAATAAAGCATGATTGTGGCAAATGCAATAATCGTGATAGTTCAAACTAGTTAGAAGCAAGCAGCAATCAATGAGAATTCGGAGGATTAAAATTTTCCGTGATTAGAAAGATTTTGTTTTCAAAATTGATTTTTTTGTCAAAAGCAAGGATGGTGGATTTTTTTTTTTTTGGTAAATAGTACAAACTAGATGGATTTAGATCATAATATTTTGGTGAGTCGGAGATTTTAAACACAATGTCGGGTTCCAAAAATCAAGATTTTGTTGAGATGTTTTGTATAATAGACTTTGATTAACCCATAAAAGAAGTGATTATTAATAGATTAAAACATTTTTATCAAAAATCATTTGTTACGCTAATAAATTGTTACATAAAAGATAAATTTGTGGAAATAAAAGACTTTTTGACAAATTATTTATTTGCTATAGTTTGTGAAATTCCCAGGTGATGAAAGTTTGACAAAATTCAGTACTCTTTAGTGTTGGTGCTAGAGTATCTCCAATACACGGGTTATAGTTTTAAAAAAAAAGACTTTAAAATCTTGAATATGATGAAATTTTATAGTTCAGGGTACCAAAAAAATATATAAATAAAAATGTAGGGGGAGGTTTAAGATAAAAGTGGTCGGAATCGTCAAAGGTAATAGATTTAAGAAGTAAGATATGTAACATGTTGCAAAGGGAGACACATGATTTGGGTTTGATGCTGAAAATAATTAAACGTACGGGTAATATTATAAGTTTGTAAAATGAAGTATAATTGTGAAATCCACAAATGATTCAAGGAATTTAGGCTTAATGAGGGAATTATATAAGAAAGAAAATAGGTTTGAATTGCAAAAATTTTGACATTCAAAACTTAGAATTTAAATAAGAGTGAGGGGTATTAATGAAAATAATACACAAAGATTGTAATAATTTATCCATTAACGAAAACGTTGACTTATCAAAACAGATCGAACCTAAGCCCAATGAATTTGCCCTAACAATCTAAGAGTACCTTAGGATTGCCACAAGTGAAAGAGAGTAGACAGGGTCAAGCTAGGGTAAGAATAAGGACGATGATAGGGATACAGATAAGGATAGAGCTACAAGCAATTGAAGCAAGTACTAATTATAGTCCTAATGTTATAGACTAGATTATTTTTCTAATAACCTAATTCCCTATAACCAAGGCTCTGATACCAATCTGTAACACCCCAACCGATGGCGGAAACATCGGGATGTCACGTATTGACGATTGTTCAGTAGCTCATGGTAAATAATAAGTTTCAATAATTAATTAAATAAATTACATACATTGTTCTAAATGAATTTGTACATCAAAATGAAAGATACTAGATACAAATCTTCAAACATTAACTCTAATCTTCAAGCAAGCTATAACCTGAAACATGTTAAGTTTGAAAATATTTTGGGTCAACAAAAATGTTGGTGAGAATTACATAGGTTTGAATAAAAAAATGTTGTACAATTCGAGTGTCATGGCTAGTCTAGTCCATATGTGAAAACAAAACTATCAGGTAAATCGAGTGCATAATCAAACCTTGTGACTAGAATATTGTGGTCCATCCCATACGCATATGGTTCACTCGATTATGTTATGTGTTCGATAACAATCACCCACGCTACCTATGTAGGAGGTACACGTATCCGGGTGGGATTGTCAGTCCAATAGATCTATCATTGTATACCGTCGACTGATCAATGTTAATGATTATGCTAGAATAATGTGCTTACCCTAGTAATGTTTAAGACATAATGCAACATAGAATAACACATAGACACTTATGATTGAATTGTAAATTGAATGTTGTAACATGTTTCACCCCAAAATAGTAAATGGAAAAAGGGGCTATGTAAACTCACCTTAGGTGCTTAATGAGTTTGTGAGTTTTCTTGAGCGTGCAAACACTTAGTAATAATGCCTTGGAAAACTCGAAACTAGCTAGAGGGGATAATGATGGATGAAAACTTTAGTATGTGGGAGATGTGATAATAATGTTTTTTTTTATTGAATGTTATAAAGAGTTGAATGGTAGGCTATTGTATTTATAGTGTAGAAATTGGATTTGTAATTAGGGACTACTTTGACTAGGCTAGAATTTAGGAACAACTTTGACTTGACTAGAAGACCATATTTACTAACACTTTGACTTGACTAGGAGACCATATTTACTAACACTTTGACTTGACTTGACTAAGAGACTACGTTTGACTTTTCAGGTTTGACTAAGGGACCTTGAAAGGGTTTAAGTTTAATTGGTTTTAATTAACATCACAAAACATCAAATGGTGTAGTGGTGTGACATCCGTCACCTTCGTCTTTCGTCAAATTGACAATAATAGTCCTTAGAATATTATCATTATAGTTCCTGTAAGTTTTTCGTCGTTTTCAAATTTAATTTTTTTAAAGCAAACTGAAATTTCATCGTTTATAGTTATTGTGGATCGGGTATAAGTTTTAACCTAACGCGTATGTTGCAACATTATTCGAAAATATATATATATATATATATATATATATATTATAAAAATTTCAAGTTATAAAAGTTTTAAGTTAAATAGTTAACTTAGTTAGTGATTATAAAGGGAAAACTAAAAAGAAAACTTTGAAACTAACTTAGGTTAAATAGGAGGGGCTAATTCTGCCAAGTTCCAAAAGTTTAAAAGGTTTTTCCCTCTCCACACTGCTGAAACGGTTTTCCGGCCGGCCACACAGCTCCGGCGAAGCTTTCCGGCGAAGATCAAACACCCTCTTTAATGTACAATCACGCCTAATAATTATTGCAATGCGTTTCTCCATTCATGATTAACGTTTCTCCATCATTTAGACGTATTTAAACGTGTTTTAAAGGAGCTTTAATCCGGATTTATGATGAAATGACCGGAAAATTTATTATCAATCAAAGAGGCGTTTTTTTTTAAAACCTTATAAGTACTTGCTATTATTCGCTTTCTGCATTCATCACCATATCAAACCCACAACAAAAAAACATCTGAATCGCGTTCCAACTGCTCGATTTTAGCTTCTTTTTTTTCGAGCCTTAGTTCCCTCGTTCGGCCCTCAAATCGCATTGTAAGTCTCATTTTTTGTGCCATCTTGTTAATCGGCCCTGTTAGGTCATTAGCCCTAAGGTTTTATTTGTTTTTCTTGCCTGAATCAAATTATTGGTTTTGGTCTAGGGTTAGGGTTCTTGGTTAGAGGATTTGGGGAAGATGACATCATTGCTTAATAATATAAATGTAAATAGCTTTCATTTGAAACAACAAAAGCCACTGATGGCTTAGTGGTGTGTGTGTGGGTTGGAAAACGAGAGGAGCCAGGTTCGAGCCTCTCTAAGGCCAGGTTTTTGGCAACATTTTCATTTTCTTTTTGTTTGTTTATTATTTTTAGGATATTACAATTAAATATATATATATCTTAAAATATTCATAATAAATTCATCTTTTGCTCAAAAATTATGAAAATTTAGGTGTAGCTTCTTGACACCATAAAGAAAATTTCTACAATTTTATTTTCTGAAAAATGCTTTATTTTTATATTTTTATTAAATTAAATTGTTTTAATCATAATTAATTGATAAAAAATTCATTTTTAATGATTTTAATCTCAAACCTTTTGGGTAATTATTTCTAACCATTCTAATCTGAAATAAAAATTATTGGTTCAGAAAATATTTAATTTTATTGACTTTCCTATTTTTTAATCATTTAAACATAATTTAAACTCGTTAAATCAGTTTTAAATATAAATAAGTTTATATAAATTATGGGAAAATTATTCTAATATGTTTACATCAGAAATCATCCATTTTCTATAAAATAAATATTTTTGGATCACGTATAGTATTATTAGTCTTATTTACGTTTAGTTAGACATAATAAAACATTTATTTATTTATACAATTTAAACATCTATTTTATAAATGTTTTTCTTATAAAATAGAAATACTCGTATGGTTTAATGTCTTAATTATTTTTTGTTGAATCGTTGTGTAACACAAAAATTATTTATTTATATATTTATGATTATCGTATTATTTTAATTTAGTTAAAGTAACTAACTAAATTATTTTGTCTTAATTATTCAAACATATTGTTATCTAAATATTCAATAGGTAATAATTATATTATTCAAACCACATTTACGACTTTTCATACATTGTTTGTGATATACAACTGTTACGTTAACGCGACTTATCATAAAAACTCTAATTCCCCAAATCGACTTAGCAAACCCTAATGCCTTAGACCCTAGATACCTTAGACTTTGTAGACTTTACCTTATTAGTATTTATATACGTTATAGGTTGAATTACTCGGAATTCTCACTACTTAGCTCACAACCGCTTAAGTGGATTTCGATCGCTTTCGCAAACTGTGAGTATATCTTTCCCCTTTTTTCTGTTTTACTCTTTTGGGGTGACTCATGTACTTACTATCAATTTTCTATTTCATCTTACTAAAATAGCAATTCTTATGTGTGTTTGCTTGTGTCATTTCGTGTATCTATGACCTGTCAAATCATTAACCGTTGCGGCCGGGCATTTCAATGAATAGTACTATGGTTTATACCCTTGTGACTCTGTTGAGAGTCCTCGTCATTGCTATGTATTACATTACTACTAGCGCATACTATATATATCTGCTTTCTTCTCTTAGGGTTGATTTGACCCGGATACCACTTATTACATCTTGCAAAATAACACACGAATTGCTAAAGTTTACCTTACTATATATAACAAACGGATGTACTCACCAATACATTATATGTGTTGACAAAATTGTTTTGTACATGTTTCAGGTGACGTTTGATGTTTCATGCTTTCACGCTTAGGCTGGACCTAGTGCTTAAATAAAAAGTTGAACATTTAATATTTATGTTTGAGATTTCTATTAAGACTCTTTGTATTTCGTTTTGAATAATGGAAGTTATTTGCTATTAATATTTACAATTTAGTCCATGTGCTATTGAACAATCGTCACTACGTGACACCTCGATGTTTCCGCCATCGGTTGGGGTGTTACAAGTGGTTTGTGTGGTGTGGTTAAGGTTTAGCCCGCCAGGGACTCGGGTTTGAATCCTGGCTCAGGCCAACATTTTTTTAACGTTTTTAAATCAGAATTTTTTAATAAAATCCAATTTAATATTGATTATAAGTCATTATTTAAACAAAAAAATTAATAAAATGGATGGGAAAGATAATGTAAACATGAATCGGATGAATAAACGAGGAGTTCTATATATATATAAAAAAAATTGTGTGATGTTACATCCACCTCCACCTTCCATCGTCGCCACCACCGCCGCCGCAACCCACCAATGCCGCAACCGCCACATATCACCCCCACCATCACCGCCACCGACCACCACCGACCACCGCCGCTACCGCCGCATGTCACCACCACCGACCACCACCCACCCACCACAACCAGTCACCACCGATTTTATTTCTTCGTTTTTACCTGCCTATCAACAACACAAAGTATTGTTTTGTTTCATTCCCACATGGCAATCAAAAAAAACATGGAATAGTAATGATCCATTCCATTACCTTGTCCATTCCATTACCTCATCCATTCCATTCCCTCTCCATTCCATTACCTCATACCAAACAGACCCTTGATTTGTGTTAATACGCCCCCGCAAGATGGAGGATCCATTGGATACGCCAATCTTGGAGCGAAAGGAAAGAAACGGTGATCGTGGAAGTGGTTTGGTGAGGACATCAGCTAGTTGATCCTTTGAGCTAATGTGAAAGACCTTTAAGTGACCGACATTGACTTGTTCACGAACAAAGTGGTAGCCAAGGGCAACATGTTTCATGCGGGAATGGTACACCGGGTTGGCACAAAGGTAGGTGGCACCAGTGTTGTCACAGAAAAGAGATGGTGTGCGTGTCGTGCGAAGACCGAGTTCTTGGAGAAGATTTTTAACCCATGAGATTTCAGCTGCGGCGTTTGCTAGTGCTTTGTATTCTGCTTCAGTGGATGAGCGTGAGACTGTAGTAGATCTTCCTCCGTTATGTATGCCTCCCCAATCAGAATCTGAGAAAGCATGTAAATCAAGTGAGGACTGTTTATTTAACAATAACCCATGGTGCAATGTTCCTTTCAAATAGCGGAGAACCCGTTCGAGAGCTTGCCAGTGTGACTGTTTTGGGTGGTGTATAAACTGGGAGAGTTTGTTGACGGCGAAAGAGATACCAGGGCGGGTGAAGGAAAGGTATTGAAGTGTGCTAACAAGTTTACGATAAGGAGTTGGGTCAACGGGTGGAGAGGCATCCGAAGGTATAAGCGGATCAGAGACGCTTAGGGGGGTGAGGACCTCTTTGGCACTATCCATTTTGAAAGTGGTTAAGATGTCCTGAATGTGCCTGTGTTAGGAGAGGAATAGACCCTGAGGAGTTAGAATGACTTCGATTCCTAGGAAGTGATGTAGAGGGCCTAAGTCTTTGATTGAAATTTTTTTGCTTAGGGCTTGAACAAAGATGTCCATGAATGGATTATTGTTTCCAGTGAGGACAATGTCGTCAACGTAGACGAGTAGGTAGCAAGTGTTACCATTTGTGTTGTAGACAAAAAGAGACGCATCAGAGAGACATTTTTAAAACCGAAGCTAATGAGGAAAGCAGTTAATTCATTGTACCAAGCCCGCGGGGCTTGTTTAAGGCCGTAGAGAGATTTCTTGAGTTTGCAAATGTGATTAGGAAACGCCGAATTTGCAAATCCGGGTGGTTGAATCATGTACACATCCTCATGTAACGTGCCATGAAGAAATGCATTATTGACGTCTAGTTGGCGTAACGACCACCCTCGAGAGAGTGCGATGGAAAGAATAGTGCGAATGGTGACAGGTTTCGTTACCGGGCTAAAGGTATCAAAATAGTCCTTACCGTACTGTTGATGAAACCCTTTTGTGACAAGGCGCGCTTTAAATTTATCAATAGTTCCATTGGGTTTTCGTTTGGTTCGGAATACCCATTTGCATCCGATTGGATTTTGGGTAGTATGTGGGACAAGCTCCCAAGTATGGTTTTGAAGAAGAGCGTTGTATTCAAGATCCATTGCTTGTCGCCATTGTGGATCTTTCATTGCTTGGATGTGAGTAGAGGGCTCAATGAATGTAGGAAGTGGGTGAAGTGTGGTGGAGTTGATGAAGTTGGAATTGTAATATTTTGGGTTAGGATTGCGAGACCGTTGTGGGCGAGTAGAGGTGGTAGGAGAGGGGTTAGTTGAAGGAGTTTGAGATGAGGAGGTGGTAGAGTCATTGGAAGGCTGTGTAGGTGAATTAGGTTGTGTAGGAGTGGATGATTGTGTAGGAAATGAGGACTGTGTATGGACAGTGGAGGACTGTGTAGGGATAGCGGAGGACTGTGTAGGGTTTGGGGAATGTTGTGTAGGTGTAGTAGAAGGTTGTGTAGGGTCAGATGAGTGATGTGTAGTATCAGGCAACTGTTGTGTAGGTGCAGCAGAAGGTTGTGTAGGGTTAGGAGAGGGGTGTGTAGGAGGTATGGGTTGGGCTGTGGGATCGATGGAGGTTGTGTAGGGTGTGAAGGCTTTGGAGGATTTGGTATGTTGTGAAGAAATGATTCATAGGTGTCAGTGGGAGAAGTGGGGTTATTGGTCTGGGATGGGAAGATGTGTGGTATGAATTCAACATGGCGAGAGTGATATAGCTTGTTGGTGGCTGGATCAAAGCATTTGTATGCTGATCTGGAAGAGGAGTATCCAAGAAAGATACATGATACGGAGCAAGATTGTAACTTGGAGGTGTTGTATGGGCGGAGCCAAGGATAGCAAAGACATACAAATGGTTTTAGTTTGGAGTAGGTGGGAACAACATTGAATAACATGTCATAAGGTGATTTGTTGTTCAGGATGGTAGTGGGTAGACGGTTGATGAGATAAGTGGCGGCTTGAAAGGCATGTGACCAAAATTGTGATGAGAGTTGAGCATAGTGGAGGAGGGCAAGGCCCGTTTCAACAACGTATCGATGACGACGTTCGGCCATCCCGTTTTGTTCGGGTGTATGAGGGGGATGTGGTGTAGTGAGAAATTCCATGAGTTGTGAGAAATGGTTTAAGACCAATGTATTCACCACCATTGTCGGTAAATAGAGAGATAAGAGATGTTTGAAAAAAAAATTCCACTAGTGATTTGAATTGTGGAAAAAGGATGGAGACGTCGGATTTTCTTTGTATCGGATATAACCAAATGTATTTAGAAAAATAATCGACAAATATGACATAGTATTTGAAGCTGTCAATGGATGTTTGAACTGGACCCCATACATCTGAGTAAATGAGTTGCAACGGTTTATTTGCAGCAAATGAGTTTTGACTAAAAGGAATTTGGTGGCTTTTATTTAACGAACAAGATTTGCAATGAAAAGACTCGGGTGACACTTTATTACCATTAAGTCATAATTTAGAAATTAAGGACTTGAAGACTTGAAACGAAGGATGTCCAAGGATATGGTGCCACGCAAGTAGAGATCTTGTTGTTGTTGCATTGATTTGAGGAGAGAGTGTGGTTGGTCCGTAGTAAACGTCATTTACGTTCACGCCCCGCATGAGATGCGCCCCCCGTGCATAGATCCTTAACCAAGAAATGATTTGGAAAAAATTCAACAGTGCTTGATTGGTACGACTAAGTTTTGCAACAGAAATAAGATTATTACGAAGAGATGGAACGATTAAGACATCGTTTAAGAAAAGCGGTCGTGAGTTGGTGTGAAGGGTTGTTTGACCAATGTGTGTGATAGGAAGGGTTTTACCGTCACCTAAAACTATCTCATCCGGGCCACCATATTCGGAAAGAACATGCATTTTGTTGTTGTTGTTGTTGTTGTTGTTGTTAGTGTGATTGAAAGCGCCTGTATCCCACATCCATGGAGTGTTTGAAACCGTTGTGTGAGAAGATGTATTGTTCACAACGGGGTATGAGTAGGAATTATGAGTAGAGACTTGATGGTCGCGTAGGAAGCGACTAAGTTTGCGACAGTCTTTCGTTACATGACCGGGTATGCTGCAAAAATAACAAAAAAAACGTTAGTTTGGCTTTTGTGGGTCGGGTTGTTTTGAGTTTGGGTTGCGGATTTGTTTGACCACGAGGATGGTCGGTTTTGTAATGAGGGGTTTGAGGCTGAGGAACAAGGGTTCCGATTGTAGTTACGGTTCGATTGATGAACAAAAAGGGAGCCATTGAGGCTGCAAATCAGAAAAAAAAAAGATGAAAGGGCTGTGTGGCCTACGGACAGAAGGCTGTCGAAAGCTGTGATGGATCGGTTGGCTCAAGGGAGCTTTAGGCTCTTGATACCATATAAAGTAATAGGTAATAGAGTGAATTGGATCGAATGTGTAATTCTCATTATTCATAGAAGATTATATAATGGTTACAACATTAATACAATAACTTGATTTCTAGGAGGACTATTGACTGGACTATTGACTAAGACTATTAACTATGACTAAATAATTACAAATGCATAAAGATAGCTCTTTGACTGTTGACTATGACTGTGACTATTGACTATTGACTATTGATTTGTGTTAATACTTTGGACTGCAAAATAATGTTATGTATCTACATAGAATTGTTTCTTTTAGGGGGTGTTTGGGATTGATTATTCAAAACAGATTATGCGTTTTGGAAAAGCATGGTTACAACATTAATACAATAACTTGATTTCTAGGAGGACTATTGACTGGACTATTGACTAAGACTATTAACTATGACTAAATAATTACAAATGCATAAAGATAGCTCTTTGACTGTTGACTATGATTGTGACTATTGACTATTGACTATTGATTTGTGTTAATACTTTGGACTGCAAAATAATGTTATGTATCTACATAGAATTGTTTCTTTTAGGGGGTGTTTGGGATTGATTATTCAAAACAGATTATGCGTTTTGGAAAAGCAGGGTGGAGCTGCTTATAGATTATTGCGTTTTGGTAGCCTAAAAAACTGATTATCTGCGTTTTCAAAACGCAATCCAAACACTAAAAACTGATTATCTGCGTTTTCAAAACGCAATAATCTAAAAATCAGATTCAAAACGCAATCCCAAACACCCTCTTATTATGTTGTGGCACAGAAATGTTTTGTTTCACCTAAATTATTAGTGTTTTGCTTTAGATTGAGACCTTCACTTTCTAAAAAATGATATTAATTGTCTGGCCCAAAAAATCATATCGTGTTTTGTCACTATTATATATGACCATAATTCTCTTATAATTCAGTTTTTATCCTCGTATATAAAAAGAACCATACAAGATACTACCTCAGATGTATACATGCTAATAAAAAGATATAAATCAAATTTATATCTTTGAGGTTAAGAATTTAGAAAAAAATAAATAAAAAAAACCGAAATTTGTAGTGATTTGTTGACGAAAGGTCTATATGACATGGAATGCAATAAGTTTGTGGTCAATTAAAGATGAAAATATTAAAGGAGGATAAAGAAAAAGTTGAAAGAAAGTTGGATTCATGTTTTCATCAAAAGTTTGAAGATATGAAGTTGCTCCACTTTAAGAAACAAGTGCATGTAATCAATATCATCACTCCATTTTGATTTGTCTTGTGTTTATTTATTTACTTATTTATTTATTTTATTAAGATAGCTTAAAAACAAGTATCTACTATCTAGAGACTTGTAATTTTTTTTGAAAGGTAAATTTCATTGAAACACAACGTCACTAACAGTTTTTAAAACGGGAACCATTGGGCCAAACGAAATTACATCAAGTTCAAAGGATTATTACACCAATCGTTCCAATCGATCCCTTTCAATCTATATCTATGACGAAGCCAAAAAAAAACGACATGGACTTAATAGATTGCATGACTTCAATTTTTGTTTGTGTGTTAAAGTTAAAAAAAAAGGCCAATCAAATTCATCCAACTCAAGCTAAAGCCACCCCCACGTCCAAGGGGCTTCCCCCCTTCCACACCCACCCAGGATTGCGTAGAGGGGCTTGAAGAGCTTCCACACCCTTCCTTCCAAGCTCACTTAGTATACTCTAAGTAATATAATCTCTTTACCTAAATTTGTTTTATTATTGTTTGTTTAATAGTGAAAAGATTGATTTACTATTAAATTCTTATTATATTTTTCATTTACTTTGTGAAGTTTTCAAAACGCATCCAAACCTTTTATTCTTCCTTTTAACCATCAACAATGGTTGTTATTATTCACTGCTATTAACTAACCTTTAAAAGTGTTTTGGTAACTTTGACTCAACACAGGGACGGAATTAGGGGAGGGTCAGGAGGGTCCGTTGACCCTCCGGCCGAACTCCGGCTTAGCGATTTCTTACTGTGATGAAGGTATTCAAAAGAGATGCTTTTGTATTTGGACCATCTTAAGTTGTATATCCCATGAAATAGGTTACTGAAAATAAGCTTGAGGACGGAGCTTTTAGTATTCATGGGGCTTCAAGAGTCCTGCTTGCTATTTAAGTTTGAAAGAATATGAACAGAGAAAAGAACTATGAAAGATGAAGATGATATGATGAGATGAAATATTAATAAAAAAATACCTTTTAGTTTACCCACACTATTTTTTAATATTAAACCTATTTGTTGTGGTACTACCCCATTTATATATAAAAAAAGAGCTAATATATGCGTATAGCATTAGTTTTGTACTTCAAAGTTCAATGCAGAGTCCAAGACTTTATTTAATACTGTCAAGTTTTAGTTTTTATATATTTATATCATTTGATTATCCATTACTTATATTTATAGTACATTTTTTTAGGGTACTACTATTTTAATAAAAGCAACAAATTTTATGAGTTTAATTAGTTTCAAGATTTTTAAGTACATCATATGTTTAGTTTTCTAATTTTTTATATGAGTAAAATAATTATTACAATACACTGGCCAATGCGTGTGTGTATATATGTGTGCGCGCGTTTATGTAAGCATTGACCCTCTGGTCGAAAGTTTCTAGTTCCGCCACTGACTCAACATATGATAACAGTTATTTTACCAATAGTAGTGTTATGGGTCAATATTGCGATTCGGAATCCCGGATCCTAGGTACGGTATCAGAATTTACTTGCAATAGTAGTAAGTGTTTTCCACTTTGTCTTGACTTAATTTCGTAGTATTCTAAAAAAGATCAAGTCTATGCTGAATACTAGCGAAGATGGCCATTGAACACGTGTGAAACAAGTCCTCAACGATCAAGGACGAATATGGCCTATTCCCCAGACTAATCGGGATAGTTGTTATTTTTGTTTTGTATAAATCGGGGTATTAATGATCGTAGTAGGACACATTCGACATTATCACTTTATGAGTTCACAAGCTCACTGCAACACCCTCACTGTAAACACTTAGCATGATCATTATTGTTCTCGAATTGTATTACGTTCAAGAAATCAATAAGAGATACTAAAGGCAGAGTGACAATTATCACCTCCCAAGGTTTTATGCCAGAGATCCCCAAATATCAATGGCTCACTTGTATAAAGTGGTTAAGTGTTCAAACCACAATATTTATCTTTACCCTTGGCTTACATGGCATAATTTGTGAATTTACTTTCTTCATGGGCTTTATTCAGATGTGGGTCTTTCAACCGCCTACTCTTTCGATGAAGGGTGTTTTTACTCTTTTAAGAACAAAGACACTCATACACAACTCTTAGAGGGGAGATCTAAGGTTCAAATATGAGCAAATGGAGTAATTTAAGATAAATAGTGTAGAGTTGGAGAAACATTTTCCGTTAAAAAATCAAGAAAACAATACTTGCAAGACAAGGAAAATTGTGTTTTAAACAACCATGACTCATGCACTAAAAGCAACAATACGTGCATGACAAGCAAATTATGTTTTAAACAAACACAATCAACAAGAGTCCCCATTATTTAAACTTAAAGTCAACAGACAGGGTAACAAGTACTACAAATTTATTAAAACACCAAGTAAAACATGATTCAACATGTTTCCTGAAGGCCTATTACTTGCAGATTTCAAGGACCTTTAGCCATGAAGGCCTGCTACTAATATCATCCCACCAAGCACTTACATGTTTCCTTTCTTTGATCATATACGCCTTCCCCACAGGACCAACCAAGTAGTTTGTAAAAGGAATGTGGCTAAGGTCTGCTAGGCTGAAGAAATCACCAGCCAAATACTTGCTTTTTGATAGCCGGTCCTCGTATATGTCCAACACTTTTGCGAGCTTCTCTTCACTTTCTTTGATCACTTGCTCGTTTCTTACTATTCCAAAATGCGGGCTAAACATAATGTGGAGCACAAGATTGTTAAGTGGCGGGTGATAATTGTGTGCCTCAACCTCTAGCCATTGGTTCACTAGACCTTGGTCTTCGAGTGTTTTTCCTAGTAAGTCGGTTCCTTGAGATTTGTATTTTTCAGCATAGTAACGGATGATGGCTCTTGATTCTTTCAAAAAAAAAAAAAAAAACACAGGTGAATGTTAAGTTGTTGAGCGTAAAGTATTTATCACATGATAGAGAAACAAATGACCAAAATTTTAAAAGGGACGGTTAATATTCAGAACCAGATAATCATCAAGTGTAATAATATGCGGCGTTGTAGAAGATGGTGTTCGAATGTTCTTATGTTAGAACTAGACAGTTCTTTGAGAGCCTCTCTTTAACTTTCCCAATACAAGTACTTATGCAGTTCTCGCAGGTCTATAATTCGTTATATTGAACACGCGACTTTAATGTTATTACAACGGAAGAGATTCATATACCCTCAAAAGAAATAACAGATCAAAATATCAAATGACCAGTTGACCACTGGAGAGTTTTTGGAAAAGAAATGAGAGATTATATATGTCAAGTTAGTAGAAGTCCCAAATTTATTAATAAATGGTTAAACAAATCATGTTTATTTAACCTTAGATAATCAATTTAGTAAAGGAATTTGTGAAACTGATTATTCATACCCTAAATCATCAAACAATCATAACCAAAATTAGTTTATTTAAACTTATGATAAGTATACTATCCACATGAAGTAGTGACTTGCACAGTACAAATGAAATTCCCCTAAAATTTAAACTTTTATAGATTCTGTGTTGTTATCTTATGATGGACTATCTCTTCAAACTCAACTGCAATAATCAAATTCAAAAGGTCCGGTTATTTAGACAACTAGGGTTTTTATTTGCACAACCCCTCCACGGGTCGTCGAGGCCTGGACAGCCCGTGGAGGGCCAAAAAGGCAAAAAGACGGGTCGTCCAGGCCCAGACGGCCCGTCTAAAGGCAAAAGGACGGGCTGTCCAGGCCCAGACGGCCCGTCTAATGGTTTAAATCCAATCCAATCATTGGTAATCATTGGCAATGATTAGGTGATGATTATTTGGTTTTTTTATAAGTGTAGTGTGGATGTTTAAAATGGGTTTGAATGTTTGGTTTTTATAAATGTTTGGTTTTTTATAAATGTTTTTTTTTTATTTGTATAATATGATCTTTTTTATATAATTGTGTATATGAATATGAACGAATGTCGTTTATGTTGCCGAACTAAACAAAACCAAAATACGAACAATAAAGCATAAATAAGCATAAATATTCCAAAAATTTACATAAACTATGAGTTCAATAAACATCTATAAAAACCAAACATTCAAAACGAACAATAAAGCATAAATAAGCATAAATATTCCAAAAATTTACATAAACTATGAGTTCAAAATGTACAACCAAAGAAATATAACCCACCCGTCTAACCCGACCCACCCGGCTGATCCGACCCACCCGGCTGATCCGACCCACCCGGCTGACTGGTGGACGCCCCACCATGCTGACTGCTAGACGCCCAATCCGGAAGTGCACACGGCTCCAAACCAGCTTCTCGTCGTCTCTCATTCTCGCTCTCTAACAGCCACCGCATGTCACCCCGCATCGACCCCAACTGATCCAGGATCTGCTGAAGTACCTGGGTCGTGCTATCATGCAACCTGACAACATGATAAACGCGGGCAGGACGCTGTAGCTCATCAACGGGGGGGTCTGGCATCTCTACATCCACCGGTGGGTCGCCGTCGGCAACGTGTGGCATCTGGACCTCAGGGGCAATCGGCCCATCGAGATGTCTGAGCGGCTCTGGCACAAAATGCTCGCCACGGTCGCCAGGAGGTCCGAAAGCACGCTGGTAATAAGCGTGTGGGTTGCTGCGAGGGACCCGTGCTGCCACCTTCATCTGCGTCATAGTCCTAATATTTAACGGCCTGAAATGCAAAACAACAATAATAATATTAAATAATAATATATAAAATTAAATAATAATATATAAAATTAAATAATAATAATAAATAATAATAATAATATTAAATTATAATATATAATAATAATAATCTTACCTGGCCATCATCGGACGAGGTAAGTTGTTCTCCTCAGCATGCGTCCACAATTCGCCCGGGCAAAGACGCAACGCGATGGCGGTGACGATCCCACCAATCGGAATCTCCCCCGCCGGGTGCCTATGAGGGTAGGTCGCGATGTACTCGGCAAAGCACCTGTGTAGCGCAACCGGCCTACCCCTCAAGATGCAGTAGAGGTAGAAAAGGTCAATCTGCTGGACCCTCTCGTTACAGTTACACCGTCCGGCAATCGACCAGCTAACCAAACGGTGTATGTAACGGATCAGAGGGTCCCGGATGTTGCTGGACCTATCCATCCTGCACAGAATAATAATAACATTATAAAAATTTCGGCAGAGTTTCCTCTGTTTTTGTACGAACCAGACAACACAAGTCGTCTACAAAAATCCAAAAACAAACAACCTAAACTAACTAAAATACAATAGTAATTAACTAAGCGAACTAAATAACAATAATAATAACGAACTGAACTAAATGAAAACAATAACAATAATAATACCTCTCGCCGTCCTCCCCATACGCTCGACCACCGATAGTGGGCCACCAGGCCATCAGCATGTCGTCTGGCAAGGTCGTCAAGGCCGTGGTGTACATATCCTGGACAAGCTCCTCCTCTCTGTACCAGCAGCAAGTAGTAGCCCACTGGTCCATCGTATATGCGTAGAGCTGTCCGAATAATCGGAACTGTACCTCAGGCTCAGGCTCGCCGTCAGGACCTACTGGAGGCTCAACACCTGCTGGATGCGGCGCGTAGCGGAATGTCGAGATGAACTCGATCGTCAGTGGCCGATACGACTCATGGTCGAGGTCAGCTAACATCCGCCCCCAAGGGCTGTCGTCTGGGATCCACTCCTCAAACCTCTCCGCTCCACCGATCGCGCGTAATGCGGACCAGTCAACACTGCGCGATCCGTGTATCGGACGCAGCTCCATCTGACCCCAGCGCGCGATCTCGTAGTCGTCGTTATCGTGCCTGTAGGGCCAATCTCTCAAGTCGCCACCTGCAAGAGGATTCCGTCCGCAGGCTGGTTACGGCGTCTTCGGTTGTTTCTGTTTGCCATATCTGCAAAACAAAAACAAAACACTTTAGGCGCGCGTTTATATTAAAAAGGAACTAAACAAAACACAAGAACAATAACACTTTAGGCGCGCGTTTAGGTTTAGGCGCCTAAACACAACAACAACAAATCAATAATTTTATAAAAATTTGGCAGAGTTTCCTCTGTTTTTGTACGAACCAGACAACACAAGTCGTCTACAAAACGCTTCAAACATTTATAATAAGTCTAAAAAATGATGTTACCTTTCGTATCATACAATTGCAATTGACAGGAACATGGCAATCCATAAGTCTTATTGAGTCGGTGTTCACAAGACCTCTTTTGTTCCATATAATAATTTATCTTGTTGACCCCTCCGAGCATCAAATTAAGCGCTAGATGGGAAACCCTACCGATTACGTCTTGAAACAACGGTAGATCATGTTTCCACATTCTTGTTGATCGGCTTTGTTCGAAGGAGTGCTTTATCGCTACGCGCCGTGATTCCATAACTTTGTCTATTTGCATCACAAGCGCGTGGAGCGAGCTGTTCGGGCCTTTTATGTACCTCTTAATCAGAGCATGCTGACTCTCGACCCTGTTGGTCGTAGTCTGACCGAACGTAAGGTTTTCATTTGCCCATGCTTCCACAAACATTTCTTTATAATCTCGGAGCCAAACTGACTCCATGTAGTCATAAACCTCTGTAAAAAACAGAATAGTGATGTCAATACAGAAAATATGTACGCTTGTAAAGCAAAATAAAAAATAAAATATATACCCGTTCGATCCTGCCCCCAAAGTCGTCTGTAGAGCGCTTCAAGATTGAATTCGTAAGCCTCTTTGTCAGGAGATTTACACAGTCGACCAAAATACTGCAAAAATATTTCCCATTCTTCTTTTGGAAATCCTGCTTTATGATATTTTGCAATATTTCGTTGAATATGATACCTGCAAAACAACAACAATAATATTAATAATAATAATAATAATAATAATAATATTTCGTTGAATATGACACCTGCAAAGCAATTTCGTAGCATCCGGGAAAACTGAAGCACATGCACTCATCAGAGCCAGATCTCTATCTGTAACAATTACACGTGGCTCCATACTCCCCTCCAGCAAATCTTTGAGCCTCTCAAGCACCCATGTGTAGTTACTCGTTTTCTCTTTAACGATAAATGCATGGGCGATACAAAACGACTGGTTTGTCGACGTCATACCCACAATTTGAACAAACGGGATTCTGTACTCGTTCGTTTTGTAGGTGGCGTCGATCAGCATCACATGTGGAAAGGCACGCCAGAGATTGTACGAAACCCGGTGTGAAAAGAAAATATTCTCAACAGCATCTGTCTCTGGATTCTGCTTGGTGAAATAAGTAAATTTCTTTTCAACCAGGATACTCTCGAGTATCTGCATAACAATAATAATAACAATATTTAATATTTAACAACAACAAAATTAATAATAGTCTATGACAATAATAGTAATTAATAATAATACCTGCATTGGGGTTTTATCGCCGTAAATTCTATGTTTAATCTTGCTCACTGTATTGTGTATGTCTCTTAGAATACATTTATTATTCGGGTTTTGTGCTCTGATGGCCAAATGTATGTTTGCCGGTTCCAGGCCTTGAAAATAAAGTGTTTCCACCATTTCTTCTTCTTGTGGTGTCAGCCGCCTAGCAAAAGCGTGACCCTCAACATGTATAAAAGGGTCGTGGTTATGATTCGCGTGTTTAACCTCCAACTTCCAACCCTCTTTGCGTAGCCTCCCTATTAACATAAATGGACAGTTAATCTTTTTGCTACCCGTAGACCTTACTGTGGCTGTAGTATGGTATTCGCAAGCACGGTCGCATCTCAGGTCTATCCTAATTTTTCTTGCATTATTTCCACTGCCTTTTGAAACAGAACGTCCTGTCACTAGGACGTAACCGCTAGCAAGGGCTCTATCGTAAGCCCATTGTTTCATCTCTTCAACAGACCCGAATACCTGAAAATTTACACAACAGTCTAGTCTAAATTCATACTACTCTAAATACCTGAAAATATATACTACTGTAAAGATATACTAGTCTAAATTCATACTAGTCTAAATACCTGAAAATATATACTACTGTAAAGATATACTAGTGTAAATAAATAAACGCACCTGCTCGGTTTCATACGAAACATCCGGGTTAGGTTCAACTTTTATGTTAGCATCTTCCTGGTTGTCATCATTAGCACGATTCCCGCGCGAATGGTAACTCCCGTACGTGTACTGCGGGTAGCTTGGTGGCACGAAAAAAGACTCCTGTTCCTCTACATATTCCTCGTTGAGATCGGGCAGCATGTTCCCGTCATTACCACGAACCCCGGATTTAACCTCCTCTTCACCAACTTGAACCTCGGGTTCATACCCTACGCTTTCAGAGACGTAAGACTCGTTCTCAGACAGGTCAACGGTTGAAAAGCTTTGTAAATATGTCATCGTGAGACCGGGAAGTCGAAATGGGTCGAGGGTTTTGGTGGTGGTGATGTTTTAAGGTTTGGTTCAAATGGGGAAGAAGCTGATCGTGTAATGGTTAAATCAGGAAATCTCAACGGGCCGTCGAGGCTTAGATGGGTCGTCTAGGGATTAAATGCCCTAACCTAACACGTTTCAACGGGCCGTCGGGGCCTGGACGGCCCGTCCTTAAGCACCTTTTTCAGACTTTTCAGTCTGAACTGTCTGCTTTTGCAGGAGTTCAGACTGATCACCTCGTACCTCGTACTTCTACGGGCCGTCTGGGCCTCGACGGCCCGTCGGTTTTGTCTTTTCTGTAAACAAACGGCCCATCAAGGCCTGGACGCCCCGTCCTGAAACCCTAATTTTTCTTAACGGCCCATCTAGGCCTCGACGACCCGTCCTAAGGTTGTTTAGGGTTTTTTGTTGGTTGTGTAAATAGTATCACCCAATTCAAAACACAAACCCTAACCCTAACATTGTAAACTTGTAAAGTACAAACAGCTGATGCATGCAGACAAAATTCCCCTAAAATCTAAACTTTTTATAAATATAAATTTCGTGTTCTTGAAATTTTACCGAAGAGAGTGTAATCTCCATCTTGAATCACTGGAACAGATCCAAACGGCTGTCGATCATCAATTCACCAATCATCATCAAAATTTTATTAAATAAATTAAACTATAAATGAATGAATCAAAGTTTAAGTTAACTATGGTACCTACCTGTAGTTTGAGGAACTCCGGATTGTGATTTTCGCCGGCGATGAGATCGACGGGAAGCGTCTCGAACTCGATTTGTTTCTCGACGAGACAAAGCAGGACTCGTTTAGGCGATGCGTATGCTGGTCCGTACACCTTCACCACCATCCTCACGTTCACGTTTACAGTTCTACACACAGCCTCAAAATTTTATAATTAATTGGTATATATTTATACTCTATTATTGAAGTTATTATTATTGAAGTTAATAGTATTCAGTTCACTCTTTTTTACTTCTATGTAGGCCACGTGTTCAGATATATGTTTTAAAGGTGGACACAGTACTTTTGTCTGGGTGCTGGTTAACATCATCGTCGACGTCACTAAATAATGTAGTCTGCTATTTTTATGATGGGTGATGTTTTTTGCACCGGAGGTTTTTTAGGGTTTTACACAACTCTACTGCTTGTAGAGGCCTCTACGAGCAGTAGAGGTGTCAGAGCACTGAAACTCACAAAACTCTACTACTGGTAGAGGCCTCTACGAGTGGTAGAACTTTGTTGCCCTAAAAACTTAACCCTACTACGACTCGTAGAGGCCTCTACGAGCCGTAGAGATGGAGGCCCACAGAACATTCAATGTTCAGAGTGCATACAGGCGTGTCAGTCAGCTCTGCGACTCGTAGAGACCTCTACGAGCCGCAGAGGCATGGTAGTTGATGTAATTAAACCCTATACGACCAGTAGAGGCATCTGCGAGTGGTATAGGGTTAGAAAGTACGACGTTGGCGTTAACAGGTATAAACTGGAAATCATGCATTGGAAATGCCAGCTTCCTATAGAGTATCACCGGTTTATTATACATATTCAAAATGTTCGGGGAGACGGTAACTGTGGGTTCTGATCCGTATCTGTGTCTTTAGGGGGTCATGAGAATGACTGGGCTACAATCCGTCAGGATTTGATGAACGAACTACGTGAACGCTATACTATGTGGCAAGGGATGTACTCAAGGTGGGGTTGGTATACGGTCGATTCCGTATACCAGTCATTAGATTACTTTGGAATTGGAATGGCGCCCCGAGACAAATGGATGGAGTTGCCGGGGCACGGAATTGTCATTTGTGAGAAATATGGTGTGGTTCTTCAAGTATTCCACCCTAGAAGAGGATTATCTACCACTTACTTCCCTGTGTTTACTCATCCTGACGACTTACCTGGACATCCAATCATATCGCTAGCCTTTGTGAACGACGACCACTTCTTCGTGCTTAATACAACAAAAGACGCTCCAATGCCACCTACGCATGAATTTTGGAACCGTTTGGTGGGGCGACATAACGTTCATACAAACCCATGGGTTAGGCTATATTGGGATCGTCTACAACAGGGTCTTATGTTGTAATTATAACGTGTAACGTATTATTAATTGAATTTTTTATTTTCGTTTACGCTCTTTTATAGATATAACAAGTAGTGGAATTTTTATTTATTTATATTTATAAAACCTCAAATAACATACATAAAATTAACAAACAAAACACAAAAAAAAAGGTTTTCTACCACTCGTATGGGCCTCTGCAAGCAGTAGAGTATTTATATACGAGTCGTAGGGGACTCTACTGGTGGTAGAGGGTGGAACCGATACGAGCGTAGAGCACTCTACCACTCGTAGAGAAACAATGTTGGGAGCTCGTAGATGAGCTCTATGACTCGTGGAGGTTTTCTCTACTACCAGTAGAGGCCTCTACTAGTCGTAGAATAACACACATTTTTATTTTCTTTTTTTTTATTTTTCTAAATAATAGTATAATTTATAATAATAATAAAAATAATTTTTTTTTTAATTTGTTTCTCTATCACCAATAGAGACCTCTACTAGTCGTAGAGGATGCTTCTACGAGTCATCCAAAACGAAAGGAAAAGAATTCAAGTGAAACTCTACTGCTCGTAGAGGCCTCTACGAGCAGTAGAGGTGTCATTAAATGATTGTCAATGATTGGCAAGGTGGACCACATTTGACAGAGTTCTCTACGAGCAGTAGAGACCTCTACGAGCAGTAGAGTTCCCTCTACGGCTCGTAGAGGCCTCTACGAGCCGTAAACAGGTGCAAATAAGTTTTAAACAGGTGCAAATAAGATGTTCCTTTTATGATTAGACCGGGTGTAATGGTCGGTTAAAGGGACGTGGATGGGGCATTTTGGTGCTCAATTCACATGGCACACCGCCCCCACCCGGGATAATAGGGCGCTAAAGCTTTCAAGCGAAATATTTCACGTGAGAGGGAAGAAGGGTGGACCAAGGGGTCTGACACTTCATTTTTATTTTTATTTTATTTTTTTTTAATTCAAATTTAATACCATTATATATTTACTCCCTTTCACCCACCATTACACCCCTTGTCCATTTCAAGTCTCTTTCACTCATCAAGTGGTCTCACATTGCCAAGTGTCAAAAAATGTCCCTCTCTAATAATATGTATAATTTGAATGTTTTATATATATTTAGAATGTATTAATTGTGTAACAAACTATAGGAAATCACTCCGTGATTTTAGCATAGTCATTGACTATCCATGTATTATTTATAGTATTATTTATACCCAATTGAATGGAATGAAGGGGCAATTTTTTCCAAATTCTTATATGGTATCATCTCTTTACCGATCCCTCCACCCCTAACCATCTGCTTCCGCCGCAAACCGCCGCAAACTGTAGCCAGTTTGCTTCGCCTGCCTTCCTCCTTCGATTCTGTTCATCATCACCTTCTTCCATGGATTCCAAACAACTACATCCCGCCCTCACCGTATCCAATATCAAGACCCATATCCCTCTTCTCCTCGAAAAAAGATTCACCCCACTTCAATACCTGGAAAACCCTCTTCCAGGTACACTGCCATGCATATGAGGTCTCTGACCACCTGCTTCCCCGACCTGCAGTAGTACCGCCTCCTTTACCTGCCGATCCCGCCGCTGCAGCCTTGGCTGAAGCAGCGGCCGCTGCTGCTGATCAACTTTAGAATCGTATTGATGCCCTCGTGAAACAGTGGATTTATGCCACTGTTTCGCAACCTCTTCTTCGCATCATCATCCAGCCGAATCAAACTGCCTATGACGCCTGGATGGCTGTCAAAAGCGAATTCAATGATAACCAGAATACACGTGCTATTTTTCTGGGTCAGGAATTCGCAAATCTGTCTCTTGACAACTTTTCTTCGATGGGCGACTACTGTGATCATGCCAAGCATCTTGTTGATCAACTGGAAAGCGTAGGCTCCCTGGTTGATAATCGGATGCTTGTTCTCAAGGTTTTGATGGGATTAACGGAACAATATGATAGCATCTCTACGGTCTTACAAAACCGTGACCCGCTCCCTTTATTTTCTGAAGTCTGATCTCGCATCAATCTTGAGGAAAGCAAAAAGAAGAGACAAGTTACTCGTGCCTCCTCTGCTGCTGCCTCGGCTCTGCTTACCACAGCCTCATCTCACCCGAAAAATCCCTCTCAGCCTTCGAGTGCCTCACCATCAACAGCCGGCTCCAACAGACCACGCACAAATCGTGGTCGTGGACGCGGGTCAAACCGACAGTCCAGGCCTCCTACCAGCAGCCAGCCCAATCCAAACCACCCATACATAGTGTTTCCAAGCAATTGGACCGCCTCTCAGTGGGCTTCAGTTCTTAACAGCAAATCGGGCTCGCCACCATGCCCTTACCTGTAACAACCCTGGCTGATGTGGCCGGGTTGTCGGGTCGGGTTATCGGAGTTACACAGCGGAATCCAGGGTAATAACAGTCTTGTAGTCTTCCAGGATCCACGTCATCTTTTCTGTTGGGTTACCTGAACACATGTCAAAAATAGTTTCTGTCAACATAAAGTTGGTGAGGTCGCGTATTTTATAAAGTGAATGGCCAGTTCGTTTATTTATAATTCTTTTTATAAATATCTTTTATAAATATGCTTTACAATTCTATATTCTGGAGGGGAACTAGATATTCTATCGATTCGATTATATTTCTATTATTTCGATTAGATTCTATAAGTTGCCATTCCTTTCTATGGTATCACTCTGCTTGTGATAATATATGATTATTTCTACCTTCTACTCGGGTAGAATTGGTTCTTGTCCTCTAGTTAGACAAGAAAGGAAATGGCGATACCGTCCAGTACTGTCCTCGTTGTTTCTATTGCCCCTTTATATAACTTCTATTATTAATGATTCTTTTGTGTAAAGCATTATGTTTTCTAAATGACATGTATTTCCCCTAAAACACTTAATAAAACGGTAAAAGTGGGGAGTTCACGATACTCACTTGTTTGCGTTATATCTTCTAGCTAATCTTCTTATTACAATTATATTTCATATATATATTGATACATTTAACGCGTGGGACTTGTTAGATTGTAATACTTAGGATATATATCATATATACAATTTATATATATGGAATCCGGTATATATTAGATAGTCCTAAACTCGGGGTTTGGGCAATCTAGGCAAAAAGAAACAAAGCTGGCCTTTACAGCTTGGCACGCGAACCTAAAAGAACTCTAGACATTCTTACCCGAGCTTAGTATATCGTTTTATATATCGAATCTTATATATAAACGTATATATTTTATATATAATTATTAGTCTCTTATTATTATTATCAAGTCCGTACGTTATCCGTATTATATATATATTCGTATAATTCTAATAATACTCCTCGTCTAGTCAATGGACCGGGTTCTATTCCGGTGTTGACCGAGTCACTGAGTCGACTCGGCGACAACTTGTATCCTCCAACTTGATTATCGGTACCTCGCAAATACCATAACCAGTGAGTTAATATCGGCTTATAATATTGAATAAGTAACTTAATCAATAGAACTATAATCGGGTATTAGTCAAACAAAGAGGGAAATGGATTAACTATTACCCAATGAACTAGTGAATATCCGATCAACCGGAAAACATACCCGGTCATAATTCCAACCGGGAACAAAGGTACCGAAGGATCATGACAACTGAACCAACGGGTTTCTAATCGGAACAAGGCTCGGGATTCAGAAGTTAACAAAAGAGCTGATTGACAGTCACCATAGCTTGGTGACTGTCCGGGTAAGATAACGAACAACATGACGCGCAGGTGGTTTCCGGTTTAGTTTCAGATCTGTGGATAGAAAGGTATAAGGTTTCGAGGATATGATTACCGGCTGGTTCTAATGATAGGTTATAAGAAACTCGGGACAGTCACCCAGTGAACCGGTGACTCGTCCGGTTAATCAGTACACAAAGAGAGTGGGCCAAAAGGCTTCTTGCTACCCACGAATGAAAGACAGAAGATGCCCACGACAGTCACCATGGTCCGGTGACTGTCCGGTCAAAGTAACAAAGGCACGACACAAAGATGGTCTAGGGTAGTAGATTTGGTTGGTTGATGTTGGTTATCAGAAACAGAAGACGAAGAGACCCATACACAGAGGTGATACTTACCGTAGGACGAAGATGGATGCAGGTGGCCGGAGACAGTAGCCGGAACAGCAGCGGAGGCGGCAACAGCCGCCATGGCTGTCCAGCGATGGTGATGTCCTGAGGTTGGGTAGCGGTGGTGCCGGAGACAGAGGCGGCAGTGGCCTGCCATGGGTCTCCGGTAAGGGCTGTTTTGGTCAGAGCTTTACATCTTTGTGTGTGTATATACGATGCACAGAGAGAGTGAGAGCAGCGAGAGGTGAGAGACAGAGAGGGGTTTATATAGAATGAATTAAATAGAGGGTGTTTGGCTATGGGGATAAATACTGAGACTCGCGAGAACTGGTAATAATTATAACGATCAAACAAAAGACGTTGGATAACGGGTTATTAGCAGATTAGGAGCGTTTAACCGTAATAATAATAATTCATTAATTATTATTTATATATTCGGTTAAAACGGTTTGTCGAGAGATTCGAACTTGAATAATTAATTTGGATAACCAGGTGGTCAGGTCCGACCCGACCCGTTTAAGAGACACGTAAGGTGACGTAATCACTTCGAGACTTTGGGGTGTTACATTACCCATCCCGGCCCAACTCCCAAAACTCTCAAGGGATACTTGGCCCAAGGCCCGATCAAGCCTATCACACCACTTACTCTCCCACTGACATTGAACAGGCACTCTACTCCTTGGCTCTCAACCCACCGGATCATGGAGTAATGGACACTGTGCATCTTCTCACTCTGCCAACGAACAAGTTATTTATTCCCCGTCTAATTTTAATACTTGCACTAATAAAAATATTGTTGTTGGTAACGGCATGTCCATTCCCGTTGTGGCCCAAGGCAACCAAGTCCTACCATCACCCTACCCTCCCTTAAAACTAAATAATGTTCTTTTTGCACCACAAATAATAAAAAATCTTATTTCAGTCCGCCGCCTTACCACTGACAACTTAGTTTCTGTGGAATTTGACCCTTTTGGCTTTCTTGTGAAGGATCTCAAAACACGGACTCCTATCCTACGATGCAATAGTACCGGCGATCTTTATCCTCTTACTGAACCTCTACCACTCAAGACCTCTCAACCATCCACTTTTGTTGCTGTTTCTCAAGATCGCTGGCATCAACGATTGGGTCACCCCGGAAATAATTTGCTTCAGTCTTTGAAACTGAATCTTTTATTGATTATGGAAAACTTAATAAAACACTTTGTCAATCTTGCATTTTTGGCAAAAGTGTTTGATTGTCGTTTTATGATTCTGTTAATTCTACTAGTTTTGCGTTTGACATTGTTCACAGTGATTTATGGACATCCCCCATACTTAGTACGGGTGGCCATAAATATTATATCTTATTTTTGGATGATTTTACGAATTTTTTGTGGACCTTCCCTTTATCTAATAAATCTCAAGTATTTCACACCTTCACCACCTTCCATAACTTAATCCAAACACAATTTGAACGTAAAATCAAACAAGTTCAATGTGACAATGGCACCTAATATGCAAACCAGAATTTAGAAAATTTTTGCAATCATAATGGCATGCAATTTCGTTTTTCATGTCCCTACACCTCCTCCCAAAATGGCAAAGCGGAGCGCAAGATCCGCACCATTAATAATATGATCCGTACCTTGCTTGCCCAAGCCTCCCTACCTCCCAACATGTGGCACCATGCACTTGAAACCGCCACCTACCTTCTTAACATACTACCCAACAAACTTCACAAATTTAAATCCCCAACATCCCTCCTTTACAATTGCATCCCAGAGTACGATCATCTTCGTATTTTTGGGTGCCTTTGCTACCCTATTACCCCATTAACCAAAATCCACAAACTCAACTTCCGTTCCCACCCATGTGTTTTCCTCGGTTACCCACCTAATCATCGTGGGTACAAATGCCTTGACCTCACCTCTCATCAACTTATAATTTCTCGCCATGTCCACTTTGAAGAGTCAATCTTCCCATATGCCATTCAATCTCCCACAACCCCCCCCCCCCCACCTTCCTATGACTTCCTTAATCCCACCATCCACCCACTTGTTTGGACCCATTTACAAAACTTATCGTGTTGCTACTTCCTTGCAGCATCTGACCTTGTAGTTTAAGAGATGATGTATAAAAAAGGTACGAGCATTTAGAAAATTAGGGGGGATGTGGCTTGCGTGTGCATGTTTTTTAGCATGTGAGAAACATATATTTTTAGGGTGGCTACACTTCCCACTTGTTTAGGGTGGCTAGGGTGGTGGTAATGCAACCCGTGTAAGACACCACGAGTACCCCTGCCACGTCAACCACCCGACCACCGGTGCCATAAAACTCAGTGTGCTACCCGCCTACAACACACACGCATCTCGCTCTTGACGGCTTCTTGAACCCGCCACCAAGTCACGGTATAACGATCGGGTACTAGGTACCAAAGAATGTACCTAATCTTCTTGCCACCCACCCTTATTCCTTAAACACTCACTCTCGTAAAACTTTGGCCCCGTTTGTTTGTGTCTGATTAAGGCCTGTCAGACGTTAACCTCTTATTTCGGTCAGAGGATGGATAGCAGGGGGTGTTTGGCCAATTGGGTCTGAATGGAAAACTCGTCTGACCATGGGTCTTAACGGGTCAGACTTGGATACAAGTTTGACTAAATCAGAGACGAATCTGCTTCTGCTGTGTTCAACGATGACTCGGTAACGAAAGCGGGGTCGCCGCCGGAACCACCACCCATCTCCTCCTCTTTCTTCTCTCTCCTCCGGGTTCTCCCTTTCTCTCTTGATTCCTTGGTCGTTGATTACCTTCTTTGATCTCCTCTGTCCAGCTCTCTCTCTCTTCTTCGTCACTTCTCTCTCTCTATCTCTCTCTCTCTCTCTCTCTCTTGGCTCTTTCTCTCTCTACTCTTTATTCTTTTTCAGTAGTGTGTGTTGTGTTTGTTGGGATGTGTATGTGTAGAGTATAAATAAATGGTGTGTTGGTGTGTAGATTATATAAATAAATGGTGTTTGTGTTTTAACCCATTCAGGTGTTCAACCAAACATCACTTACCCATTCATCACTTAATCCTTTAGAACCTCTTAACCATCTTACTGGGTCAGCACTTACCTATTTAGAAGTTGCAAAACGGGCGCTTAGTACACTCCTCATTTTAGCCATGCCTGAATCCTAAGAGCATTCACATCTCCTCCACCAAATTTCCTCCATCAAATTACACTAAAAATCACTATTTCACCCTAAAAATTTCTCTCATTTTTAAAATAATAATATTTTTTTCATTATATCATGACAACAACTTTGATTTTGAGCACAAATTGGTGAGTGATCGTTTAATATAATCTATTAAAACCTTTAAATAGCTGATTTTGATTGTTTGATATATCAATTAGTAACATGGTTTCCTATAGTGAAATATTGTAAACTTCTGTTTTTATTAGGTTTTTGTGTTTTGTTCTTTTAAGTTTAATCACACGTTATCCGTCATTCCCGTCTTATACCTTTTTGTTGTTTAGTGTGATAGCCAAACTACTGTCATACGAACATCGTTATTGGTATTCGTTTTTTACGCTTTTCTTGGCATTTGTACCGATGTCATGACGAAACGAACCTAACAGACTGAATAACATGAGTACTACTGGTATTGGTAAAATCATTATCAGTTGCTACATTCATAACCGGTATAAATTTAGTCGAAAACGAAGTTGTATTTGCACATGTATTCGTTTTTATCTTTTTCGGCTACTATACCAAATGCCCTATTGGTACATAATGAATCAAACTGAAGTCGGTTGAAAAACCGCAGCGAAGCGTGGGAAAATTCACTAGTTAACATTCAAAGAAGTTGCTAAAATATTAGGGGAAAAAATTATTTTTATATGTACAAATCTCTTTTTTTCACAAAGTTATGGGAAATTTCTACACAATGTAATCATTTTTAAGATTAGTGCCAAGGAGTGTGTAACAAGAAATTAAGTCTTAAGTGTGTTTTCCTTTTATGATAGTTTGGTCATCAACCAATCAATATGATGTTTTAGTAGTTTATTAGTTTTTTTCTAAGTAAACACGTATTTGGAAATTAAAATAAAAAACTTATTGTATGCCTTGCTATTAAATTCTTGTGCATTCTTAAAAACCAACCTCCTATCCTCTGGGAAAGTCTTTATTCACAAGTGTATTTGTCGGCATCTTCAGGGGTCTAGTTCTCATGGCTTGATGTTAGTTTCACTTTAGTCTCAAACTAATAACAAGATTGAATGACGTCGAACGATTAATTGGAATAAAAACAAGACTTAACAATTTACTTTAACGGAGGATGATGATGAGATATTGAGATGTCGTGAAAATTGGTGCAATACCAACATGAAAGACATGAATTGACGAATGGTTAATGTGAAAAAATATTAAATATAAGGGTATGTCAACTTCAGTCTCATGAGGTGGCCTGTAGTAGATCAAGGATAATCTATCTATACTTATTATAATACGAGAGTCGTGAGTAACATAATAAAAACTAAAAAATATTAAATATCTATACTTTTTTACCAGGCGCCGCGCATTGCGTCGGCGGTGCGATACGTGATGCGTCTAACAGATAGCGTAAATTGGTCATGTTTAGCATTAGGAGTTATGACCGCGCATCACTTGGGGTTTGTTTTTTGTCACATACAATGAATCCAATGTCTATATATGGTTAACAAATAAGCACTATAGGATAAAAAAAACAACTTTTATGTGTGTGAATGTTTAAAGTACCAAAAATAATATGAACGGTTGGGATAAATGTAAGTGCATGATGTCCCTAGGCTAGTATATATGTTGTTTGGACGAGTTTCGGGGTGTTTGGAGACGTTTATACGCGTTTTTGGGTATTTTGGAAGCTATTGGCGAGTCGGGGATGGGTATAGGCGATTAGAGCCCTATACCACATCATTATCAGGCGATTAGAAGCCTCTATAGGCGATTATGGCCCTAATCGCCTATAGGTAGATGTCTTATAGCTCCTACTCGCGTATACTGACCTATACGAGTACGGGAGGTATAAATAGGCCCAATCATTGCCCTAATCATTAGTTCTTGCCACACACACTCTCCAAACACCCTCCCCAGGTCTGAGATTGCTAGGTTTGATCATTGTAACACTCGTGCTCTGTTTTAATGATATAAACGTGAATCTTTTGACCCGTTTGTGTGTTGTAATTGCTCGTTTATCATTGTTTCATATTTGTTTCTGTTATTAAGACATATTCAAGGGATTCCGTACCATGAATATAACCCTCGTGATTGTCGGGTGACACGTTCGTCGATCCTACAAGTGGTATCAGAGCCGGGGCTCTTATCATGAGTGTTTTGATAGCAAAAACGAGTGAAAACAGGTAGGTTTTGTGTGAAAGTTGTGATTTTTAAGCAAAAACCTGTTTTGAAGTTTGAAACTTTGAGTTTTTCATAAAAACCCTTATTTTCAAATTCTTAGTGTGTGTTTATGGATGAAAACGTGTGTTTTTTATTAGGTTTTGTTCTAAAAGTGTTTTGGAAACTTTTCCAATCATTTGGGGATTAAACACATCGTTTTGGATAAGATTTTGAGGAAAACGGTGGTTTTTGAGCAAAATGGTTGTTACAGATCAGATCAGGCGATTACACAGACATTATCCTTCCATTCGCCTATATATAGGCGAGTAGCAGCTAGTATACACGATTAGAAGCAATTATATGCGAATAGAATGGTACTCGCCAGTTATGAAGCACGATTAGGGTGCTAATCGCCATAACATACGTGGCTTAGAACCCTAATCGCCTGATATCCTCCAATCGCCCCTAATCTCGTATTCGCTCAACTGTTCACTAGCAATTACACCCTAATCGCGTGTAATACTAGTGATTACAACTGTACTCGCCTGAAATCATCCCTAATCGCCATTAGACACCAGAATAGAGTTCCTATTCGCCTAAAAGGACCTGAAACTGAAAATTTGACTAAGTATCGGACTTTTAACGAACTTAAACTGGCAAACCCGTGGGGACATCTAAACCAGCCAAGGCAACAATATAATCAACAAATGAACAATCAAACAAACGTACCCACGAACCCTTGGCAATTCTCAGCCGAGCGTAATCTTTACTAATTAAGTTTGTTCTCAAAATATTCCCACGTGTGTTTGCAATTTACGGGACTTGTTAATTAGGGTTGGCAATTTAGACACGAAAACGATAACCTGACACGAACCTACACGATTTTAACATGTTTCGTGTTTGGCCTTAACAGGTTTCGTGTCTATAACAGGTCGACACATTAAGACCTGTTTATTTTAGTGTCGTGTTCGTGTTTACCTGCTTCGTGTTCGTGTCTTAACAGGTCTTATCGTGTCTTATCGTATCTTGTCGTGTCTTGTCGCGTCTTATCGTGTTAACTTATTTTACTAGGTGTTCCTTATCGTGTCTTGTCGTGTCTTATCGTGTTAACCTGTTATACACAGGTTCGTGTTTGAAAAAAATGACACGATTAAATTTCGTGTCGTGTTCATGTTTACAAGTTTCGTGTTCGTGTCTTAACAGGTTCGTGTAACCCGTTATGCCAGCCCTATTGTTAAGTGTCGTTTTATTATCCGCAAAACATTCTTTTTTGATAATGGGCTCAATATTGTATATATTGATCCCACCTATTAGCGTAATTAATCTAAACGGGTTTTCAGGGTGTTACAATTAAACGCAAATTTCAATTTTGAGTTAATGGCCAAAATCGTCCCCGAGGTTTGGTCCAGTTTTGCTTATCAGTCCAAAATCAAAACTTTTAACATCTGGGTCATTCTGTTTTACATTTTGTTGCCAAATACGTCTCTAACACTAAACCCAGTTAACTATTGACGTTAACTCTGGGGCATTTTTGTCTTTTTGGCTACTCCTCTTTTAAAACCCAATTTAAACAGAGTTATTCATACCACCAGAAGACAAAAATACCCAGATGTAAAAAGGGGCAGCCAAAAAGACAAAAATACACCAAGAGTTAACGACAATAGTTAACTGGGTTTAGTGTTAGGGACGAATTTGGCAACAAAATGTAAAACAGAAGGACTCGGATATAAAAAGTTTCGATTTTGGACTGATGTAGTAAAACTGGCCAAACCTCAGGGACGGTTTTGGTCATTAACTCTTCAATTTTCAAACATCTAATTGAGCCTGCTTCACAAACCTTCCTTCTCATACGTGTTGTGACTGTTCGTCAGTGGCGGGCAACAAATATTCTATGTAGTTTTTTTAGTTTAGGCTTATCAAATTAAAATCAAGTAATAGATATAAGCCTATAATAGTTATTGCCTTGTTTGGTTAAAAAAAATAGAAAAGCATGGGCCTTCCAATGATTTATAGTTACAATTAAAAATTAAGTAACTGGACTTCTTTTTTTTAAACTATAGATTTGTTTATTATCTAAAATGTTTAGTGAAGAAACAACGAGTATAACGTATATAAGAAGAAGGATACGTTTGATTTAACACACGTCTTTGCTCAGGTTATAATCCTTCGCTCACACCGATAACTTAATCCGAACCTTAGGAGATAAGGAAAGAAAATGTCGTGTGTGTGTGTGTGTGTTAAAAGTAAAAGAACACAAGGATATAAGTGGTTTGGTCTAGATCGACCTATGTCCACTGTAAGGGAGATATCTTATTAATCGGGAATTACAAGATGATTACAAGTATTCAAAGACTCTCTCTAGCTTTGTGCTATTTTTTTTGCATGTAATGATCGATTCCAGCAAATGGAGAAATGATCTCCTATTTATAGGGAAGGCAAGGACCGACTGACGCGACCCATGGTGGAGGTGACAATCCTAGGCTTCGGTCCTAGGCCCAAGACATTTCCGGGCCATGAGTTGGTGGGTAGCTTGCGGTAGTTAATGTTGATGTGAGAGAAATCATGATCTGCCCTGCTGGCAGTACACGTGGCGCGACGTGATTGGGCGCAGGCGGCGCTTCCCTTTGACACAACATGGTTGACCATCTAGAGGTGTCTGAAGTGATGTCTGGCAGCAGGTGGACATGCCTGAACAGTACTATGACTTGCACTGTTCACAGCAGCATGATGGAAGCATGAAAGCAGTCATATCACTGTTTAGTGTCAAGAGTTGTTGGACCACCCCTGACACGTGTTGTCCTCTGGTTGGTGCAGAGAATGTTCAGCGCCTAAGCAAATCTTCTTCATTCCTGATCTTTCTACAAACTCGTACTAAAGGTTGATGTTATCAACATATTTGGCGCGTATGCTCACGCGCGAAGATTCCTTTGAGCCAATGACGTCACTCAGATGATGTGATCCTGCGCTTGATCCTATTGTCATGACAGGGTTTCTTTGCGGGCGCCAAGGAATTGGCACCCTTGCTGATCTGAAGTTCCTTCCCGCGGATCGGAGTTCCGCAGGGTTTTTTGCAGGTGATGTATTTTGTGGGATAGGGTTGCTATCCATCCGCGCTAGGATTGGGCACCCTATCCCCTCATTTAGAAACTAGAGCAATGGTGTTGCTCATGAAGAAAACAACGGTGTCACTTGTAAAAAACTAATTGTCTCGCTTGTAAAAAATCAATGGTGTCGTTCGAATTTTTTTTATTACATGTTAAATAAAATACAAAAATTTAAATGGTGTCGAGTGACACCGTTGTTATGTATGTATCTCCGCCGTTATTCTTAAAAAAAAAATTGGCCGTTTTTGGAGCAACCAGCAAAATAGTGAACCACCCTGCAAAGCCAATTTAAGATGATCTAGCTAACGGGCCAAACTGAAAATGATTTGGTCCATTTTTGCTTTATTGGGCCTTCATTATTTATATATGGATTTAAACCCATGTGCAATTATGTTAAGCTTACTACGTGTCATACATAATGAAGATCGTGTCCAATAGAATTCAAGATGTTACTCCTTCGTGACGGTAACAACTATAATTCTCCTTATAAAATAATCCTCCATGAGGTTATGTGATACGTTCCGAGTTCCACGTCACCTATTTATCTTCACGTCAACCATGCACATCCATGTTGCCATGAACACCCATGTCATGCATAGTTGGCTACTTCATTTAATTATTATTTTATTTATGCATCTAGAATAGTGGGTTAGTTTCTTATTTTGTTTAGTGGGTTAGTGGTAGTAGAAATTAATGTTAGTTATCTTTTGTAAAGCCTATATAATGGCTATGGTATTTTATTACAAAGATGAATGAATATTATGAAAGAAAAGCTTAGGCTTAATCTCTTCTTCTCTAGTTTTCTTGGAGCTTGACCCCCTCTAAGGGTTATCAATCTTGGGAGATTAGCCTCCTCTAATTGGCTTATATCATTTGGTGCTTTCATTCCCGAACCATCCTTCCGCCATGCCGTCCACCATCTCCGACCAACTCAACCAATTGATTGCCATCACCCTACAATCTCAAGCCAACTTCAATGACCAATTAGCCATCCTTATCAAAATTACCCAAAACCTTAACTCGAAAATCGATACCATCACCAAAAATACATGTATTCTCGCTAACCACTTCACCAACTTATCCGGCCAAATCTCCGATGAGTTATCGCACTCTTCGGGCTCCGAATCTCCACCAACCGCGGAACCCAAACCGCCGGCTAAGACAACACTTCCACCACCACCTTCATTTTCCGCTCGACCCGCCACCCGCCAATCCCCGTTCCACCACCGTCACTTCCTTATCAGAAACCACCTTTATGGTCGACCCCATTTGCTAATGACCATTCACATATGATTTTTAAGAGTGTCTTGGGTACCCCTAGCCCACCCCAGGTACAAATCACGGCACATCAGAATGCATTCTTCCATGCATTTTGCTTTTATGAAAGACATACACAACCTCCTTACAAATATCAAAGTGACATTTGTTATGGCTCTGCTTCTCTAATTCTTAGTTTAAAAGGACCATTATTACAAGCTTTGAGCCAAGGTGCAGTTGGAATTTCGAAGTGGCGCCCAACATGGCGCATAGTTGAGACCGCGCCTAATGCAATCGGAAGGGTCGAATGGCGACCACCATGGCTAATTCTTTCCGTTCTTGAGGACAAGAACATTTTGAGGAGCGCGGGAATGATACGTTCCGAGTTCCACGTCACCTATTTATCTTCACGTCAACCATGCACATCCATGTTGCCATGAACACCCATGTCATGCATAGTTGGCTACTTCATTTAATTATTATTTTATTTATGCATCTAGAATAGTGGGTTAGTTTCTTATTTTGTTTAGTGGGTTAGTGGTAGTAGAAATTAATGTTAGTTATCTTTTGTAAAGCCTATATAATGGCTATGGTATTTTATTACAAAGATGAATGAATATTATGAAAGAAAAGCTTAGGCTTAATCTCTTCTTCTCTAGTTTTCTTGGAGCTTGACCCCCTCTAAGGGTTATCAATCTTGGGAGATTAGCCTCCTCTAATTGGCTTATATCATTATGTGATTCAGACTCACTCTTAATCATACTTACTTTAATCTCAAGTAAACGAATCCTTTATTCTCACTCTAGTTGGTGATTACATGGAGTCACATGGAGCACTTATTCATTTGACGAGACTAACGTTATTCTTTCTGTAGAGTTCCGATAATGTTGCTCAAAATAATTAAGCTAGAAGCTTATTCATGTACTAGCATTTTGACCCGCCGCGCGTTGCAGCGGCGTCAAAGCTTAAGTGACTCGAATTTATACCATTAAATATTTGATCTAGTTTGTTTGTAAACAAAATTAACGCCAAAATGTAGATTAACATAAGTGTACATAAAAATACAATAAGCTCGAAAACACTGTCACCATCACTTAGTGTGTCGTCAATCCTTATTTGTTCGGCTGACAACCAGGGCCGTAGCCAAGTACAACCCAAGGTGTGCGACCGCATGCCTTAAAATTTTTTTTAATGTTTTTTGCAAGTGAAAATCCTTATCGCATCCCTTGAAAGTTTGGAAAAAGCCCCCGATCGTACCCAAAGCCCCCCAATCACACCCCTTAAAAAACAATCTTGAAACCGCCACCGACAACACTTCTAAAATATCATTAACCAACGCTACAGAAATAGTTTTATTGTGTTTTTTTAACGTACCAATTGAACCCAACAACCAAGTCTAAAACATGGAGTAATATAAGTATATTTAATTAGTATTCTATGCATCAATCTATTAATTTGTGAAAGAAGATAATAAAAGCATTTGTAAAACCAAAGTAGTGTACGGGTGTCACACCTATATGGGCTTTAATAAAACCATTTGTAAAACCAACAGTGGTTTTGTAATATCTACCCCTGTTTTTAATATCTTCAATTGTTTTTACTAAAAAAATTAAAAACCATTAATCTGACTTCACCGACTCATCTACTCAGTCATACATTAGAGAGAGAGGACAGAACCTCCAGCCGGTCAAGGAGGCGGCCACCATAGTTCGCGGCTCGATGATTGATTGATTTCGTCCAAATTGATTAAAAGAAACACAGAACATGCTAATAATTCTTATGTTAACGTAACACCAATTGTAACTTACATGCATAGGGGATCATGTGTAACGATTTTAGGCTGCTAATAGTTACCTTGCATAACGTGACTGTATAGGGATATCCCTGACTTTAATTCGATTCACTGTACCACTCTGGCTCACAAGAACAGCCTGCTCATCACTTTACCATCCTCTGTAACACAAAGAAATTAATTAATTAATTACTGTGGGTAAGTAGACAACTCATGTGCACCACAGATTAAAACCTGAAAACAACATTTACCTGCTGTAGTAAAACCAACTACAAAAACATCATCTAGGTGATCTTCGGAGGAAAACTTGCAAAATATTTTATAAAAAAATGTCAACAAACTTGAGCACAGTAGAAGCAACAGGTGAACAGCAAATAAATGTATATTTCCCTTCATAATAAAACTTGCTTAGTGTAAATTTAAGGTAGAGAAAGGATACCTTGTAACCTATTAAACCAACCCTATTCAAAGGAGACTGGCGGAAGCGACTTAGAGGAACTCGCTTTCCATAGCCATTTTCAGAGACGAACAACAACCATGGGCCATGTGGACGCTTACTGCAGATTATTTTTAATTAGTTGTAACCCATGAAATAATGAAAGTTATGTGATTAAAGGGGATTCTAAGGGATTACAAATTGAATGATATAGGAAGTTCTCATGATTAATTGGGGGTTACAAACTGAACATCTACGCTTCTCTCATGATTAATTAGTGTCCTGTGTAACACATTCAGTATTCAATTGGGTTTTATGAAGGTTAGCATTCAATTAGGTTTTATGAAGGTAGGTTACATTTTGAGAATGACATAAAGTGTGTATTATACACATATACAATTAGCATTATATGTTGTACATAAAGGGCATAAAGGGGAGAAAATGACCAAAAATTAGAAGTTTGTGAAGAGGCCCTTCAACTCCTATCTTAAAAATTGGATGAAATTACCTTTGTAGCCATATCTCCTCCTTAATAAGGTAACATAGATTTTGGTTTCTTTTTTATAATCTTATATTTCATATACGTAACAATATATGATTTTATTATATGTATATTTAGTGTTAGTATTTTTAAAATTTCATCCTTTTATATTGTAAAATTCATTATTACATAATTTTGTTCATAAATTCAGTTCAAATAATAGTTCGACTAGTAGAGTAGCGAGATGTACGGTTATATAAACACTTTTAACTAATTGAGCTGGTCTTTTTATTAAGGTTTATTGGATTTTTTATCATCACCACACTGTACTTTCAACTTCTTAGCATGTGTCACTCTCAGACTAACCATGGTTTATTTTTTTTTTGCTGACATAACCATTTTTACTGATGTGACATGGTGATGTGTTAATTTTGTCCTACATGTCTTGCAAGCATAACATATAAAAAAAGTATGTAACACTTACACAATCATCATCACCTCAGACTACCCCCTCCCCCCCCCCCCCCCCCCCCAAACACCACAACCACCATCACCACTACCAACCGCCGCTCACCACCACCATCTCGTTGATAAGTGAAGATCCATTTTCATGGGGAGCTACTAGAAACTTATAACCATCGAATGAAGATCCATTAATGATGACCGTGATGAAAGAGACAAAGAGAGAGGGAGCTCACCACCACCATCACCCACCCCAACCATCTTCCACCCCCCACCCCACGCCCAAAACACCACCGTCAACCCCAACTTTACCCACCCCAACCGTAACCCACCACCACCATCCACCCCCACCCCACCATAACTCACCCCCGGCCAACAAAACCTACCACCGTCACCACCAACAAAACCCATCACCATAATAAACCCCAAAGTCCCCAAATTATAAAACCCTAACCCACAACACCCCAAAACAAAAGATGAATCGGGTTACACACCTGTGTATATTGGATGATAATCAACAAAGGAGCAGGTTGGTGGAACGTTTGTGGATGATAATCAACTAAACAACCACGCCTGGGGGTGTGCCTGTTTCCGTGTTTGCTTGTTTGTGTTGTGCGTGTTTGATCTGTGTGAAGGTTGATAAAGGTGTTATAACAAATCTTGATTTAAAAAAAAAAAAACAAACAAAATTTTAACGCATCATCATGCCATGTCAGCAAAAATGGTCACGTTAGCAACCAAACATATAAATCGGTTCCTTTAAAAGGTGTGGTGGTGGTCAGTTTTGTAGTTAAGGGTGACAGCGGCCAATAATCACTAGTTTAGGTTATTAAAATTCAATAACTCTTTTATTAAACAAACAAAACCTATTACATTAAGATAACTGGTAAACGAGGAACAAGTTATGCCATAACACTTTTCTGAGTTACATCGAGAAGAAAAAAAGCTTTAAAACGATGGTGTTACGTGAGCTGAAAAAAGGCAACGGAAGCTTTATATGTTGATCTCCCCAAAATCGAGATGTGAACGTAAAAGAAATCAATAAACAAATGGTTTAAACCCTCTTTTGTGGAATCTCAAGAACATCGGTTAGGCCAACCAAACATATAAATCGGTTCCTTTAAAAGGAAAGTCCAAAGAGAGGCATTTTATTTAACAATATTTTATTCACATGTAGTACTTTGTGCCCCAAGATGAAGACAATACGAAACTATTGTCATCTTCAACTATACTTCATATTACCACTAGGCTCCTTAATTTAATATGTCATCTTCAATTAAATAACATTCACAGAAGTATATACTATATAAGTAGACTAGCTGATTACCCTGGAAATATCCCGGGGTTGAAAATTTTAATATGATTTAATAAAAAAATGATAAAAAAAATGATAAAAGAAGAAAACTCAAATCATGAAAAGCGTAAATAACTTAAACATAATCAATCTTAGTTAAAAAAACATTTATTTAAAAAGTTAAAAAAATAAAAAAACATAAACCATATTAAACATAATACAGTATTAAAAGGATGACCTTCAACATATAATCATCTTCACGTAATTTAAAATATGTTACAATTTGATTTTGACTTATATAGATGTGGAATTCATGATGGGGTTGAAAAATATAACACTTCTAATAATATTAATATTAATAGTAATAGTTATTACTCTTGTAATTAAATAAATAAAAAAATAACCTTGTTATAAGGTGACACCATGTGTTGCAGTGTTGTGTGATTCGTTCTCCTAACTTCTCTTGATGAAGTATACCTATCCATCTTTAGAAGAGTAAAATTTCAATGATAGCATGGCGATTGGGTTGAATTTCAACATCGTAGATAAGAACCTGGTTTAAAAGAAAAAAACATGATTAATGAATAACCTGAACACTTTGTGTTTTTTTTTTCTGTATGAACATAACCCCACAAAAATAGTCGTTTTTTTTCTCCGTTTTTTATATAGCACTATGGTACTCGTTGGAAAGATAATAAAATGCTCGTTAATTTGGTGTAATTTTTTTATTTAAAAAATCTCGAATATAAAAGATATTAATGTTTAAAAATTATGGGAGGAACATAAGAGAGAAAAATTTAAATTTGTTTTTAAATTCTTTTTTTACTAAAATAACTCAATTTAAAATTAGTAATTGAGAATTGAGAGATAGAGAGATAAATTTAGGGTTTTATGTTTATCTTTTTTTTTAATTAAAAAAGGAAATAATTCAAAAAACATTAAAAATTTTCAATTATGATGCCATGTGGCAGTTTCATGAAGAGGATGAAAGCACCATTGCACGCCACGTCAACAATGTTCAATTCTTTTATATATATTAATAGATAATAGATTCAAGCATTGTTTAATTGCATTTTATTCTTCATTTTAAGAAATATAGTATTCATTTGCTCTAGGCAATAGTTCATAGTTCTTATTTCTACTCATTATTAAAGTCAAATGAGTAATTTCCATTGATTCTTTTTGTCATTTTATACAAAAATATATTAATTATATAGTGGTGTGTGTGTTTTGTGGTGGAGTTGTTGAAAGCTAAACCTTTTTAAACACTTATGCCAATTAGGTAATGAAGGTGTGTGTGGGTTTTGAAGGTTTGAGGGTGATGATGAGTAAGTATATAATATTATAGGTTAAATCCCAGAAACATCTCAGGATAGACAAAAAATATGAAGTGACAAAATATGTGGTACGATATAACATAGAAATTAACATACTATAATATGAGAAAGCAGCGATTATAATCACGTAAATAAGAATGATAAAGTATATTAAAAAAGAAAAAATCAACATTGCAGACGTGATTGAGACTATGGTCTTAAAGGTGTATCTTTTTTAAAAACGATTGGTTTTCACATATCATGGAAGCTCCAACACGTGACACTTTTTTTCATGTTTCATCTTCACAAACACACACTCTAACCGGTTCTTGTCAAACCCATTTCATTATATACCTATTTTTTCGCATGCCCCTCTTCCAACTAAATAATTCAAGTCCTCAAGATGTTCATGTAATAGTAGTTTATTATCTCATCCACTTGCCTAAGTGTATTTAAACCCCACAACTTTCCATTTATACTTCATACATATAATAAATTCTAAACCACAACCATCTCTATATCTAACCATTGTTCGTTATTCTGTTAACAACACAATCCTTTCAAATGGAATCAATTCCCACCATTTTCACATGCTAGCTCCATACATTTTATGCATGGTTGCATTTCTCATCCTTTTAGAGCAAATCAGTTACTTCAACAAAAAACGGTCCGCTCCTGGACCGAATTTTGCGTTGCCCTTTATCGGCAACGCCATTTCTCTAGTCCGGAATCCGACGACGTTTTGGGAGTCTCAGTCTATTATGGCTAAATCTCAAAACGACGTTGGATTCTCAGTTAACTATATAATAGGCAAATTCATTATCTTCATTCGCTCCACTGACCTTTCGCGTAAAGTGTTCGCAAACGTCCGCCCAGACGCCTTCCATCTAGTCGTCTACCCGTTCGGCCGAAAACTATTCGGCGAACGTAACATTCTTTACATGATGGGCCAAGAACACAAGGATTTACGACGTCGTATTGCTCCTAACTTTACTTCCAAAGCTCTTTCTACTTACATTGAGCTTCAACAACATATTATCCTCAAGCACTTGAAATCATGGACACAATTGCCCGAATCTAACACAAAACCTTTTCCTCTTCGGTTCTTATGTCGCGATATGAATTTAGAAACGAGTCAGAATGTTTTCGTCGGACCGTATTTGAGTCACGAGTCGCGAAAGCGATTCGAAGTGGAATACAATTTATTCGCGGTCGGGTTGACGACTTTACCGATTGATTTTACCGGGATTTGCGTTTAGAAACGCGAGAGTGGCGGTGTTGAGGCTTGTGGAGACGCTCACGTTTTGCGTCAAAGAGAGTAAGGCGAAAATGAAGGCGGGCGAGGCGCCCGCGTGTTTGGTTGATTACTGGATGCAAGAAACCGTCCGCGAAATCGCGGAAGCGGAACAAGCACGCGGGAAACAACCACCGCACACAAGCGGTAGGGAAATCGCGGGTCACTTATTCGATTTCCTCTTCGCGTCCCAAGACGCCTCAACCGCGTCGCTTCTTTGGGCGGTGACATTACTTGATTCGCATCCAGAGGTTTTGGAGAGGGTTAGGAAAGAAGTCGCGGGTGTTTGGTCGCCAGGATCCGATAAGTTAATTAGCGCGGATCAGCTTCCGGAAATGCGGTACACGGAGGCGGTGGCGAAGGAGGTTATTCGGTACCGAGCACCTGCGGCGATGATTCCACATGTTGCTGGCGAAGACTTTCCGTTAACGGACACGTACACGATTCCCAAGGGCGCGATCGTTTTCCCGTCCGTGTTTGAATCATCATTCCAAGGGTTTGTTGATGCTGACCGGTTTGATCCGGACCGGTTTATGGAGGACCGGCAAGAGGACCGGGTCTACAAGAAAAACTACTTGTCATTTGGAGTCGGGGCCCACCAATGTGTGGGCCAGAGATACGCTATTAATCACCTCGTTCTCTTCATCGCGTTTTTCACTTCGTTGTTTGAATTCAAGAGATGTCGATCGACGGTTGTGATGAGATCGAATATCTCCCGGCCATCTACCCACGCGACGGTTGCAAAGTTGTATTGTCACTTAGATGTCTTTTGTAAGTGTATAAACATGTTTGCTATATAAAAATAAAAATAAAATAAAATAAAATACGTTTAACCAAGTTCATTTTGTTATCACTATGCATGTATCTGTTATAAATATGTTCTTTGTGTTTTTTTCTTTACACATGATTTAACTTTTTTCATTGTGTTTTACGCCCTTTTCATTGTATTTTAGTCTGTTTTTCTTTATACTTTTAGTATGTTGTCTATTGTGTTTTATACCCTATTGTCCACTGTATTTTTAGTTTGATACCCATTATGTTTTACGTTATGTCCATTGTGTCTTACGCAACTAGGTTTCGTTTTTTCTACCAAAAGCATAACATTATATTCGTATTAAAGATCAAAAGATGCTTGATTTTATGGTATAGTTTTTAAATATGATGAATAAAAAAGTTATACGCATTTAGAAAACTATGTGTGTGTGTGTGGGGGGGGGATGTGGCTTGCATATGCATGTTTTTTAGCATGTGAGAAGCATATGTATATTCTTTTTTTGTCTTCTAAACTACACTTCCTTGTTTAGGGTGGCAGAATGCAACCTGTGAAGACACCACGGGTACCCCTGCCCCGTCAACCACCCGACCGCCAACGCTATGAAACCCGGTATGCTACCCGCCTACAACACACGCACACGCACACGCATCTCTCTCTTATCGTCTTCTTGCACCCGCCACCAAGAAGCGGTGTAGCAATCAGGTGCTGGCTACCCGATCTTTACACCGCGCACCCTTGTTACTTTAACACATGTTACTCTCGTAAAACTTCATGCACTCAATTTTTTTAGCCGTGTCTGAATCCTAATAATATGTTTTAATGAGTTCGTAAAACAAATAAACATGGCTCCGGTTATTCATACAATGAACCATTTTATTTGCACAACCCTATACGGGCCGTAGAGGGCTCTACGACGTGTCAATGGGTCCTCTACGGCCCGTATCGACCTTTACGGGGCGTATATAAGCAAAATACGAGGTTCAGGCAATGATATCCAATGATTGTGATGGGCTCTACGGCCCGTAGAGCTCTCTACGGCCCGTATTTATGTCTGATTTTTTTGATCTTCAATTTGGAGGGGTGAATGAGTTTGGTTGGGCTCTACGGGCCGTAGAGGTCTCTACGGCCGGTAGTCAAAGTCTGATTTATTTGATGTTCAATTTAGGTGGGATGGATGAGGTTGGATGGGTGTATAAGATGTGTATGTTATTTTTTTACTAAGGTCGTCTCAACAAACGTGTTGTTTTTACTAAGGTCGTCTCGATAAACGTGTTTATTTATAAAATGTTGTTTTTATACTAAATATGTTGTTGTGTTATATTTACTATAAAATGTTATTTTTTTTGTTACCTTTGCCGTCTCAATAAGTGTGTAAGCGTCAACACAAGCGTTTATATAAACAAACAAATAAAAATAAACACTAATTAACATAATATAAACAAAGAAGTAAAAACAAAGCAGAAGTTGTCATAAACATTTACAAAATATGATAAAAAGATAAAACTACATCTGCGAATCATCAGGCAGCGGTCCGTATGGTGGCATGAACATCCAAGCCTGCTGCAAGGACGTACCGGCCTGATCCGTGGACGTGTGAGTGTGCTGCGTGCTGGGACTTATAATCGGTGCGACACGAGGCTGCATGTCTAGGCGGCGATAGATATACTGCTGGCTAGCAATCAACCAGTGCATCACCTCGTCGTGCCGCTCACACCTCTGCAGCAGCCACACGTAAATCCTCGCTAATCTCAGGAGTCAACGTGATGGAGTGATAAACGCGCGACAGAACCTGCACCTCCTTAGGCCGCGGCTCAGCCTTCTCGACTTCCCTCTCAGCGCCGCCCGCTGCCCCTCAGCAACAAAATGCAACCCAACCTCAACTGCACCACCTGCAATGGATAACAATAAATAAATAAATAAATAAATAAATAAATAATAATAAATAAATAATCAAAGATTTTATAAAAAATTTTGGCATAGTTTCCCCTGTTTTCGTTCAAATCAGACAACACAAGTTGTCTACAAGTTTCCCAAAAGAAACGCCCAAACAGATAATAATAATAATAATAATACCACGTGCAAGGCCGTGATGTACCAACGACTCCGGTACAAACGCGTTGCCATCCGAACCAATCAGAAAGTACATGGCTAGTTTATCCTTCGTCTTCCCCGCACAACCCGTATTTTTCATCGTGGAACAAGCTAATGGGCTGAAAGAAATAAACAAAAACATTAACATTAATAATAATAATAATAATAATAATAATAATAATAATAATAATAATAATAATACCTGGGCGGTAGTGGCTTGGACAGACGCCCCTCAACATACTCAAAATATCGCTCAGCGTTACAACGCTCGGCGATCCTGCTGATCATCCCCACCGCATGCAATGCTCCCTGCGCCTGCTTAGTGGGAAAGAAGGCAAAGTACTCAGCCATGCACCGGTGCACGGCACACACGACCTGCCGGTGATAATGCAGTACAAGTAGAACATGTTCGTCTTCGTCACCCGCTCGTTACAATTGCATCGTGCCGCTACGGAATAGGAAATGTAACGGTGAATGTAACGAACCACGGGGTAACGAATGTTGGTTGCCCTGTCACACCTCTCCCTACACAGAATAATAATAATAATAATAATAATTATAATAACAATAATAATGATAATAACAATAATAATAATACTTCTCGCCCGGGCTCCTGAACATTGGACCACCGATGGTGGGCCACCACTCATACAGCACATCATCAACAACAGTAGTGACAGTTGTAGTGTAGACATCCTGATCATTATCACTAACATTAACATTAAGAATAAGAACAAAAATAATAAGAATAATAAATAATAATACCTCTGTAAGCTCCTCCTCAGTGTACCACCACGTGTGCGTAGCCTACTGATCCAGGGAGTAACCATACTCAACGCAGAGAATGAAAAACTGGACCTCCGGCGGTGGGTTTGAGGTATCGTCACCAGCCTTTTGTGGCCGAAGGCGAAAGGTGTAAAGAACTCTATCACCAACGGCCGATGGGACGACGCGTAGCAGTCGCCAAGTAACCTGTCCCATGGGCTACCTTCCGTGATCCACTGTCGTGCAATCTCTTCTGAACCCCCTGATGACACGAAGCGAGTCCCAACAAATCCCCCGCGACTTAGATATCTTCGTTTTCTTCAACCTCTGAAACCTTGGATTCGCGTTATCAAATCGTCGAAATCTGCAAAAAGCCCAGTCCTGCAGGTCCCCCCTGCTATGGGTCGGGGGCCCCTGGATCACGGCTCCTCCTGATCCTCCTCGTCAAAAGGATCCATAACTGCAAAAGCAAAGAATTTATAAAAAATTGAGCAGAGTTTCCCCTGTTTTCGTGCAAACCAAACAACACAAGTTTGTCTACAAATTTCACAAAACAAACGCTAAAACTATATTAGTTTAGGCGTTTCAAAAGAATCGCCAAAACTATATAGTTTAGGCGATTTCAAAGAAACGCCAAAACTAATATAGTTTAGGCGATTCCAAACAAACGCCAAAACTATATTAGTTTAGGCGCTTCAAAAGAATCGCCAAAACTATATAGTTTAGGCGATTCCAAAGAAACGCCTAAACTAATCGACAAAACAATTCAACAACTCAACACCAACAATCGACCCATTTGAAACGCCTATTCAACAATCACCTAAACAATCGACCCATTTCGACCCATTTGAAACGCCTAATCTATTCAACAAATCTAACACAACAATTAACTAATTAAAACAGGAAAAAAATAAAAGATTTAAACAGAAAAAAATTAACTAAAAAAAGAGAAAAAAATTAACTTGTGAAGATGGTGCTTGGTGATGGATCGAACAAGGGGATGTCGTGGTGGTGTTGTTGAAGTGGTGATGTCGTGGTGGTGGAAGATGGTGCTCGGTGATGGATCGAACAGGGTTAGGTTTTGGTAGGGTTGTGGTGGTCGATGGTGCTCGGTGGTGATGGAAGATGGTGGAGTTTAGTGGAGGGTTGTGGTGGTGGATGGGGCTCGAACAGAGGGTAGAGGGGGAGGGTGGTGGTGGTTATCGATTGTGGTGGCGGTGGTTGAAAGGGAGCAGAGGGTAAAGGAGGGTGGGTTGGGTTTTTGTTTTGATTTGGAGGAAATATAGAACAGATATACGTTTCAATTTTTTTAGGGGTCCTCTACGGCCCGTAAAGACCTCTACGGCCGTAGATGAAAATAAAATAAAAACGGTTGGGACGAGGTTCGATCTTGGGCTTCTATAACTCACACACACACATCAGACATATGGAAACCATGGGGACCATCTGGGCTACTAGTTCGCTGGATAACAATAAATAATGATAATAATGATAATAACAACAACAAAAACAACAACAACAACAACAACAACAACAACAATAATAATAATAATAATAATAATAATAATAATAATAATAAGAATGATGATGATAATAATAATAAAAATTTGGGCAGAGCTTCCCCTGTTTTCGTTGAAACCAGACAACACAAGTTGTCTACAAGTTTCCCAAAAGATCAACACAAGTTGTATATAATAATAATAATAATAATAATAATAATAATAATAACATCTTCTTTCGCATCCTACTCCTGTTTTTTTCTGTGAATTTGTAGTTGGGCACCTGCGTTTTGTACCTCAGGAGGTTGATGGTCAGTCAAACTTGGATTCACCACCGACATTATTTTTTTACAACATATTTCTTTGAACCCATGGTGATTGAGACATTACTGTCTCTTTGACTTTTTTCCACTCACTCGCAAGGTCGCCTTCCCCGTCAACTACTTTCGGTTGATAATTCAATCGTGTCCAGAAGACGTCTACTTCAGAAAACTGTATTTTTATTCCTGTACTCAATAATAATAATAATAATAATAATAATAATAACAACAACAACAAGAATAATAATAATAATAATAATAATAATAATAATAACAATAATACTCAACAACAACAACAACAATAATAATAAAGTAAGGGTATTACCTTTATTTATATACGAATCTAATCGACATAATCCACAACTCGTGAAAAGCTGGTGACCACAACTCTTTCCTCTTTCCCTCAACTTCTCTATACTTTTTAAACTCAGTTAGCAACAACTCGATCGCTGCATAGGAAATGTTACCGAGTAGGTCCTCAAAAATCGGTATGTCATGGTGCCCCCTTTTCACCGACAGACTCTCTTCAAACGAGTGGTTTTTTGCTACCTGTTGTGAAGTTACCACATCGTCTACAATCATCACAAGTTTGTGGAGCGAGTTGTTAGGCCCCTTAATGTCCATCTTAAACCTTGAATGCTGGCTCTCAGCTCTGTTGGTCGTATACTGACCAAAGTTGTAGTTTGTGTCTGTCCATGGAGAAACAAACCTTTCTTTATAGTCATTGAGCCAAACCCTTTCTAAATATTCAAAAAACATCTGTAAAAAATAGAACAAAGATATTGTTAATGTGTGTATCCATGCGTTTTAAACTAAATTAATATAATATGTACCAAATCGTTTGTCCTGACATAGTCGTCTGTAGAGACGGTCTAGCCAGTGCTTGTAAAATTCTGGAGATGAAGATTTACAGAGTCGCTTAAAAGATTTGACAAATATTTTACAGTCTTTATCTCCAAATGCTTGTCTGCAGTTGACGTGTGCGGACATACACATAATTTTACAATGAAAAAACACATGTTTCTGCTTTAATATTTATAAAAATGGTTTAGACCTTAACATTAAAACACACACAAAAAGGCAAGTGTACCCTGTCATATATGTAGTAAGTATAGATAAGAACCAGATATCGATCCATGGACGCGCGCGGAGCAATTGTACTAAAACTCTATCCCTAATTTACCAGTAAAAGATAAGCGGAAGTTTGTTTAACTAAATTAATTCTAAAATATCAAACTAACATATGTATGACTCCAAATACAAAATATAACTATAAAAACTATAATATATCAATCCTAGCATGTCATCTACATATCATATGAAATAAAGGCGTGTGATCAACATTCCCATTTTCTGACAGTTAGTATCCCTTTCGGGCATCCTAACATGACAACTATACAGAAAGCGAACATGAATACACACGTTAACCACTTCAAGTTGTTTATTAGCGAGCAGCTGATATGATCTCATGCAAATCTTCTAAAGATAAGTTAGTCATGTGTTAAGAGTTTTCTAACCTCACTAATCCAGGGAAGCGATACCGAATACACAATACAACCACCTAGACTAGCATAAAGTAGAGCATTTCACAACCTATTCCATTTCACCAACTTTGAACACAGATCTACTAAGATCGCTATTTTCACCAAAATAACTAGCAAAGATCATTAACCGTGTCAAAGATCAGTAACAACACCATTAAGCTTTTAAAACCCTTTTACGTGCCGATAAGCATTTCTAATCATTATTCGACTGACTTTAACCAAACCAATACCCGGTTACAGTTTCATGGTGTAAACTTATTAACAAGTTAACTAGTCTACTACCAGATGATTAAACGGACGGTTTTTCAACATGTATTTGCCTAACACATTCAGCAATCATCAAAGTCAATAAAACATAACTACAAATCCATTAACAATAAAACAAGGTTTCATTATGATCATCAAGATTAAGTCATCAAAAGCGCCAAATTCATACAAGACATGATTAAACTATACAAACGATTGTTTCTACCTACTACATACTAGTGTTTTTGCCTGTTGGCTTACAATCTACTAAATAAGCATCACAATAAGCATACAAAATCAGATTTGGATCATAAATAGATTATAGGATCAAACCATAAAAATGCTAAAGTGAAGGATCGGATGATGATGGATGGATCGGGCGGCTTCCCGAGCTTGTTCCTCACCTTGGCAGCACTTCGTTAGCCCTGAATATCACCTCGGATCGTCTCTCCAAAACCCAATATTAGCTCAGTGTGTTCTGCTCTGTTTTTATAGAAAATTAGGTTTTGTGCACGTCGTGCACATAAAGTGCACGTTCGTGCACTTTATCTTTTGACGTGAAAGGCAAGTTGGCCATTGGTTACTGAAAATATCTTGGGTCTCGCACGGTCGTGCACCTGGGGTGCACGGTCGTGCGGGTCAGGTTGTGTCCGGTACAAGGGCTGCACTGCCTGGTGCACTGCCAGCCGAGAAGTATGAGTCGCACGGGCTGGTGCACGGGAGTGCTGATCTGTGTGTCCGGGAATTTGGTGTGCGCTAGCAGCTGCACTGGCAGTGCAGCCTTGTGTTGTTGAGTCAAATGGACCCGCACGGTCGTGCACAAGTCTTGCATGACTGTGCACATCTTCCAGATTCGCCTGATTGTGCAGCAACAGTCCGTTCAGTCCAGATTTCGTCCGATTTCTTCAACTTTGTCTTTGGGGCGTCGTTTAAGACCTGAAATAAACATATGAAGCGGTTAAGTACCGAATTCGTGCAATTATGGTCGAAAATGCGTAATTTGGGAGTTTTATCGGGATTTATATATGTATATTTTAACGTATATCAGCAGTGCTTTAATATATTTTGTTAAATGTGCCACCTGCGTAATAATAATAATATTAATGATGATGATAATAATAACAACAACAACAACAACAACAATAATAATAATAATAATAATATGTATTACCTGCATAACAACTTCGAAGCTGCTGGGAATACTATATCGCATGCATTCGTCAACGCTTTCTCAAAATTAGTTTTTATAGCACGGGGCTCCATACTATCTTCTAGCAACTCTTTGAGCCTTTGTAGCACCCATAGGTAGTTATCTTTTTTTTTTCACGTGAGATAAATGCATGAGCGACACAAAATGACTTGGATGTTGATGTCATACCCACAACTTGAACAACGGAAGTTTATGCTCGTTTGTTTTGTAGGTCGCATCAATCATCAGCACATGCGGGAACGCACGCCACAATATGTGCGAGTTGGGAATGAACAAACAAAATATCCTCGATCGCATTTGTCGAGGGATTCTGCCGGGTGAAGTAAACAATTTTTTTCCTCAACCAATGTGCTTTCGAGTACCTGCATAGAAATAATAATAATAATAATAATAATAATAATAATAATAACAATAATAATAATAATAATAATAATAATAATACCTGCATTTGAGTCTTGCCGCCGTATAACAAATGTTTATCCTTGGTTATTGTGTTGTGTATGTCTTGTAAAATGCAAGGACTATCCGGGTTTTGTTTTCTGACGGCCGAATGTATGTGTGCTGGCGTAACGTTTTGAAAATAAAGTGTATCCACCAACTTTATCTCGCTCGGACCCGGCCTCCTAGCATACGCGTGACACTCGATATGTTGGAAAGGTCTGTGATTATGTGTTTGGTTCTTGAGCTCCAAAGTCCAACCATCGTAGTTGGGTTGTATCTCCCTATATTAGTTTGAATGGGCAATTACATTTTTTACTACCCGTCTTTCGAACCTTGGCTATACTACGATGTTCGCCACTCGGTCACATCGTATCCATGCCGTCTTTATCCTCCTATACGGCCCCTGCTGTCTGAAAAGTACGTCCGAATACGGTGATATACCCGTTCTTTTTTGCCTTTTCGAAAACCCAATCTGTCAGGTCTTTAAGAGACCTGAATACCTGCAAAATTTATATACGAGTTCAAATAACAACTAAAAATTATTTTTGAACAATATATATACGAGTTCAAATCTCACAAACCCTAAAACAAATTTATGTACGAAGCTAAATATACGAGTCTAAATATGTACACTGCTAAATATACACGGGTCTAAATTATAAACAAGTGTAAATGCATAAACACAACTGACTTGTTTCAAACGAAACATCCGGGCCAGGTTCGTCACCACCGTTATCACCTCCCTCGTGTGAATCCTTGAAGCTGCCAACACCCTCCTCGTGCGATTCCTTGAAGCTGCCATGACCCTCCTCGTGCGAATGATAAGTCCCGTATTCGTACTGTGGATGACTTGGTGGCACGTCAAATGACTCCGGTTTTTCTACGTACTCCTGGTTCAAATCGGGCAGCAGTTCAAATCGGGTAGCGCCTTCCCGTCACCACAGTGACAATGGATCTAACCTCCTCCTCACCACGTTCCACCACGGGTTCGAAAAGGCTTTCCAAGACGTAAGATAAGTCAAACGAGTGCTCCCATTCATACGAAACATTACTGAGGTGCCCTGAAGACATCGTGGTAGCTTGGTATCGATCGAATTTTTCGTGTTCCGGTTTTTTTGAAATGTTTCGTCGACTGAGAAAAGAAGACAAGGAAGAAGAATATATGGACTCTACGGGCCGTAGGGGTCTCTACGGGCCGTAGAGGATTTAATGAACCCAACAAACCCTGATATCTACGGCCCGTAGAGGGGTTGCTTTTCAGACTGACACACTGCAAGTCAGTCTGTTCATTGATTGTCCTCGTACCTCGTACGTGCCTACGGGCCGTGGAGACCAATACAGGCTGTTTAGGGTTTAAATGAACTCGACCAACCCACCTCTACGAGCCATAAAGGCTACCCTCATTTATTGACTGACACCCTCTACAGGCCGTAGAGGGTTGTGCAAACCTAATAGGAACAACCTTAGTCAAAGGATGGAAATATGCTAGGTAAGTCGCTCTACGACTTGGAATCATGTAGATGCATTTGTAGCTTGTTAATTAGAATGGTGGCATTGAGGTTTGAACACGATGGGATGTGGTGATACGGGTATCTATAGTCGAGTCTTGTTGGGAGTTGACCAGGAGAGGGAAAAACCAAGGAAATTGATCGAAAGATTCATAGTTATGGGGTTCTCGCTACAATGGTAACAAGGATAAGACTCGACCAGATAACCATCGCCCATCTTGTAGGTTTTGGTACCTCATAGGACAATAGTGTGCAAAGGGAAGATTTTTGAGACATAGAATGATCAAGGGGCTGTGGAAGTTTGAATCCGTAACTATTTGAGGAGGACAAGAGAACAAAATTGTTTTTTTAATTAATTTGACAACCTTAATTATCTTTTAAACACGTATGCCAATTAGGTGATGAAGGTGTGGGTTTTGAAGGTTTAAGGGTGATATTTTTTTATTTTTTGAACAGTAAACTTCATTAACACAAGAACGAAACCTCAAAAGGGAGGCACGCCCAAAAACCTTACAATATATACATCGGGTTTTTTATCCAACAATCCCACTTAATAGATTTGAACCTAGACCGGCGTTTTAACCAAAAAAATGACATTCGCTTAATAATCGCCACAACCTCTAAAGTTCTTGGCATACCCCATTGAAAGACCTTCTTATTTCGCTCCTTCCAAATCGCCCAACACAATATCATAATAACTCCCCGAATAATCTTCTTAACCCACTTTGAATCCTTATTAACCTGTTGAATCTGCAGCAAATCGTTCACATTGGAACAGCACTATATTTACATTAACCCATTTGAGAATAGAGATCCAAACCCCATGAGCGAACCAACAATCCACAAACAAATGCTTGACATACTTGTCCACAGTTTCACAAAGCGGACAGGTTGTGTTTTCAATGTCAATGTTCCTCTTAACCAACGCCAAACGGGTGATATGAGTTAAGTATATAATATTACCAGTTTTTATCCCGGAAGCGTCCCGGGTTGAAATATCTAAAATGACATAATAAAATATTTAATATGACAACATAATTAATGACTTGCCAATATATGATTAATGAATATTATTATTATTATTATTTATTTATTTTAAACAAATCTCTGCCATAAGTTATCATATTCTAATATAAAAAAAACGAATCTCTGCACCGGGGTATAAATCTAGTGCCATTACAAAATATTATATAATGTCAAATGAATTCGGAAGTTTGTAATCGATCATTTTTAAAAGAACTAACATGAAATAAGGAAAAAAAGTTATATATTGAAATATCGAACACATTAGTCTAAGGGTTATGTGATTCGTTAAAAAATTCATGGGTATATGATCGGGTATATAGTTCGAGTATTTGGGTATGTGGTTTTGGGTAATTGAGTCGGGTATCACCTAATCCCAGGCCCGACCCAAACCCATAATTTTTTTTAAAACTAATCCCAAACCTGACACAATACCAGTCGGGTTACAAAAAATAGTCGTTTTTTTTCTCCGTTTTTTATATAGCACCATGGTACTCGTTGGAAAGATAATAAAACGCTCGTTAATTTGGTGTAATTTTTTTCTTTAAAAAATCTCGTATATAAAATATATTAACGTTTAAAAGTTATGGGAGGAAACATGAGAGGGAAAATAATAAAGGTTTAATATTTACATTTAGTAGATTAGGTATTTAATAGATTAGGTTAAACTAAATTTAAACCATATTTATTCTTTTTTTTAATTGGTCTAGAGTTGTCACATCACATCCTATCATATTTATTCATTTTTTTTAATTGGTCTAGAGTTGCCACATCACATCATATGTGACATCTCTCAAAGGAAAGATTGCATAAGAGTATGACATGTAGGATTAATCCCTTTGCAATATATATATACTAGCTTATACCCCGGGAGCGTCCCGGGTTGAGAAATCTAAGTAAGTGAATAAAATTAGAAGTATCTAAACTATAAAAATGACATCTATGTATCAACTTACATTAGATACTTTAAAAAAAATACCAAAAGATCCATTTCACCTTACAACATCAACACCTAAAAATAGAATATTAAGATCCCAAGCACTTCAAGGGGACATAGATTGTTTAGCACCAATACATTCAGTCTAAGGTTTTTAACTGCATACAATAAGATTTGAGCTATTTCAGAATATGGTAGAAAAAGAAAACATAGCAATTACCTGTTGGAGAGCGTCCCGGGTTGAAATATCTAATATGACATAATAAAATATCTAATATGACAACATAATTAATGACTTGCCAATATATGATTAATGATGATGATGATGATGATGATGATGATTATTATTATTATTATTATTATTATTATTATTATTATTATTATTATTATTATTATTATTATTATTATTTTAAACAAATCTCTGTCATAAGTTATCATATTCTAATATAAAAAAAAGGGTAATTGGGTCGGGTATCACCTAATCCCAGGCCCGACCGAAACCCACAATTTTTTTTAAACTAATTACAAACCTGACACAATACCTGTCGGGTTACAAAAAATAGTCGTTTTTTTTCTCCGTTTTTTATATATCACTATGGTACTCGTTGGAAAGATAATAAAACGCTCGCTAATTTGGTGTAATTTTTTTCTTTAAAAAATCTTGTGTATAAAAGATATTAACGTTTAAAAGTTATGGGAGGAAACATTAGAGATAAAAATCTAATTTTGTTTTTAAGTTTTAAATTATTATTTTTTTAAAATAAAGGTCTTGCCACATGGGATGACACATGTCACACTCAATAAAGAGAATACCCTCTTTGAATGTCATGTCATTAAAATGGCTTTGGTTTATTATATGTATAGATATATAATAATAATATAATCTATAATATATAATAACTTATAATAAAAGAATTGAATATTGATGAGGTGACATTCAATGGAGGCCTAAGAAAACCATTTTAATGACATGACATTCAATGAGGCATTCTCCTCCTTGAGTCATGTGTCATTTGTCATGCCATGTGGCAAATTAAACATAAATAAATAATAATATAAAACCTAATCTACTAAATTTAAATTAATTTTTTCTCTCTTATTTTTCTCCCATAATTTTTAAACGTTAATATCTTTTATATACGATATTTTTTAAAGAAAAAAGTTACACCAAATTAACGAGCGTTTTATTATTTTTCCAACGAGTACCATAGTTCTATATCAAAAACGAAGAAAAAAACAACTATTTTTTGTGGGGTTTCGTTCATACACGAAAAAAAAACACAAAGTGTTCAGGTTATTCATTAATAATGTTTTTTTTTAAACTAGGTTCTTATCTACGATGTTGAAATTCAGCTCAATCGCCATGCTTTCGTTGGAAATTTTACTCTTTTAAAGATGCATAGGTATACTTTATCAAGAGAAGTTAGGAGAAAGAATCACGCAATACTGCAACACATAGTGTCACCTTATAACAAGGTTATTTTTATTATTTATTTAATTACAAGGGTAATAATAATAATTATTATTAGTATTATTAGAATTGTTATATTTTTCAACTCCGGGACGCTCCCGGGATAAAAGCTAGTAATATATATTATAACTAGCTGATTACCCCGGGAGGGTCCCGGGGTTGAAAAATCTTATTTTACGTGATAACCTATTGCAAATGGCTCAAGTTAATTAACCACAAAATCTCTCAATCATTGCATGTTCATAGTATTCTAATCAGTAATAACTCATATTCCTTAATCTAAAACCTAATCAGTAATCATCTAAAGAATCACTTATGTAAGCTACAACTATTCAAAAACTCATCACATCTCTTTAATTTCTCACATTCTAATGGCTCTTATAATTTCTAACCTAATCAACTAAACAAACACTTAAGTTGGAAGTTGTAACCATTGCATCTCATTATGCCACGTGGCATAATCAAGAGATGGTTGAGACCACCATTGAACGCCACGTCAGCAACTATCAAGTCATCCCGAGAGCGTCCCGGGGTTGAAAAATATAACCATTCTAATAATACTAATACTAATAGTAATAATTATTACTCTTGTAATTAAATAAATAAAAAAAATAACCTTGCTATAAGGTGACACCATGTGTTGCAGTGTTGCGCGATTCTTTCTCATAGCCTCTCTTGATGAAGTATACCTAGTAAAATTCCAATGATAACATGGCGATTGAGTTGATTTTCAACATCGTAGATAAGAACATGGTTTAAAAGAAAAAACATGATTAATGAATAACATGAACACTTTGTGTGTTTTTTTCCTGTATGAACGAAACCCCACAAAAAATAGTCGATTTTTTCTCCGTTTTTTATATAGCACTATGGTACTCGTTGGAGAGATAATAAAACACTCGTTGATTTGGTGTAATTTTTTTCTTTAAAAAATCTCGTATATAAAAGATATAAACGTTTAAAAATTATGGGAGGAAACATGAGAGAGAAAATTTTAAATTTATTTTTAAATTATTTTTTCCTAAAATAACTCAAATTAATTAAAAAAGAAAATAATTCAAAAACACTAAAATATTTAAATTATGATGCCACGTGGCAGTTTCATGGAGAGGTTGAAGGCACCATTGCACGCCACGTCAGCAATGTTCAATTCTTTTATATATATTAATAGATTTTATTAAATGAAGTTTTCTAAAAAAAACCTAGTATTTGCTCCCATCCCATGCACTGACGCGGAACCACGAAACGCATGAACAAAAAAAATTACAATCGATACCGTTAATTTATAGGCTTAAGATACGATGCTAACTAGCCCTAATCTATTTTTTTTTACATCTTTTTGGAACTTCATGACGCCCGTAAATTTTGGTCATATGGATGCTAACTACCTTCTTTGTTAGCTTGCTTTTTTGTGTGTGACTTAACGCTCGAACACAATGACATCCTCTAACGTCTTTAGGATCCTCTCTAACATAGTGTGATTTTCATCCGAGGAAGACATTTTAACATATATACAAACAACAAACAAATACATAAAGTAAACAAATTAAAAATAAATATATGTGACAAACAAATGTAAATATGTGGTTCAAAAGTGGGAGGTCAATGCGGTTGCAAATAAAACACTGTCACGCGTTAACAATAAAAATCAGCCTTTTTCTTATCATCATCGCCCCCAAACACACTCGTTTTTAATCACCATCAAAGTATTAGGCTCAAAAAATGTGCCATTGCAGCTGCAAACAACCAATGCAATAACAACTGCCAACACAACCATCGTCTATTCCGTCATCACCACCAACAAAACCAACCCATATATTTCTAAAAATACAATTATTAGACAAAAAAAAAAGGATGCCTACCTGATCCATTTAAACACAGTCGTAGGTCTTTGAGCCTTGTTACGAACTAAAGTTCTAAAGCAAAGCGCAGCACCCAGCCCAGGTCAAAGGTAAGCCAAACACAGACATCATAATGGACATATGGAGAAGCAATATGTGCCATCAAAACACCTACATTGCACGGACAAACCCCCACATTACACGAATGAGGGCAAGGCACTCTTCGCAAATTCCCTATCGTGTACTTACATGGAACAATAAGAAAGGAAGGTTCTTACTTATATACCACCTAATTAAAGTTTAGTTTATTCTCCTATGTGGGACACTTCCACTTTCCCATTCCACTTCATTAATTTTAGCCTTCTAGTTTAGAAACTTTTAAGCATCGATATCTCTTTCATCTTACCTCCACTTTAGTTCGTTGCGAAGCTCTCACAACATATATAGAATACAACCCATAAAGAAATATATAAATTAACCTCGATTTCAATTATATATTTTTGTTTAAAATTAGAAAAAAACTCATTTCCCTATATTTATGAACATTCCAATTTCAACAAATTTCCGAAGCTTCTTTTTTCACGTTTCATATTCACAAAGTCTAAACCGGTTTTTGTCAAACCCATTTCATTATATACCTATTTTTTCTAACTAAATAATTGATCTGACTTAAGATGTACTAGCTTAGTATCTTTCATCCACTTGTCTATGTCTATTTAAACTAGGGCTGGCAATGGGTAACCTGTTAAGACACGATAAGACCTGTTTGACTGAAAAGTACACTATTTGATTTTTTGACTTTTTTTAATACTTAGAATTAATAGGCAAAAATCTTTCATTTCCCTTTTTTGGTACATAAAACATAAAACTGTGTTATAAACATGAGATATAAATGAGTTAAACGAGTCGTGTTCATGTTTAGAACTTATTTGTTCGCGCGCGTCAGAGACCTGTTAACCTGTTAGGGACACGATTTGCCAGCCCTAATTTAAACCCCACAACTTTCCATTTATACTCCATACAAATTCTAAACCATCTCTATCTCTAACCAATATTCTCTTTAACAATCCTTTCAAATTGAATCATTTCCCGCCATTTTCATATGGCTAGCTCCATACCTTCTATGCATGGTTGCATTTATCATCCTTTTGGAGCAAATCAGTTACTTGAACAAGAAACGGTCCGTTCCAGGACCGAATTTGGTGTTGCCGTTTATCGGCAACGCCATTTCTCTAGTCCGGAATACGACGTTGTTTTGGGAGGCTCAGTCCATTATGGCTAAATCCCAAAACAACGTCGGATTCTCAGTTAACTATATAATAGGCAAATTCATTGTCTTCATTCGCTCCACTGACCTTTCGCGTAAAGTGTTCGCGAATGTCCGCCCAGACGCTTTCCATCTAGTCGTCTACCCGTTCGGCCGAAAACTATTCGGCGAACGTAACATTCTTTACATGATGGGCCAAGAACACAAGGATTTACGACGTCGTATTGCTCCTAACTTTACTTCCAAAGCTCTTTCTACTTACATTGAGCTTCAACAACATATTATCCTCAAGCACATGAAATCATGGACACAATTGCCCGAATCTAACACAAAACCTTTTCCTCTTCGGTTCTTATGTCGCGATATGAATTTAGAAACGAGTCAGAATGTTTTCGTTGGACCGTATTTGAGTTGCGAGTCGCGAAAGCGATTCGACTTGGAATACAATCAATTCGCGGTCGGGTTGACGACTTTACCGATTGATTTACCGGGATTTGCGTTTAGAAACGCGAGAGTGGCGGTGTCGAGGCTCGTGGAGACGCTCACGGTTTGCGTCGAAGAGAGTAAGGCGAAAATAAAGACGGGCGGGGCGCCCGTGTGTTTGGTTGATTACTGGATGCAAGAAACCGTCCGCGAAATCGCGGAAGCGGAACAAGCACGCGAGAAACAACCACCGCACACAAGCGGTAGGGAGATCGCGGGTCACTTATTCGATTTCCTCTTCGCGTCGCAAGACGCCTCAACCGCGTCGCTTCTTTGGGCGGTGACATTACTTGATTCGCATCCGGAGGTTTTGGAGAGGGTTAGGAAAGAAGTCACGGGTGTTTGGTCGCCAGAATCCGATAAGTTAATTACTGCGGACCAGCTTCGGGAAATGCGGTACACGGAGGCGGTGGCGAAGGAGGTTATTCGGTACCGCGCACCTGCGGCGATGATTCCACATGTTGCTGGCAAAGACTTTCCGTTAACGGACACGTACACGATTCCCAAAGGCGCGATCGTTTTCCCGTCCGTGTTTGAATCTTCATTCCAAGGGTTTATTGACGCTGACCGGTTTGACCCGGACCGGTTTATGGAGGACCGGCAAGAGGACCGAGTCTACAAGAAAAACTACTTGTCATTTGGAGTCGGGCCCCACCAATGTGTGGGACAGAGATACGCTATTAATCACCTCGTTCTCTTCATCGCGATGTTCACGTCGTTGTTTGATTTCAAGAGATATCGATCAGATGGTTGTGATGAGATCGAATATCTCCCGGCCATCTACCCGCGCGACGGTTGCAAAGTTGTATTGTCACTTAGAAGTCTTTTGTAAGTGTATAAACATGTTTGCTATATAAAAATAAAATAAAAAAATACGTGTTAACTGAGTTCATTGTGTTATCATTATGCATATATCTGTTATAAATATGTTCTTTGTGTTTTTTTTAGTTTACACATGAATTAACTTTTCCATTGTGTTTTACATGCTTTTCATTGTTTTAGTCTGTTTTTCTTTATGCTTTTAGTAGGTTGTCCATTGTGTCTGCTACTCGTGTTTTATACCCTATTGTTCACTGTGTTTTTAGTTTGATACCCATTATGTTTTACGGTGTGTTACGCAACTAGGTTTTCGTTTTTTTTTTCTACCAAAACTATAACATGATATTCATATTAAATATCAAAAGATGCTCGGGTTACAAGCATTTAGAAAACCCTGTGTGTGTGGTGGGGGGTGGGGGGGGGGGGTGTGGCTTGCATATGCATGTTTTTTAGCATGTGAAAAGCCTATGTATATTTTTTTTTTTTCTTCTAAACTACACTTCCCACTTGTTTAGGGTGGCAAGAATGCAACCCGGGGAAGACACCACGGGTTCCCCTCTCACGTCAACCACCCGACCACCGGCACCATGAAACCCAATATGCTACCCGCCTACAACACACGCACACGCATCTCTCTCTTGTCGTCTTCTTGCACCCGCCACCAAAAAGCGGTGTAGGAATCGGGTGCTGGCTACCCGATCTTTACACCGCACACCCTTATTACTTTAACACATGTTACCCTCGTAAAACTTCCTACACAATTTTTTTAGCCGTACCTGAATCCTAATAATATGTTGTAACGAGTTTGTAAAACAAATAAACATAACTTTGTTCATAAGTCACCTCTCTAATTCTATTCCATATCTGAATCCACTCCATAAAACTAAACCCTAGAAATAAATCTTCATCCAATCCAATCCAATCCAATGGTAAGTCAACAATCAGATCTATTTCATACATTACACTTACTATCATCTATAATTCCTCGATCTCGTTCTTGATTTTCAATTGTTTGATTCGTGTAACTTTGCTGTTTAATTTTTGTGATCCGATTGAATTCTTAGGGTTTTAAGATTCATAGAACTCAGATCTGTACAAATGCATTTGATTATCTGTACATGGGAGAGTCTTTATTGTTGCAAACTTGGGTTTAAAATGCGCGTTGATCCTGAAATCCGATGAGTGGTGCGCAATGTGCGTGCATCAGCATCACGTATGCTAGACGTTCGTTATTGAAAAGAATGCTAAGAAAATATTTATAGATGATATTTTAAATTGGTTACTTTTAGGGACTAAAATATAGGATATGATTTGTGCAATCAAACTTGTAAAACTCGGACCCATTGAAATGGATGGTCTAATTTGTTCAAATATTGGTTAACTGCATAATGCATCGCATCAGGCCGCATCAAACTGCATCAGTTGTTTCACATATGCAGTTCATCACGCGTTATGTACTTCTGATGCAATGCATTTCAAAACCAAGGATGCAATTTGTAGAACCTTGAAGTGATATATGTGATGTTGCTATGATCTTTTGGATATGAGACATGGACTTGTATAATTTCTCTGGCTTTATGTAAGACTAATACCCGAAGTAAAATGCACCATGATTTATCATTTATGATTAGGGTTAAAGTTTGATAAGTTGTGTCAACCATCTGTGTGCTGCATGCTTCTGCTGCCTCTAAAGTCTTAATATTAAATGTGAACTAGAATTTAAATGAAATATTAACTGTACTAAATTCAGTTGCTGGTTGTTTCCGCTTTTGATGATGGCATTGTCAAAGCGAATTTCAGGTATAGTTTTATTTTCTTGATGTTGCAGAGGGTGGAGGCAATTTTTGGGTAATGACATATGATGCTTTAAGTTTTAATGACGTGCGCATTTCATGGTTTAAATGCTTACAGATTTCGTTGTTGCAAAATGTAGAACTTTGAAATGGTATATGTGACATTGCTCTTATGTTTTGTGATATAAGACATAGACTCGTAGTCTTAGCATCAAGAATAGGAAAGAACATTAGATAGATTGTGCCAACCATCTTTGAGCTGCATACTTCTGCTGCCTGAAGTATTAATATTTAAGATGATTGGAATAAGCATTACAGAAAGTTAAGATGTATTTACGCTTGTTGCTTATTGTATGTAGGAGCTTTGCCCTTCTGTGAAGAATATTTTGCTTTTGGATTCAGAAGGCAACCGCGTAGCTGTGAAGTACTATTCAGATGATTGGCCAACTAATAGTTCTAAAGAAGCATTTGAAAAGGCCGTGTTTACCAAGACTCAGAAGACAAACGCACGCGCAGAAGGTATATTTTTCAAAACCCTCTGTTTCTGTATGTACTTATGGCTTATGCTCTATAATTTTTTTCTCATTGATGTTGATCTTAACTAAGACTATACCTGTTAAACAGTTATATAGCATATTTGATCATAAATAGTTATAGAGAGGCGTTCATTTCAGAACCAATAATGCGTCAGAGAGATTGCGAGAACCGGATAATTCATTTGTACATATTGTTTTGTATTTGATACACAAGACGGTTATGTAGCCGTCTCTCTTTCTCCCTCTCTCTACTCTGATTATCTTCCATACACTATGTACAAGTGCATTATGTTGTTCTAGCAGTCCCTCACCATAGTATTGATTATAAATAGTTATATAACATGTATATGCCCCCTCTGTGCAGCTGAGATAACAATGTTTGACAACAACATTGTTATCTACAAGTTTGCTCAAGATCTTCACTTTTTTGTTACTGGAGGCGATGATGAAAACGAGCTCATTATATCCACAGTTCTCCAAGGTTTCTTTGATGCGGTTGGGCTTTTGCTTAGGTAGTTTGCAATAGATTAGCGTATCAACTTATCCTGTTACTTCATTAGCCTTATATTTTACAGTTTGTTAATCATATGTTCCAGGGACAATGTGGACAAGAAAGAGGCACTTGAGAATTTAGATCTCATTCTATTGTGTCTTGATGAAATTGTTGATGGCGGGTAAGCTACATCTTAACTAAATACGTTTTGTATTCGTTATTATACTTCCAACTATTGTGTTATTGTATGAAGACCTTTACAGTTAGCAGATTTATCATCACCTACCCACTTCTTTTTAGAATGGCTAACTTAGACAATAACTAATTCTACTCCTAAATTTACGTCTGCTATAATTTGCAGAATCATCCTGGAAACGGATGCAAATGTCATTGCTGGAAAGGTTGCAGCCCACAGTATGGATTCTGGAGCTCCTCTCTCCGAGCAGGTACCCCCCCCCCCCCCCCCCTCTTTTCCCAAAAAATAAATAAATAAACAGCATATGCGCGCACGTACAAGCATTCATATTTTAACATTTTGATTCATCTTTGCAGACGATAAGTCAAGCATTGGCAACTGCACGAGAACATCTTACAAGATCTCTCCTCAGGTGATAAACTTACCGAACCAGATAAAAAACAATTGGGTCTTTATATTTGTTAATTACTGAAAAGGCTATAAAAGGACGGACCACCAAGATTCTGACTTTGAATTAATTAAATTTCTTAATCAGTGTATGATGATGATGAAGATACAGTTTGGAGTCAAGCAAGACCAGTTTCTTGATTTGAGGTTCAATTCTGCAGCCAGTGGGAGCATTTCGGACATTAGTGTCTGATGCGTTTGTTTTTTTTTTTTTTTTTTTTTTTCTGAAAGTTAAGACATGAAAGTAGGCTTTTGATCTGATAATCACCATTTGCTGTAGGGCATATTATCATATTTCTTGTAAGCTTTTATACAAGATTTTGCATGACCATGATAACAATCCTCGTAAAATTTGCAAAAAAAGACGTGTAAGGATTTTCATTCTAACCTTTTGATGTTCCAAAAACCCACACAGGGTCAACGTAGGACTATCTTTCCGAGTGGTGGTTACGTAATAGGAACATTTCTAATATAGCCAGCCTCATCAGACCTAACTAGAGGTGCCCCTAGACTTGGTCTCGACATAGAAAAGTGAAGCCTTATATTCTTGATTAGGCGTGACAAAAGTTTAACATATCGACAATATTCTTGATTAGGCGTGACAAAAGTTTAACATATCGACTATATTTATTTGGATTCTTGATTTAAGTTTAGATTTCAACGTAATTAAACTGATGTTCTGTAATTTCAAACGTAAAACATCATAATCTTATGCTTATGCCTTCTCATATAAAGATAAATTTGTACATATGTCCAACGCAAGATCTGGTTTGGGTCAAATTAATTCCAAACCAAACTAGAACATAGTTAAAAACCTAGATCTTGTTGTCTTGTCTGGTGAGACTAGGAGCACCACACCGCCACCACTATCGCTGGCGACAACTATTTGCCATAAAACAGCAACAAATATTTGCCTAAAACCAAATTGTATTTTGACCCGAACCCATTTGGCTGTACCACCACCACTATTTGTCATAAAAGCAATTATAAGGCTGAGGGGTAGGGGATCGGGGAAGGGGATCGGTGGGTGACCTGGCCCTCTTTGCCGACGGGGAACACCGCCCCCCCCCCCCCCCCCCCCCCTCCCCCCCGATGAAGCTTCGGCAAAAACGGTAAGAATTCACCGATGATAAATGTTATCATTTTGTTTGTCTTTTTCCATATTAATTAGCCACATGTTTCTATATTAATATTATATATATATAAATTGTCTTTTTTCCCTTTAAAATAATTAAAAAAGAAAGAAAGGAGAGGGGGAAGGAGGGGGAACCATTTCCCTTGTTTGGGAGAGGGGAAGGGGAAATGACGTAGCGCTGATGTGGACAAAGGAGAAGGAAGGGGGAAGGGTGACCACACCCCATAGCCTAAGAACCCCATCAACTTAACCAATGAAAACCCAGACCCGTTTCAGTTTGTTACACAAACTTATAGGGCAAACCCACCTTAGTTACAAATGATGAAAGTAAAAAGATTTACAAAAGGGGCCTTATTGTTTAGCTCAGCAACAGCAACAAACCATATGCAATTTTAAGAGTGAACAAGAAGACGAGTTGTTACCATTTCTAAAGCCCAAGGACGGACAACATTAAAATTTAAAACCAGGTTAAAAACTTCATCAAAAAAAAAAAACTATAGATTACTTGAAGATGAAAGAGGAATCAACACCCATAAAAAAGAGACAGAACCCAAGCAGCAAAGAACAATAAATAAATAAAAAGTCAAAAACTAACAAAAAATTAGCACGCGTGAACGTTCCTACAGACTAACCGAGAGGCAAGACCATAAAACACTAGTAGTAGAATACAGCCTCTCTCAAGACACAGTGCAGCAGCATCCAGGTATGAACCAAAACCCTGAAAAACTCGAGTCAGGTATGAACCGGTTAGTAGCTGTTTTGCCATAGCTGCTGTGACTGCTGCTGAGGTTTTGGTTGGCCTTGGGACCCACCAACAAGCGACCCGTCCCTAGGGTTTTGCTGTAGTTGATGTTCCTGAGAGATTCCCGTCTGTGAATGATAATAATTAGGGTAGTTAAGAGCAGCCCCACCATAACTCTGTGAAGGCTGCTGCTGCTGTTGACCCTGCCTGAACCCACTTGCTTGCTGGGTTTGACCCTGAAACCCATAATATGTACTGCCTGGCACAGCTGACATTGTTCTCGAACCTGCTCCTTGAACCCACATTGCCGGGTTCTCGTTCTGAAGAACATTCCAAGAAAACATATATGACAAATCAATAAGACTTTCTCATTATATAAAATAACAGAAAACTATGAAAGGCAAAATGATCATATGCAGTGTAAGTTGGATAACATGTCAAAAACGCAACTTTGGTCCAGGTAAACTTTTTATGTCAAAAAGGGTAACATATGTAATATCATTTCAATAACAAACTTTTTGGAGACTTTCAACACAAGATTATAATAACTTGGGGTTATAATGACTACAAATATGACATTATTTCAGTAAAAATCAAGATTTAAAATAATTGACTTAATTTAACGTAATAATAACATACTTTTGGCGACTTCCAACCCATTTACTTTCTGTTTTCTTATTTTATATGTACTTAACAAAACGTAAAAGAGGATTATACCTGTTGGAGAGAGAGCAACTGACTGTTATCTTTATAATGGGCATTCAACACATCATCATAACTTAAAGTGGACCCAGCAGGTCCCGCAGGTTGATTAACTTGATAATTTCCCGGAACTGCTGTAGAATTACCAAACGAACCATAACCGGAAGGGACAGCTGCAGACTGAGGCAAACTACTGACAGAAACGCTGTTTTTGTATTGAGGGAGCATGGCTGCCAGCTGTTGATGATAAGTGCTATTGCCAGCAAATGCTTGCTGAAAGCCAGATGGCATGTATGTATAACTTTGAGGCAAGAATGGATAGCCAATCATGTTTGCAAACGGGCCCAACGGTAGAGTGGGTTGAGAGTATGGGTGCACAAGGTGGTGTGGAAGAGTAGGCCCGGTAGGCATGGTATTGCCAGGTGGAGTCTGTTGTGTTGGTTGAGATGATGAGAAAACACCAGTCTTTAAAGCCTGGATGGACAATATGGTAAATTAGCCACAATGTGCAAAAAAAACAATACTGTTCATGCAGAGAAGCAAATTCTACAACTAAAATTGTCAGGATTTAGTATATATCTTAATCCATATATATGAACGAAAGCATGTCAGATTCATTACAATACCTCCGTCATAGAAATTGTTGAACCGCTAATGGAAGATGCTGAGTTACCATATTTAGTAGCCATTGATTGACTAACAGGAAACGGTGAGTATGAAAGATCAGGTTCTCTGCCAGGATGACCATTTGCTGCTAGTGTGTTGGGTAACGAGTTTGTATATGCAGCCTGCTGCAAATTTCAAAAAGAGAAAAAAAAAAGATCAAAATTGAAAGATTTAAATGTCATTTTTGTAAAGCAGGACAACACTTTTTGTTTCACGAATTGTACCTCAATAAAAATAACATAATTCACTATAACATACTTGGGGGTTTTGTATATGCATCTTGAGTTAAAATATGTAATAATGAATAAGAAATTAAGAATAAGATAATTAGACCTAATAAAACAGGCATTAGTACATAGTCAGGTAATAAGATGTCTGATTTTTGGCAAATTGAAACTTTTTATTACATTGATCACTATAACCAAACAATCAGTTCAAACGCGCAGATTCGCCTAAAGTGTCGGGATTGAAGCCATAAGCTTCATTTGCATACTATTGAACTCTATTGCAATAAAGCTATAAGAAAAGGCATAAAAGAGATAATGATAGTTATATAACCGTACCATAACATTTGAGAAGGGAGCGGTGTTTGGCAACTGTGTAGATGTCTGAGATTGAGGAAACCCCGGTTCAACAGTTGGGTGCTATCAAATGAATAACCAGATCCAGGTGTAGCTGAAGGAAAGCCATATTGATTCCCATGTGTTGCCTCAGGACTTTCGTGCTTCAAAACCTCTCTTTGTGAAGCAGAAGGTAAATCATAATTCCCAGAACTTGGCCCCGTTCGAAGAACTGGATTGTTCTCCGGTGTTATTAAAGATTCATCACCAAAATACTCAGAATTTCTGCCAAAAGATAATAAATATAATTACCCGATAGAATCCAAAAGAATATAGATTAATGTGGAGAGATGGGTTATGTTTTACCAATCACTTGCAAAATAGTGATTAAAGTGTTGTAATCACATTAAGCACGCTAATTATATATATAAAGTTAATCAATTTTGAACATAAATTGATTCCAGATCATCCTGACTCGAGCCATTTGAACATGTATAAAAAGCTTAAATGTTTTGATTCGGCATTTCTGGGCCACTTTCCCAACCCACCCGCCCATAATGCACCGGTGATATTAGTTGGAACTTGGAAGTCTGTACCTAGTTTCAGAAGGCCCGACAGATGAAGATTCCACCTCAGCAGGTGTGTCTTCTAATTTGTTTCTTAACTGCCTAGATGCAAAAGGTTCAGAAAACCCGGGATTCATTGTAGAACAAAGCTCCCAAAACTCAAATGTGAGCAATCAGCAGTTTGAACTTGAAGGTGATTTGGAATTACTACAGAAGGAACATCATCTTCGGGTTCTTCCAAGTGTCTTTCTTCTTGTATATTAAGCTGCTGCATGTTTGCACTCACTGCAGACGCTGAGGCATCTCCTTGTTCAACTAAAATAAAAGAATTTACTATTAAAACAAAACCAGGTACCATACGCACTCTACTAAGAACGTAAAAAAGGGGAAAAAAGACTAAATGCATGTTTAGTTGGGTGAAACTGAAAGAGACAGTAACACAGAAAAACTATAGTAGTGCAAGGTTCATTGCATTCCAGTTGCATGTTTTGGTTGGCGAGTAAAAATGGGATGAATTATTTGTAATTATACAAAGAGAAAATTGCTTGATGCATAGAACCTTAATTATTTTTTATTTAAATTAAAAAAAATGAACATTATAAAAGCTCGTCAAAACCTCAAATAAGTACATGATAAAAAGATACGATTTACAGTTCTTATCAAAACAAGTAATTTTGTTCTGAGCTGTTTAGAAAGACATGATCGAAAGATAAGAATAAGATATGCAGTAGTTCTTAATTCAATTCCATAATATGAAACAGAAAAAGAACCCTGGCAATGATATGAAATTAAAATCAAACCAATAGGAAGAATCCACTATCTAATAGACTAATAATAAAACAAACAGCTTTTTTCTCAAAAAAAAAATATTTCTTTTAAGAAGCAAAAAAAATGTTGGTACCAAGAACATACCTTCCTTGTGGTCATAAGCACGATCCTTGGGATGGAAGGAATCCACATTTTTATACAAATTGTTATCATAGATAGGTGCACTGCCAGATGCATCCTCCTGTATACTTCTACTTGAAACATGGTGTGCAGTATGATCTTCATAGACATTTTCGTCTTCCACATCATCCTCTTCCGTCTCATCCTCTTCTGTCTGAGAACCAATGTATTGGTTGCTTCTTTCATAATCCACATTTTCAGACTCCACATGTGGCTCAAGCCCTACTGTAGATTGCCCACCTACGGTTTGTGGCTGTTCAGAAATTGGCCAGTCATCATCATGTGAAATATGATGATCATCATGTTCTCGATACATCTCTGGAGCTTTTGAAGCATAGTCGTCATAATGTGTTGATAAAGGCTGAGGTGGAACCGGGGTGTTGTAAGCTTTGTTTTGTGGCCTTCCCATTTTCACAATGTCCGCCATTGACTTTTGACCAGGCGCACCCATCCAAGCAGATTGAAACCCAGAGGGTGGTTGTTGTGGAACTGTTGCAGTACCATTAGCTACACTGAACGTCGACGCTTTATTTTCGTAGACTGTAGAACCACTGTGGTAGCAAGACACCATTGATAAATACCAAATGAGATTTCAAAGCCAAAAACAAAACCAAAAAAGTCTCAACAACTTTCAGCAACACTGGTACCTGAAAGTTGAAGGGGTTCGACTTGTATTAAATGATGGAGCTCCATAAGCTGGTGCAGGTGAGATTGCGTAGGAACTTGTCCCGTTTTCCCTCTTAGATTTTCCATGTAAGCCACCAGATTCTATAAAAATGCATCAAGTAAGAAACAATATAGAAATAATTACTCGATTTTGACATGTTTCCAAAATGTAACATCCTTATATACCAGATGAGCTAAACTGTGATGAACCACCACGTCCAGCATAACGATCTGTACCACTTCTGGCAGCACGGTTGGAAGTGCTACCACCACCACGAGGCCTGGATTCTGTTGTATCCTTAGACTGATGCAAATGAACACACAATATAACTATTTATACCAAAGATTTGATATCATGTAGAGACATTGAACAGCTGAAAACAGTGCGCAAGACAGCCCAGCTATCTTTACATTGAAAATTTTGGAATGCATTGTACACAAAAAAAAATCCATGAACCATGAATACAAAAAAGATTTAGACAATCGGGTGACAGTGCGGCTAAAAATAAATTTGGTTATATAAAAGAGTGGAACCAGATAGATTTTGTGCCTCATTCAAACCTAAGGGTGTGACTTTCTAACAAGACACACCCTTGCATGAAATTTGTTGTTTTGGGTTTAATCTAAATGAGTTCGGGTGAACTTTGGGTCACACCAACACACGCTTAGTTATAGTGTGTTTTGTGCCATAACTTAAAAAGTGTTTGGATATTTTACACCAAACTTGAAAAGTTAAGAGAAAATGGCTACTAAATCTTATAGTATAAAATTAACTATTTAATACCGTTTGTAGTTTTGGTTGTAAACATGGCTACTTAGTACACAAAACAAAAAAAAAAACAAAAAAAAAACATCTTTTTTCAGGTTAAACAGTATGTTCATGTCAAGCCGTGAGCAAGCATATTGTGTTCTAGTTCGTATGATCATATCAGGCCCGACCAGTGAACACGTCACATTTAGCACCCATATTCAAACCCACACACCTCTTTTTTCTTTTCTCGCTTGCTCTTCACCTCGTGAAAAGGATCTACAGAATAAAAAGAACTTCATGTTAGAACCAAAGTTTTAATCTATAAGTCAAGAATGCTTAAAATTCAGTGCTAGAACAGATGTTAGTTTCAGAATGTTGAAAGCAAGTAACGTGAACACACAATCAAACAACAGCAGATGGTCAAGCTATGTTTTTTTTCCCGGAGCTGTAACATCAAACACCTCCAATTCCGAAACTTAATACAATTGCCATTGCTTGTAGTACAAGTAATTATGAAAAAGTTTCAAAATAAAACAACAGGATTTTAACGAACAAGTTCCACGTGGACCACGTATACTCAAAACAAGATCATCGTACTCAAAACCACATAATGATCACATTACAAGGTCACACAAGAGGCAAAAAGGTACAAAATCAGAATTATATGTCTTTATAAAACATGAGACTGAGTATCGTGAAAGTTTTACTATGAGGTTATAATGCTTAAAATCCCCAACAACGAAACATGGTACTAGAACAGATGCTAATGTTAAGCCGCGATCAAACAACAGCAATGTAATAAACTGCTAATTTGTTCACCGGCGGAGACGGTGGCGGCAGAATAACTCCCATAGCTTGTACCACAAGTCATTATAAACTACTAATTTGAAAAGATAACAAAACGATTCCAAAAAAAAAAAACAAATTCCATGTGAAATTGTGAATCACTCACGTGTACTCAAAACAATATCATTGCACACAAAACACATAACAAACATATCACAAGGTCATACAAATATACAATCTGCATAAAAGTCCAACATAACCTAATATTTAACACCATATCTTATCCAACAACCGTCTCAGTTACCATCCCTACCAAAACGTAAATAATTACGTCGAAATCATCGTTAAATTAGGTCAAATAAAAAGGCATATAAGAAAACCTTGAGTAAGGAGACGATTAACGGCTTCATTAGGGTCCATATTACAGTCCTTAAGAGCGGCGTAGATCTCAGCATCGGAAACACCGTTTACAATCTCCTTGAGACTCTGTACCATCTTCCGAGACGCCACCGGTATTCCGTGGACTCCTCCGCCGTTGGTAGTGGCTTTAGTGGCCATGGTTGGTGATTGTTTATAGATCTAAAGGTGTTGTGTGGTCGGTTAATGAGTGTTGGTGTAGGGATGGTGTTGGTGAAACCCTAGGGTTACAGTTAGACGCAGGTGGTATTAAGTGTTAATGGAGATGATGGAAGTAGAAGAAGAAGAGATATATGAAGCTTTCGAAAACCCTCCCACTCGCCCACGCCTCTCCTATTTCTCCTCTTTTTTTATTATTTTTTATTTATTTATTTATTTATTATTATTATTATTATTATTATTATTATCTATATATATTAATTCAAAGACACTTTAACAGTGTCTTTGTTTTAATATATATATTGGCCACTAACTTTTACGTTAACTTTATTTCTGCCACTAACTTTTAGGTTAACTTTATTTTCTTCTAATTTGACCACCAAACTTAGACAAACAAACTTTTAACTTTTAGGATTTAAAACTTTGGCCACTAACTTTTAACTTAACTTTATTTTCTTCCAATTTGACCACCAAACTTTTAGGTTTTGGGATTTCAAATTTTAACCTCCAAACTTTTAGCTTTTAGGATTTCAAACCTTGACCACTCAACTATTACACTTTGGCCAAAATTTTAGTTTTTAGGATTTCAAACTTTGACCACTAAACTTTTAGCTTTTAGTCACGAGTATTTTTTGAAGCTCATGCAAGAATAACAGTCACTTAATATTATCTTTTATGTCCACGAAACCCTCCACGCAACAGGAGCTCCCACAGCGACGCGCGATCTTTAACGTCCGCCAAACATTCAACGCAACAGGAGATCTCGCCGCGTTTCGAACAACAGCCGCACCCGCGGCGAAGCGCGGGTAACTAATACCTAGTTATTATTATTATACAAAAATAAATTAAAAAACTAAATGTTTAATAAATATAAGTGTATAATTTTTGAAAATATGTAGTGTTGACGGACTGGTTAGGTTGGTTGTGACGGAGATTTTGGTATTTACCTATACTATTTTCGTACATGTTTCAGGTTGTTTTGAAATGCTTGTTTTAAGCCTTGGATTTATATTTAAGCTTTGAATTTATTGTATTTTAGTTAGACTTGACGCTTTAGAATTAATGTATTCTGTAATTTTCCTTTCAATGTAATAAACTATTTAATTCAATGTACTCAAATTTACACTTTAGTACCATGAGCTATTGAACAATCGTCACTACGTGACACCTCGATGTTTCCGCTATCAGTTGGGGTGTTACAACAGTCCTTCACCGGAACCACCGTCATCACCCATGTTCTTTACCAACACCACCTTTGAAACCTTAAGACATCGTATTCATCATTTTCCACCACTTACACAACCGCCGTTACCTCGGATAGCCGGAACTACCATTGTCGTCGTCACACCCACAACTGGCAACACCATCATCACCTTCTGTCTTCTCTTCTATCTCTCTGTCCCTCTCTTGGTTTTATAAGACATGTAGAGTTCAGGTGGAACCACCACCGCCTTGCTTCCGTGCAAACAACTACCACCACCATGATCACCGTCACTCGATCTTCACGATAATGTGGTGCACGCGCCAAAATGGTGACGGGTACTCACCCAAATAGAACAGGGAAAGGAGAGAGAGGGTGAAGTGAGGAGAAAGCTCCACGTGTAAAGGACCGAACAGGAAGTTCACACCCAAAGCAGGATGTACAATCCACAACTGCATCAAACCAAAACTTTATTGAAAGACTCCCAAAACAACCTTCAATGCACATCGTACAACCGAGCAATACACATAACACCTATAAAGCACAAAGTACAACTCACTACAACCAAGCATTGCACAATTGCTTTGCTAATTAGTATTATTTAAATTGTTTGCTCCATTTTTAGTTTTATATTGAAACAAGGACAAAAATTCCGCTTATACTTCTCAAATAGTCATTTTCTCCCGTATTGTTTATCCATTGCATGAAGAAATCATATAATAAAAGAAAACGGGTATAACATATGACACTTTGTCAGGCTAGCTCCCCATTGATTTCTATTCAAAAATCTTTTTATCTCTCATGTGCATAATACATGCCTTCATACCACTTGATTGTCACCTTCTGATAACACCCCGACAATGGGAAAAAAAAAAACCTCAAACATTACTCAAACATTTATTTACTTATTTTTAATTTAAATGTTATTATTATTATTATTTTTTAAATCTGGTTTGTTTTTTAAAATTTAAACATCATTAATAAAATTAAATAAAAAAACTTTACCAAAACAAAAATACAATCCTTTTTAGCCCATAAAATAACCCTTAAATTATTTTTAAACCTCCAACTCCTTCTTCATCCTTTTTCGTTTTCCTAACAACAAAAAAAAAAAAGCAATAGATCGTCACAAACAACAATAACAATTCACAAGTTAAACAAGTGGGCCCCATTTTATCCTGTTTTCCTTTGTTATTGTGTTCACATGCCTTCAATGACACATCTCCTTTAATGGCCAAGAAACAAGGGTGGGGGCGCTATTCAGTTAAGGTGGAGGGGTCGTTACCTCATACCGCCCAACCTTATTGTTGTTGAGGTGAGCATAACGATTAGAGCCAATGTAACTATAATCTAGCATAGAGTAGGGATGAGCATACAAGGCCGAATACCGATCTCGAACTGACACCGTACCATACCATACCGAGGGGTATCCGTATCGGTACCAACATTTAAGAAATTTCGAGATCGGTATTAAGCAGTAATACCAAAAAAATACTGAATTCTATATATGTATATATATATTCTACCGAATTCTATTTACATGTAAAGCAAAAACATCAACATCAAAGCCAGAAAAGACTTAGAAAACATGTTTTTCTTGAGTACTAACAGGTACTTTCTGATACAAACTTCGTCTTTAAACCTCTTTGGTAACACGGATCGACCTCTGAATCAATGTTATACGTATGTCATGAGAACACAAAGCATCCTGCCACAATATATGACATTGACAACATCCCACATGATTGAATAGTAAGTGGTAGCAAACAAATATATGAAAGGAAGGCAATCATTGTAATAACCCAAACCAAAACCTTGTTGATATGTAAAAGGAAGCCGTTGTTATGCATCAAGAAACACGTTTTGTTTTCGGTTGACCATAAAAATGTCTTTAAAGTTGAGCAGTAACGGGATCATATGAGCTAAAGTGAGAACAACCAACATGACAACCAATCCCGTCCGTCCTCCATATCGTCCACCCTAGAAGCTGGTCTTGTTTTCTGGTATTAGTCGGTATTATCCCGAAAGTCCTGATCCCGTACCGGTACCGATACTGATACCGAACCGGTATATTTGGTATCAGATTCGGGATCAGTTTTATGAGAATTTTCGGGATCGGTGCGATACCGATCCCGTCCCGAGCTCATCCCTAGCACAGAGTGTGCTAAGATTTTTACTAGGAAGACAAGTGTATAAAATGATAGTTGTGAGGAATAACTATATAGTGATTCCCTATGTTCACATGATATTTATTGTGTGTGTATATGTAAGGTAAATATATATAGAAAACCTCCTTGAGTTTAAAAAGCCATAAAAACTATTTAACATAATGTAAAAGCACTTTTTAAAAAGTAAACTTGAACTTATAATATACATAGTTTGAAACGCCTTGTGGATTTAAAAAAAAATTAACAAAGTCGTTACATATGTAACACTACATGTTATTTTTTTCAAAACTAAGTTGTTAGATACATAACATACGAAGTTTTATTTAATTATTTTTAAAAAATCAGTCGAGGCTTTTTTTTTTTTTTTTTTTGCTCTAAAAGCTTGAAATTGTTTATATTACATGCCATATTTTTTTATAATAAAACTTTTTTTACATAGAGTTTTCTCAGTTTCCTTAATTAATGAGGTTTTTAAATTATCATTCCCATGTGTGTGTATATGTGAGCTCTTCTTGTATTAATAAGAAACTAATGCAAGTTTTACTTGTTTTTATTTGAAATACAGTTGAAATGTCTCACTAAGTGGTGAACATTGGCATCAAAGTGACATATTATTGAAGAAATAATAAGTACCCCGGGGATTATCCCTAATCACCGAGTGGTTTATACTTATGTGACTGTACGTACGTTCCTTTACCCAAACCTTTGGATCAACACAGGGAAGTGAATATGAGTGAGTGTGTGGTGAGTGAAGTAAAAACACTAGGATATAAGTGGTTCAGTCGAGTATGACCTACGTCCACTGTGAAGAGCCGGGAATATTATTGCTTGAGAGAATACAAAGCATGTAAGTAATCCTAGCTCTATGTTACAAGTAATTAGATTTCGATCCCTTTGAAGGGAGTTGATGTCTTCTATTTATAATGGAGGTCGTGGGCTTGAGGAGAGGCCCACGACGAGTCTTGTAATCTTTGGGCCTTGGCTCGGCCCAACTGTATTCAGTATCTGAAAAAGGCGGGAAAAGGACGTCCACTGTAGATGACGTCAGCGGTGGGCTTACTGGTGGACACGTGGCGGCTTGTGACTGGCCTTTGGCGGCATGTTGTTCTGAACCAGCATGGTTGACTTACCTGCCGGCGTCTGACGTGACCTCTGACAGCAGGTAAGCATGCCTGGTCAGAACAGTAAGGGCAGCATGGTGGAAGCATGGAACCAGTCACGTCACTATTGAACCTCAGTGGTTGTTGGGCAACCACGGACGTCCCTACCTAGTTGGTGGTGTCAGCGATCCTGTGCAGGTAGATCTTTCTAACTCTTAATCTTCCGTACCTCGTACCTAAGAATGTTATGATGTGAAGTAGCCCGCGCGTTGGTAGATGCGTGCGTGATATCCACAGGTGTGTAGGGTTGTGACCCAAGACCTTTCCGCCTATATTGTGTTACGCCCACTTCTGCAGATCCTTTTGTTAAGCGGGATAGGGAGGCCGCGTCCGCTCAGAGTAGGCTCCCTATCCCTTCAAGTCCCCCTAGTCTAGGGCTTCTCCTGCTCTCGATTCGAGAGGAGGTGGGGCGCTAGACTAAATTAAAAATGAGTCGCGGATGATAGCTCTTCCGTTCGTGTTGTCTTACCGTAGAGGAGGCGGGGAACGTCTTCGTCTGCTTTTACGTCAGAGCTCCGCGAGCCATGACGTGTCATATTTTATTTTTTTGGAGGGGAAAGGGCGGAGAACGTCCTTCTCCGCTTAACGTCAAAAGTCCGCAGACTCTGATGTTGCAAGCCTTGTCTTTGAAGGGGTAAAGGCGGAAAACGTCTTTATCCACGTTTACGTCAAGACTCCGCGAGCCATGACGTGTCATATTTTATTTTTTGGAGGGGAAAGGGCGGAGAACGTCCTTCTCTGCTTAACGTCAAAAGTCCGCAGACTCTGATGTTGCAAGCCTTGTCTTTGAAGGGGTAAAGGCGGAGAACGTCTTTGTCCGCGTTTACGTCAAGACTCCGCGAGCCATGACCTGTCACGCCGTATGTTTTTATAAATGTGTTCCTACACTTGGAGTAAATGCTGAGTGATGCATTTATTTTGTCGTCAATCATTTGAATTTATGGCGCCTGGAATTCGAATGTGGTTAACGTTATGGGGGAGTTTAGCAGATGTGTGAGACAGCTGTCTGACATGTTGTCTGCTTTATGTCTCCCGGTCATTTTGCGGGAGCCTTTTCGTCTGGTGTCAGGCGCGTGGCGATCACGCGCGTCTGTTAATTAAACGAGTGATCAAGGTAGTGCCACGTGTCTTATCCCACGTGCCTCGTTTCAGGCGCGTGGGAGAGCACGCGTTTGATTTTGTGAGATGGTGAGGTTTATTGACACGTGTCCGGAGGCCCAACAGTTGCCAACTGTGGCTGTTATCCACGTGCTGTTGTGAGCCGTCCGATGATGCATGTGCCACGTGTCACCATTTCCCGCCTCCAGACAAAAGGACGTGACGGTTGCTTTTTCCTTGTAGGTCCCATTGCCATAAATGCAATGGGTATATATATGTTGGAGGGCTTTGTGGAACGGTTACACTTTCAAAATCTTCTCACAAATCCTCTCGAATACTCCGATCAATCTTTATCTTTTCCGATCAAACTTTGAAGTTTCCGAGCAATCTCCAAGTTTCCCGGCAAGTTCTCCGGTGACAACTGAAGATTTCCTTGAAACTTCACCGAGTTATTTTCCTTCCCTCTCCTTTGGACCCTTTATCTTCTTCTCCCTGTTGATATGTCTGACCTTTCAACTGACGTTTCTCCGACTAGTGAGATTCATCATGCCGAATCCGAGGCCAGTAGTCAGGAGATAGAACCCGATGTTCCAGAGATAAAGGTGAAAGCAAGGAAGTTGGCAGTGAACACTCCCTGCAAGTGGAACGCCACAGCTTTCTCTGTATTTTGTGCTGACCACGGAATCTTGCCGGAATTACCTGGATCGGGGAAGACGATTCTGACTGCACCGGAGGGTAAGCTCGCCTTCTATGAGTCCCACTTTTATAAGTGTGGCTTCCGCCTGCCCTGCACCCGCTTCAAACTGGACACCTTGTTAGAGTATGGGGTGGCGGTGTCCCTGGTTAGCGGATTTGGGATGCTCCGGTTGGGGCATTTTGAGAACCAATGCCGGGCATTGGATATTGAACTGACCATTGATCGGTTCAATGTGTTCTATTACATGGCCCGGGACGAGTCATGGTTTACTTTCAAGCCGCGGCCCAAGGTTCCGGTGATAGTGACGGAGGTTCCCAAGTCCCTCCATGGGTGGAAAGACAAGTTCTTTTATTTGAAGAAGGGAGTGATCCCGGTGGCCATGCCTTGGAAGGTGGTGGCGTCCAAGGAGCGGGTGAAAGACCGCGAGGTGATGCGGAATTACAAGGATGAGGCCTGGTTCGTTGCCCTGACAACTCACAAAACCAAGCTGGAGTTGAAGGAGTTGTTTGAGGATACCTACGACCTGCCAGGTACCAGCTGTACCGGTATCCGCGAGGGGAAGGAACCCTATATCGCCCAAGAAGGTATGAGCCTTTGTCTTGTATTCTTTGTGATCGTATTTTTTTGTTAATTGTCTTGTTGAATGCGAAGGCGTGATGAAGTTTGACGTCTTTGAGTCCCGCGGGATGATTAAGCTGAAGTGGAGGCGGATCCCGGAGGGGCAGGTCTCTTACTTGGAAGAGTTCGTTGGCAAGTTCTAATATCCGAACCTAGAGAACCCGCTCGCCCATCATTACATCACCCATAAGTCTTCTAATCCCTCTTCCACGTTTGTAAGTGAACCAGCTTAGTCTGAGTTCACTGACCCCTTTGGTGAGGTGTCGCGCCTGGCGCGGCATTTCCAGGGGCGCAAGAAGCATGCCTCTTGTAGGCATGGCTATGTGGTCAAACGAGTGACCTCCGCTTCTGACACAGGGTCTTCGGATACAGGCGGGGAGTATGTAAAAAGCCGCCACAAGCGGAAGGATGGACCGCCGTCGGATGAAGATGATGACGACGAGGAGTCTAAGTTGAAGACTCGCAAGAGAGGTCGCCAGGAGGCGGGTGCCGGTGGGCCCGGCGGGACAAGCGGGAGCGCTGGGGGCTCTAAAGAAGCCGGTGGTGTGGGGGACAAGGGCAAGTCCCCTACCAAGGTTATCCAGCCGCAGGAGCCTGGCGCTCATGCGTTCTCATTTGATATAGGCGCACCGCCTGTGCGCCAGCCTCTTCTTCAAAAGATGGTGAAGAAGATCCCTGGTAAGTGTGTCCAGCTCTTGTTTGTTTTTTTTTTCTAAGTATTTTTTACCTTGCAGCTGTGGCGCCGAAGGTGCCTGTGAGTCCCCCATTTCCGCCTAGTCGTACCGGAAGAGGGAGGAGGAACGTCTGCGCAGGGAGGCAGAGTTAGCCAAAAAGTTGAAGGCCGATGAAGCCGTTAAGGCTGAGGCCCTTTTGAAGGAAAAAGCTGAAGAGGCCACCAAGGCTGAAGTGGCCCGAAAGGCGGCAGTCGAAGAAGCCACCAAGAAGGCTGAGGCAGAACAGCTGCGCTTGGAGGAACAGAGGTTCCTTGCCGAGAAGACCCGCCTGGCCGATGAGCAGGCGGCGCGTGAGAAGGAAGATGAGGCCAAGAAGCAGGCCGATGAAGCTTTGAGTTCCAAGATTACTCCCCCGGCGGGAGGCGCCGGGGTTCGTTCGGTTGATCGTCGGGCGGGGAGTGCGCCGCCTGGCGCGGGGGGAATGGAACCTGCTGGGGAGTATGATGGCTCCAGCTGGGTTGGGGGTGACACAATTTGGCGCCCCCGTTGGGCGGTTAGGGAAAATACTTTGTTCTCTAACTCCCTGGCCGCCGAGGAGTTTATGAGTGGGGCAGTGCCCCCCTATGAGCAGGCCTATCAGGACAGCCTGAGTCGTCCTGACTTGATCACAAATATGTGTATTAGTCAGGCGAGTCAGCTGGCCATGATGAACTCTCTTAGGCGGCGCGATGCCGCCATGTAGTGGGACTTTGCCCGTTTGAAAACTGAGAAGGCCGCCCTTGCTGAAAAAGAGGCGGCCATGAAGTCCAAGGTCGATGATTACCGTCGCCGTGTGCATCGTGCTGAAGAAGATGCGAAAAGACTTCTATCTGAGTCGGCGACGGATAAGAAGCAGTGGACAGAAGCCTGCCACTGTGCCAACGAGGAGAAGCGGCAACTGAAGGAAACCAGCAAGGCGGATCTTGAGGAACTTGAAAAGAAATGCAAGGCCCTTGCCGAGCGCCCTGTCAAGTTTGTGGACATGCGCAAGCAGCTGGAATCCGCGTCCGCTGATCTAGACAAGGCCAATTCCCGCCTCAGTGCTCTTGAAGAGGAGCGGTTCACAATGTTGGAGGCGAAGGAGACGCCCCAACTTGAAAGGGACGCGGCTTTGAAGGACCGCGAGGCCGCGATGTCCGAGGCTGAAGCGGCCAAATCTTTGTTGGATGCTTCTTTGGTGGAGCAGGAGCAGATGCGGGAATCCCTCCGCTGGTTGATGACCAGTGGGATTGGGGGGTAAACTTTATTTTCTTTTCTCTTTGATTTTTGTTTCCATTATGAAATATTATTAACTCTGTGTCCGTCTTTGCAGATTTTCAAGCGGTTCTGGCAGGAGCCAAAGCTTGGCGACCAGGTCGCTAACATAGCCGCCACCGCCCATGCCTATGGGTATGGTGAAGGTTTAGAGAATGGCTTCCTCCATGCTCAGGACGAAGGACGGATTATTGTGGCGGAGTGTAACCGCCAGGTTGACCCCACTGCTGTGTTCCGCTATTTTATAGAAAAACCTGACGAGCTGGGTGAGAAGGCCAAGGAGCGGGCCGCCGAGGCTGAAAGGTTGAGGTTGGAGGAAGAGAGGCGGAAAGCCGCTGGTGAAGGGTTCTCCGGGACGCGACAGGACGAAGAGGAGCCGCCGGAGACCGAGGAGCAGCTGGTGGATTTCAGCGGCTCCGATAGTGATGGGTTGATTAAAGGATGTGTATAAAAACACCCATAAAATGCATTTTAAAGAATGTTTAGTGTCAAATGGTGTTGCTTTGATCTTGTTATGTCATTTCAGGATTTGACAACAAAAAGGAAGCAAAAATGACGTTTTGGAGTTGCCCGGGCGAGAAATGGAGGCATACGCGAGTTGGAAAACCAAAAACGGACACCTGAGGGAAGTTGGCGTAGGATACGCCAAAAATGGCGTACCCTACGCCATTTGCGTAGGCAGAGACAACTTGGTTAGCGTAGGCCAGCAGACATTGTGTGAGGCTGAGAAGGTCTTGCGTAGGGTACGCCAAAATTGGCGTATCCTACGCTAAAAGTCAAATGGGTCCAATTGTTTCCTTTTTCAAGTCAAAACTGATGGGATCAAGTGTTAATGGCGATTTTATGGTCTTTGACTGCTGTTGGGAGCTGTTTTGATCTCCATCATTATAAAAAAATCAACACCATTGAAGGATATGATCATACACAATTATTCTCCAAGCTTATTACACAACTCCTTTGAAGATTGAAGATCATATTTTGAAGATGATGAACACCATGGCCATGTTTGGCTAAAACTCTTGTATTACACTAGGGATGTAAGTCTTTGATACCTAGGGCTTAAACATTTAGGCATTGCTTAAACTTTTGATTAATGTTTTTATGTACTTGAATTACTTGTGTTGACTAGTGATTAATCTTATGTTGAAATCATTTCTAGTTAATTGATCTTGTGCCAATTTCTAAATGATATGAACATGGTTCCTTGCATCAACACTATCATAGGATTGTATGTTCTAAATGATAAAGTATAGTTTAGTCCATTGTGAATGTTGATGAAACTTGATACCTAAGTTTATTGAACAATCAATCCGTTAGTACCAATTGCATTATCTTTGTTTATCCAATCATGCCTAATTGTTGAAAGCCTTAGTGTTCAATTACCCAAATCCTTAGTGTAATCATCTTTATCTTATTGTTTACAAGTATCGTTAATTATTTCTTACAAAGTCACTTTAAGTTCATATTAATCAACAAACTCTTCAACCAATTTTCTAAATACCAAATTCATAAATTAGCATCTTCATAAAACAACAAATTCAAAGTTAACTAGGAAATACTCACTAACCACACGCTCCTTGGATTGATACCCTACTTACCCTATCTATTTAGGTTATTTAGGCTTTGTATGAACCGTGACGACCGGCTCATCAAATGGCGCCGTTGCCGGGGAGCTAGTGCGCTTAGTGTTTATTGAGTAGTTAATAGTGTGATAATCTGTTTAAATTATTGTTTGGTTTATTTTCTACTTTTCCTTGTTACGCGGGGTGTGTTACTTGTGCAGTTTACAGGTAGTGCATGCGTACGCGACATTCGGGGAGAACTTCTCCTTTAGTGTTTGAACCGGAAATTGAACGAGTAGCAAGAAGAAACCGACAACACCGGTTAGAGGAGCCGATTCCTTCTAACTCCCAATCACCACCTATAATTCAACCTTTGTCTTTTGAAACTGTTCAAATGGCAAGCTCAAACCCAAATCGCCGTTCAGGTGAAAATCGAAGACCACCCACTCCACCTCATCAAAACCAAGCCCAAAATTCACAACAACACCCACCTCACCAACCAATTCACAACCGAAATTCCAACACCCGAAATGTAAACCAAGGTCCCTCTATGTCTAACCGTGGCAATCCCACATTTGATCCGGTCAATCGGTACAACGAAGCCGGATATGAAGATTATGTGGAGACTATTGAAGAATTGAGGGCAAACATTAATGAGGATGATCCATTCAGTGTACCAAGTTATCAATCATCAGACAGAGTTAGTGTTCATTCCTACCACTCGGGAGAAGATGAATATTCTGAAAGGGATTACAATGAGGATGATGAAGATTGGGGCTACAGAAATGCTAGTGATGATTATGGAGATGAGGAAGAGTATCACGGTGATAATAGTTCCAACGTGGGTGCAAATCGAAACGGGGACAATGATGGTTATTACAATCACGTCATTAATAATCATCAACCAAGACAAAACCCAAGAAGACATCAAATTCCCAATATTCACCAAAACCGGGGTGAAAATTTTGTGGGTCGAGCAGAAAGAAGACCTAGTGGGGGAAGACAACATAGAGGTGAAGAAGTGAATGCTCCAAGACGAAGGCCCCCAGTTCCAATGCAAGGAGTCAATGGTCGGTTTAGACCACTTGCATCTGAGAACGAATCGCCTATTGTACCACCACCTCCAGGGAGAAGATCCTTTGATTGCAAGCCCAACTACATCAACATCATTCCTCATTTTCATGGAATGGCTAATGAAGACCCATATGATCACTTATCTGAATTCAAGGCAATGTGTGGAACTATGGGAGGTCATAATTTTTCATTAGATGAAGTACAGTTGAGGTTATTCCGGTTTTCTCTCAAAGATAAAGCAAAGACATGGTTCCTCACCTTACCCGCACACAGCATCTACACTTGGGGGAAATGCAACAAGTATTTTTGGATGAATATTTCCCCAGTTTTAAAACAGATGCGGTACGGTTAGAGATTCGTTCTTTTCAACAACTACAAGGGGAACCGCTTCATGAAGCTTTTACTCGTTTCAAGGAGTTAATTCGAAAATGCCCACACCACAATATTGACCTTTGGGAATTGGTTAGCAGTTTTGTGAATGGACTGAGCAAGGAGGAAAGAAAATATCTCAAATCTACTAGCAATGGAACATTGTTGTCTAATCCGGAACAAGAAGATTGGGATTTTTTGGAGCTAATGGCGAAGAATTCAAAGTCGGAGGAGGCAGCTGATCGAAGAACCAAACACCCGGTCTCTAAATCTCTTCCCGATGCAGATTCAAGTTCCAAGGACCGAATTGCTCAGTTGGAGAGAGAGTTGGCAAGAATGAAGAAACGGGAGGTGTCATCGATACAATACCCCGTGTGTGATAATTGTGGAGAATTGGGGCATAAAGCTAGTGAGTGCTCCGGCGATATGGGTCAAGCAACCGAAGAGGTGAATCAAGTGTATGGAGAAAGGAAGTATGACATGAACTCCAACACTTACCACGCAGGCTTGAGAAACCATCCTAACTTTAGGTATGGTAATCCCGCTAACCAAATGAACCCGAATTTCCAATCGGGAAATCAAGGCGGTGGTGGGCAATATCAAGGTCGCTAAGGTGGTAATCAAGGCGGTTACCAAAGAAACAACTACAATCAAGGTGGTAACCAAGGGTACAACAACAAATTCAAAGTTAACTAGGAAATACTCACTAACCACACGCTCCTTGGATTGATACCCTACTTACCCTATCTATTTAGGTTATTTAGGCTTTGTATGAACCGTGACGACCGGCTCATCAAATGGCGCCGTTTGTTGAAGGGGAGGTGGAAGATGTTACAACCAAGGCGGCTCTTCAAGCAATCAAGGAAACTCTTCGGGAAGTCAAGGTGGTGATGAGTCTTTGAGTTCGAAAATGGATGCTTTAATGAATATGATGAAAGAGAACAACAAAGCGAATGAGGTGAGAGACAAGTCTCACGAGGCCTTGGCTAAGCAAGTGGGCCAACTAGCGGAGGAAATGGCTCAATGGAGAGGAAGCACGGGGAAGCTTCCTAGTGACACCACTATCAACCCACAACATCAAGGTTCGAGTTCAACAAACACTCGCAATGTTCCCATTAATAAGGTAACCGTTCTTCGTAGTGGTAAAATTGTTGATAATAAAATTGAACCACCACCTCCCCAATTTGTTGAAGGGGAGGTGGAAGATGTGAGTGATGAAAGTGAAGGTGAGGAGAGAACGGGTCAAAATAAAAGTAAACAAAATGTTGAAAATTCAAAACCCGTTGAGAACAAACAAGCTCCAAAGGCTAAGGAAAAGGGTATGAAGGGTAATACCATCCCTTATCCAGAAGCATTGTTGGAGCCATCCAAAAAGGTGGTCAAGAAAAAAGGCCCACAACAAGAAGAGTTGTGGGAAATTTTTAAACAAGTAAAAATTAATTTACCACTTTTGGATGCAATCAAACAAGTCCCCTCATATGCAAAGTATTTAAAAGAAATGTGTACCCAAAAGAGAACTCATAAGGTACCTAAGAAAATTGATTTAACTGAAAATGTGAGTTCTATTCTTTCGGGTTCACTTCCACCCAAGTTACAAGATCCGGGAGCGCCTATCATATCCATCCAAGTTGGGGAATTTAAAATGACCCGGGCACTTTTGGATCTTGGAGCTAGTGTAAGCATTTTGCCGGGTAGCCTTTATGACCAATACGAATTTGGTCCACTTCAAGAATCTAATACCACGGTGGTTTTAGCTGATTTGACTCCCAAGCTACCCCGCGGGATGGTTACCGATGTGATAGTAAAAGTTGAGGATTTTTATTATCCGGTGGATTTCTTAGTACTTGATTATGTTTCTATGGACCTAACCAAACAACCAACGGTTATCCTTGGTCGACCATTTTTGGCCACATCCAATGCCCAAATTAATTGCAAAACGGGCACACTTGATATGACCTTTGGTAACCGTAGGTTCAGGTTAAATGTTTTTTCAAATGGGACTGATCCTCTAGTCAATGATGAATGCTATATGGCAGACATTGTTGACGAGTGTATACCTCTCTACAACACCGTTGTAGATGAGGAAAACACAATGGATGAGTGTTTTATGTTTGACAGGTCACAAATGGAATCATTGAAAAGCATAGCTGAGGAGGAGAAGAAACAAGAAGCGAGGGCGGTACAGGAAGGAAGACCACCATGGACTCATCAAGTGGAAAGCCTTCCGGATCATATTGACACAAAGTTGAAGCCATCATTGGTTGAACCGCCACAAGTAGAATTGAAGGAGTTGCCTAAGCATTTGAAATATGCTTATGTCGGTGAAGGCAACACGCTCCCAGTAATCATTGCTTCAAACTTGACTGGGGAGCAAGAGGAAAAATTGATGAAGGTGTTGGTGACCCATAGAGCTGCTATTGGGTGGACTGTGGCGGATTTGAAGGGTATTAGTCCGTCAATTGTGATGCACAAGATCATCACAGATGAGAAAGTAACTCCCGCAAGAGACGCTCAAAGGAGACTAAATCCTAACATGCGGGAAGTTGTGAAGAAAGAAGTGCTGAAATGGCTAGATGCGGGTATCATTTACCCCATTTCGGATAGCCAATGGGTTAGTCCAACTCAAACCGTTCCAAAGAAGGCAGGTATTCAAGTCGTGAAAAACGACTCAGGTGAGGAGGTAGCTACCCGACCGGTAACCGGGTGGCGGATTTGTATTGATTATAGGAAGTTGAATGCTGCAACTTCTAAAGACCATTTTCCTTTACCTTTTATTGACCAAATAGTTGAAAAATTAGCCGGACAAAAATTTTATTGTTTCTTGGATGGGTATTCAGGTTACAATCAAATTGCTATTCATCCTGAGGATCAACAAAAGACCACGTTTACTTGTCCATATGGCACATTCGCATTTAGGCGAATGCCATTTGGCCTTTGTAATGCCCCCGCCACCTTTCAAAGGTGTATGATGAGTATCTTTTCAGATATGGTGGGGGAGTCATTGGAAATCTTCATGGATGATTTTTCTATTTTCGGGTCATCATTTAACTCTTGCCTAAGTCAATTGGAAAAGGTTTTGCAAAGGTGTGTTGAGACAAATCTGGTTTTGAGTTGGGAGAAAAGTCATTTTATGGTCCAAGAGGGGATAGTGTTGGGCCATGTGGTTTCTAGTCGTGGGATTGAGGTTGATCACGCTAAAATACAAGTCATTTCAACTTTACCTTATCCCACTAGTATTAAGGGCATTAGATCATTTTTGGGGCATGCCGGTTTTTATAGGAGGTTCATTAAAGGTTTTAGCGACATAACAAAACCTTTGTGTAATTTGTTATTGAAAGATGCTCCATTTAATTTTGATGAAAAATGTATTGAAGCCTTTAATATTTTGAAAGAAAAGTTAGTTGGGGCCCCAATTTTGCAATCACCCAATTGGTCTTTACCGTTTGAAATCATGTGTGATGCAAGTGGGTATGCGGTTGGGACCGTGTTGGGTCAACGGGTAGAAAAGAAACCTGTTGCTATATACTACGCAAGTAAGACTCTTTCGGAAGCACAATTGAATTACACAACTACCGAAAAAGAGCTACTTGCGGTGGTATATGCGCTAGACAAATTCCGGTCTTACGTATGGGGTAGTAAAATTATTGTCTATACTTATCACAGTGCTGTCAGGTATTTAATGGACAAAAAGGATGCTAAGCCCCGACTGATTAGATGGATAATCTTACTACAAGAGTTTGACTTGGAGATACGTGACAAGAAAGGCACGGAAAATGTGGTTGCTGACCATTTGTCTAGATTGATGATTGAAGAGGAAAACTCAACGAATGAAATTAATGAGTTGTTCCCAGATGAGCATTTATTAGCAGTTTCGACATTACCTTGGTTTGCTAACATTGTTAATTTTTTAGTGACAGGTACAATGCCGGAACATTGGGTGAGGAAGAAGAGACTCCATTTTTTGTCCCAAATAAAACACTACATTTGGGATGATCCTGATTTATTTAGAGTGGGAGCGGATCAAATCATTCGAAGATGCATCCCGGATGAGGAGATCATGAGTGTGTTGAAGCACGTGCATTCTTATGCATGTGGAGGGCATTTTAGTGGCCAAAAGACGGGTCACAAGGTTTTATCTAGTGGGTTGTATTGGCCAACAATTTTTAAGGATTCGTTTGAGTATGCTAAAAATTGCTTACATTGTCAACAATTAGGAAGCATCTCAAAACGTGATGAAATGCCAATGCAACCCATTTTGGTTGTTGATGTGTTCGATGTATGGGGAATTGACTTCATGGGACCATTTCCCAATTCTTTCGGTAATCTATACATTTTGGTGGCGGTAGATTATGTTTCTAAATGGGTTGAAGCTATCGCCACCAAAACCAACGACCATATTGTTGTTTGCAATTTTATACAAACATATATTTTTTCAAGGTTTGGGTTACCTCGCACAATCATAAGTGATGGGGGATCTCATTTTAAAAACCAAAAATTTGGAAAATTGCTTAAGCGATATGGTGTTGACCATAGAATTGCCACCCCATATCATCCACAAACTAGTGGACAAGTTGAGGTGTCCAATAGGCAAATTAAAGAAATTCTACAAAAAACGGTTCGTGCGGACCGAAAGGATTGGTCAACCAAGCTCAATGATGCTTTATGGGCCTACCGCACGGCCTACAAAACGCCTATTGGAACAACTCCTTATCGACTAGTGTATGGTAAGGATTGTCATCTCCCGGTCGAATTAGTTCACCGGGCGTATTGGGCCATCAAAAATGTTAACTTACGATATGATGATGCAGGCCGAGAAAGGAAACTCAAATTATGTGAGTTAGAAGAGCTGAGGGATGAAGCTTACGAAATCGCGTCAAAATACAAAGACCAAATGAAAAGAGCTCATGACGCGAAGATTCGCAAAAAGGAATTCCAAGTAGGTCAAAAGGTTTGGCTCTACAATTCCAAGCTGAAGCTTTTCCCGGGAAAGCTCAAGAGCAAATGGATCGGCCCATATATCATAACAAGGGTTGGAAAACTTGGTGAGGTAGACATCGAGGACCCGAAGGATGGGTCAAAACAAACTGTGAACGGGCATCGATTGAAGCCCTACGTGGAGCACCCCACAGAACATGGTAACATTGTTGAGTTGGTAAGTTTTGTAGAAGGCTTACCAACTTATGAAATCAACTAAACTGAAGGTGCAAACTCCCATCCCAGGTACGTATTCTAATTAAAGTATTGGGGACAATACTATTTTTTTTCCACGGGGATGGGAAGTTGTAAATCTTTGTATAAAATTTTTATAAGTCTTTAGCTTAAAAAAAATAATAAAAAAAAATTTGGAAGTTAGCGTAGCCTACGCCAAAATTAGCGTAGGGTACGCCAAAGCCATTCTCCCTACGTAAACAGCTGCTGCCCTACGCAAGAAAGTCACTCGTTGCCTACGCCAAAATTGGCGTAGGATACGCTAAGTCTGAAAAAGGTCCATCTTTGACCCGGTTTGACCCAACCGACCGGACCCACTTGCATTACAACCGAGATTTTCACCTTTTAACACCTACCCACATTACTAAAACACATCAAAACACCAAACTCTTCATCTCCTTCACCCATAAACCTCTCAAACCCTTCCAAACTTCAATCCATCATAACTTCTTCAATCTTCCACCAAAATTAACAAATTTTATATCAAACTCATATAATTTTTCAAGACCTACAAAACCCCTAACATAAAAGTGGGTAATTTTGGCTTTTTGGAGCCGACTCAAGTGGGTTAAGAATCGAAATTTTTGTGGGTTTTTGTATTATTTGCTTATTTCTTGTTTCTAAGTGTTTCCCCCATTCAATTAGCATCATGAAGGTATGTATTTCACCATCTTTACTTGTTATTTTCATAATCTACATATTATATGTTCATGTATGTGTAGAAAATAGATGCTATGAATGGTAATGCTTAGGAATAATTATTTGGGTAGGGATCCTTGTTGTTGATGGTTAATAAAAAAAAAAAAAAAAAAAACCGAAATTTTGCAATAAAAACAAGAAATAAGTGTGGGGAGGGGATTGTAGAGATGTAGAACTTATGGTTGTTGAATTTAAGCGATTAGTACAACATCCTTAATCGCTAGTGTATGTTCATAGCCTTAGGATGCCGTGTTTGGATAAAATGTAGTTAAGGTATATGCTAGTCTTATTGGGATTAGACAACTAATGCTACATTATTGTTTTGAATGCAGAATATCTTTAGAAGAAAGGGTAAGGAGCATGCTGAATCATCTTCTCAACCAAAAAGGAAAAAGGGGAAACGATCCAATTTATGCGATGAATCTTGATGAGGGTGACAAAATTCAACATGAATTGGATCGTCGTGAAAGAACGGAGCATGCTGAAGGAATGGATGTTGATCTTCCCACTTGGACAGAAAAGTCTAAAAGATTGTCAGCTTTCCCTGAAGCAATCAGGCCAGCCATGTGGTACCAAAAAATTGTCAACATTGAAACATGATACCGAGGGAGTGTTGGTTTGTGAGAGAGCATATGATAGGGAGCAGTTGCGGTTAGTGGGATTAACACAGAAATTTGAAAGAATTGGTTGGGAAGCAGCATTAGACTTTTGTGCGAATAGAGGAAGAAAGGTTTATTTGAAAGCAATTGAGCAATGGATGTCCACGCTGGAGCAAGATCTTGGTAATAACCCACCTCTTACAATGAAGCTAATTGGTATTGTGGGGAAGAAAAAGATGATCTTATCATTTGAGACACTGCATCAAATTGCCAATTTTGACTCTTGTCCGGAAAATGAATATTATTATATCCCCGAGCATCTCTTTTGGGCTAAAACGCAGTTAAAAACCGATCCACAGAATATGTTTGACAATGTGGCTCCAGTGAAAAGAGGAAATAATCATTGCAGAGAGGATATGGAATGCGAGGCTAGATTTCTTTTGGGCATTTCATTTGAAAACTTAATGGCAAGGCTCGGGGATAGATCAAAAGTAAGAGGTTGGGATGTTCGAGTATTACACGCGATCATGTATGGTACACCACGCCTATCATTTAGGCATTTGGTCTTGATGAACGTTTGGGATAGCCGAGAAAGCCAAGAGCGGAAAATGATACCGCATGTTAGGCTATTGTCATACTTGATGGAAGCTCAAGGAGTGGTGACACGGTCGACACCAGCCATTGAAGTGAACATCATGAAAATGAAATGGGAGAGTTTTAGCAAGGCCAAGTTTACATACGAGAGGACCGCGGAATACCATGTCTTGCTCGATAAACAAGGCAACACACAGCTAATGGCATTGCGAGAAGATGTGGAGCATAGAGATGATGAAGAGGTACACACGGATGAAGCCGAGGAAGTAGAAGAAGAAGTGCAGGTTGTGAGAGAGCGGCCGGTTTGAGAGATGAGCAGAGAAGAAATGGAGATGGTAGCAGGGATCAACCAGGCAAGGCCTGGAGGTTTCCATGGTTGGACTTCATTTAAAAAGAATATTTGGGACCGAGGGACGCGAAACATGATATTGGCACGACAAAGAGAAGAAGCGGCAATCAAAAGGGAACAAGAACGAATAGCACGAGAGGAGCAGCGGGAGAGAGATCAAGTGGCAAGAGAGGAGAGAAGAGAGGCGGAAAGAAAGGCACGGGAAGACAGACATTGGTGGGCAGTTAATTATGCCCGAGAGATGGACACGGTTAACAGGTTTCTAGAGGCTGAGCAGGTCAGACACCACCAGGACCTAATAGCGGGGCGTCCTTATGAGCCAGTTGTTCCATACGTCGATTATTCAACCATACGGGAACAACCACAGGAGGTGATTGATCAGGTCAGGTGGCCCCAAGGGATCTCATCCAGTTATCTTCCCACTCCGCAGCCACCACCGCCACCACCACCAGCTGAAGGATCTTCATCTTCTGCCGACCCACTCAGTGACTACCATGGATGGATGGACGCAATTTTCGGGCATCCGAACGCGCCTTATCCACCACCGGGTCCGAATGATCCCTACTACCGCTGATGGATGGTTTTGGTAACATTTTATGTGTATCATTGTAGACTATTTATTTTTATTGTTTTTTCTTTTATTTTGTGTGGTTGACTTTATTTTGGGTTTGCTTGAGTATGTTAGAATTTATGTTTTGCATTCTAGTTTCTTTCTAGTTGTTTTGTATGTGTTGATGATTTGAGAGTGAGCCTAGGATATGCATCACCGGTGAGTGTTCAGTGAAAAGGAGGAAAAATGGAGGATGGGAAGCATTCAAGTATGGAGAGCAAGGATTCATCGATGAAATGGAGACATCTTTTGTTTATCAGGTGCTTTCTATTCTTTAATCTTTTGTGTATTGTTGAATAAGGTTTGGGGTGGATTTTTATCATCCTCGCACTTGTGAATTAATCAGCTATTTAGCTACTTTATTGTGCAAGAACCCACATTGAGGACAATGTAAACTTTAAGTGTGGGGATGGGGGAATAGCCATATAAAAAAAAAAAAAAAAAAACCCTTCAAGCTTAAACTGTAAGAAAACCAATTTTTTTTTCACCATGATATTGGATCACAAAATTCGACCCCTAGTCATGGTCATAATTCTTTAAGTTCCTTGATGTGTTTTTCCAAGGATGGTTTTTGCAAAATATGGATTGCCTAGTTAGAAAAGACTAAGGAAGAATATAGCACTTTTGCATATCGGCAACCCATATTCCCTTTAGGTTCAGGAAGAGATTATTGAGCCACCACAACATGCTAATACCCTACAAATACTTATCCACATCCTCCGGCATGTTGTGTTCATTTGAATTGAGTGTACTATTATAGGCGCATAAAGTAGAACTTGCAATTTTTGATACGCCCACCACTCTAGACCGATTGTGGATACAAGAATGATTAAGGCATTAGGATAAACCTTTTATTTTTTTAAAACCATTTTTATCATCCTTGACCCATTCCAATATCCCTTAGTTAACCAATCTTGAGCCTGAAACCTTTTTCAATTGATCACCCATATCAACCTTTTGACCCATTTAACCTTTTCAATTTTTAAACCCAGCGTGATGAAAATTCGATTGTAGGATTTTGCTTTGTATTGTATATGATTTGCAATGTTAGTTTAAAAAAAAAAAAAAAAAAAAACTGAAAAGCATGAGAACAAATACGTTACAAACAAATGAGAGTTCTCATAGAAAAGCACAAAAATATGCTTGAGTTAGAGATTGAATAAAAAGGCGCAACATTGCCTTATAGTTGAGAAGTTAGTTAGTCGTTGGAATAAATGTCGAATTTTCATCACCTTAGCCACTTAAAATATCCCTTTCCATACCCTTCGCCTAGCCCCATTACAACCTGTTTTAAAGACCTTTTGACTTGTGTTCACTTTTGGAAAATATTGTGGAAAGTGATTGAATTGCAAGCTTATGCTAACATGCCCTATGATCGGTTTCGAGTGATTGATATGAAATACTAGCACATTACTTGGTAGCCGATATAGTAAACCGAGTGGAGTGAACCATTGTGAGGGGTGTGCAAAAGTGTGAAATCGAATCAAGTTGGATTTAGCTAGGCAATTGTTTTAAACATATAAAAACCTTGGAATGTAAATCTACTGACAGGCGTAAGTCTTGTGAATTGGGGTATGACTAGGGGCCGTTTTTGAGAATCGATAAAATGGTTGGAAATTAATTAAATTGTTGACTGAGCATCGTTTATTGATTTGCTTGAGGGCAAGCAAAAGACAAGTGTGGGGATGTGATGGGTTGATTAAAGGATGTGTATAAAAACACCCATAAAATGCATTTTAAAGAATGTTTAGTGTCAAATGGTGTTGCTTTGATCTTGTTATGTCATTTCAGGATTTGACAACAAAAAGGAAGCAAAAATGACGTTTTGGAGTTGCCCGGGCGAGAAATGGAGGCATACGCGAGTTGGAAAACCAAAAACGGACACCTGAGGGAAGTTGGCGTAGGATACGCCAAAAATGGCGTACCCTACGCCATTTGCGTAGGCAGAGACAACTTGGTTAGCGTAGGCCAGCAGACATTGTGTGAGGCTGAGAAGGTCTTGCGTAGGGTACGCCAAAATTGGCGTATCCTACGCTAAAAGTCAAATGGGTCCAATTGTTTCCTTTTTCAAGTCAAAACTGATGGGATCAAGTGTTAATGGCGATTTTATGGTCTTTGACTGCTGTTGGGAGCTGTTTTGATCTCCATCATTATAAAAAAATCAACACCATTGAAGGATATGATCATACACAATTATTCTCCAAGCTTATTACACAACTCCTTTGAAGATTGAAGATCATATTTTGAAGATGATGAACACCATGGCCATGTTTGGCTAAAACTCTTGTATTACACTAGGGATGTAAGTCTTTGATACCTAGGGCTTAAACATTTGGGCATTGCTTAAACTTTTGATTAATGTTTTTATGTACTTGAATTACTTGTGTTGACTAGTGATTAATCTTATGTTGAAATCATTTCTAGTTAATTGATCTTGTGCCAATTTCTAAATGATATGAACATGGTTCCTTGCATCAACACTATCATAGGATTGTATGTTCTAAATGATAAAGTATAGTTTAGTCCATTGTGAATGTTGATGAAACTTGATACCTAAGTTTATTGAACAATCAATCCGTTAGTACCAATTGCATTATCTTTGTTTATCCAATCATGCCTAATTGTTGAAAGCCTTAGTGTTCAATTACCCAAATCCTTAGTGTAATCATCTTTATCTTATTGTTTACAAGTATCGTTAATTATTTCTTACAAAGTCACTTTAAGTTCATATTAATCAACAAACTCTTCAACCAATTTTCTAAATACCAAATTCATAAATTAGCATCTTCATAAAACAACAAATTCAAAGTTAACTAGGAAATACTCACTAACCACACGCTCCTTGGATTGATACCCTACTTACCCTATCTATTTAGGTTATTTAGGCTTTGTATGAACCGTGACGACCGGCTCATCAGATAGTTAGTTTTTTAATTGCTTTGTTTTCCTGTAAATAGTACCTGGGTTTTTAATTCCCGAAATTAATGAAGAATTTTGTTTGTTATGTCTTGTGTTGTCTCGCGTTAACTCCTGTTGTACTTATTTAACCAAGTCGTCACTCAGTGTATAAGTAAGAGTTAGCGTGTGTGTCGAGCTAAGTGGTCCGGCGTTTAAGTGTTGATACTTTTGCCTTGAAGACCAGTGCGTGACACAACTTGTGCCATGAGTCCGACAAGCATACCTATGAGGCCTTGTCTTGAAGACTTGTATTCGCGTCGCGGAGCGTCATGCCGCTCGTAAAATCCGACTCGCTTTATGAGTGATTCTAGAAGACTGAGGTTTAGCATGACGCTTTGGCGCGAATGTTTCAGTCCGACAAGTAAGCCATGTCTTGAAGACTGCAGCGCGGGTTAGGTGTATATACGAGTCCGGGATGCGGTGAGCATACCTTGAAGACACGTCTACATCCTAGCCGTAGCACGAGGCTGCGTTAGTTCGACATAGTTTGCAGCATTGTCTTGAAGACCTGGGCGCGAAAAAAACAAGTAGAATAACAAGTATAGGAGACAAACGTTCTTTTTATTGATGAGCGCCGCGGCATGTGTAGCCTGGCTTGATAGCTGGATTACAAATAGCATAAGCGTAATTGAGCAGCGTTCCAAGATCGTGGGACGGGCGTGCCGTCCAGTCTTTCCAGCGCTTATGCCCCTTTGCCTAGGATTTCTTGGATTTTGTATGAGCCTTCCCAGGTTGGTGCCAGTTTCCCTGGTTTCTCCGCGTTGGAAGCCTCGTTGTTCCGGAAGACATATTCACCAATCTTGAAGGCGCATTTTTTGACGCGCTTGTTGTAGTATCGCTCTAGTTGGGTTTTGTACTTGGCTTCTTTGATGTCCGCTAGGTTTCGCCTCTCATCAAGTAAGTCCAGGTTTAGGCGGAGTTCCTCATCGTTGTTCCTTTGATCGGCCAGTAGAACCCTTGCGGAAGGGCAGCCAATTTCGGCTGGGATTACCGCCTCAGACCCGTAGGTTAAGCTGAACGGAGTTTCACCGTTACTCGTTTTTGTGAGGGTGCGGTAGGCTCATAGGACGTGGGGCAGTTCATCCACCCATCCTGTACGCCTGGTGCCCAGCCGAGCCTTGATTCCTTCCACTATACTTCTGTTAGCTCTTTCGACCTGGTCGTTTCCCTGTGGGTGCACCACGGATGTGAATATTTGTTGAACGCCCATTTGTGTTAACCAGGATTGTAACATCCTGTCTATGAACTGCGTGCCGTTGTCGCTGACCAGTTGCATCGGCAAGCCGAATCTGCAAATTATGAACTCCTAAATGAATTTTTTTTACGTGGGCCCCATCGATTTTGGCCAGAGGTTTTGCTTCGACCCATTTAGTGAAGTAATTGATGGCTACGATGAGGAATTTGATGTTCCCTGGAGCGACGGGGAACGGTCCAACTAGATCGATCGCCCATTTTTGGAAAGGCCATGCCGCCGTGACTGGCACTAAGTCATTCTTTGGGCGCAGGGTATTCGGCGCGTGGCGTTGGCAACTATCACACTTACGCAATTCTTTGACCGTGTCCGTGTGCATGCCTGGCCAATATTACCCTGCATTCATGATCTTGGTGACCACCATCCGTGGCCCTGCGTGTAGTCCGCATGTGCCTTCGTGAATGTCTCTTATGAGGAACAATGCGTCTGCGGAGTCTACGCAACGGAGGAGTGGTCCTAAGTATGATCGGCGATATAATATGCCATCCATGAGCTGATAATGTAAGGCCTTGTGATGTATCTTCCGAGCCTCTGACTTATCGTCAGGCAGGGTTCCAGAGGAAAGGAAAGCCTTGATGGGAGTCATCCAGGACGCGTTGCCTGTTTGGATGACCTTAACTTGTCTCAGCGGGACGGACGGGGTGCTGAGGACTTCGACGCGGACTTCTTTAGCCATGTGTTCGAAAACTGTGGAGGCCATCTTGCTCAACGCGTCTGCTGGTTTGTTTTCACTACACCTGATGTGTTCTACAGTGCAGAAATCGAATTTACGCATGAGTTGCTTGGCCTGTTCCAAGTACAGTGCCATGGTTTCGTCCTCCGCGTCGTAGACCCCGTTTATCTGTCGAGCGACGAGTAGTGAGTCCATGTGTGCCTCCACGTGTCTGGCCCCCATTTTTTTCGCGATGCGGAGGCCTGCGAGCAACGCCTCGTATCCCGCCTCGTTGTTCGTGCTTTTAAAGTCGAGGCGGATGGCGTATGTGAACTCGTGTTTATCTGGGCCGATAAGGCGCAGACCCGCGCCTGAGCCATCATCGTTGGAGGCCCCATCTGTGAAAAGGGACCATATCTGTGATGGGTTTTTGGGCTGGCGCTGGGGATTTCTCTACTTTGCATTCCTCAACTTTTTCGGTTGGTATTTCGGTGGCGAAGTCAGCCAAAACTTGCCCCTTGACTGCGGGTCGGGGCTTGTAATATATGGTGTGCTCTCCAAGTTCGATGGCCCACTTCGCCAGTCGACCCGAAAGTTTTGGCTTGCGCAAGACATCGCTGATTTTGTAGTCTGTGAGAACGTTGATTGGGTGTCCTTGAAAATACCTTCGCAGCCTTCGAGATGCATGTACAAGGGCTAGAACCAGTTTTTCCATGATGGTGTACCTTGTCTCCGCATCAAGCAACGTGCGGCTAATGTAGTAGATCGGCGTTTGTACCCCCTTGCGATCTACCAGGAAAACTGCGCCTACCGTCCATTCTGTTTCGGAGAGGTAGAGTGTGAGCGGTTCCTTTGGTGTGGGTGCTGTTAGGGTTGGTAGATTCATGAGGCACTGCTTCATTGCTTGGAATGCGGCTTCTGCGTCCGTTGTCCAACGAAAGTTGCTTTTCTTTAAGCAGTTTTTTCAGGGTGTCCAGAAATGGGAAAGATTTTGAAGCGTAGTTGGACAAGAACCGGTTGAGCGCTACTAGGCGACCCATCAACGTTTGGACTTCTTTGATTGAGGCTGGGGAGGGCATTCGCTCAATTTCTTGGACTTTCTCCGGGTTAGCGCAGAACCCGTCCCGAGTAACGATGACGCCCAAGAACTTGCCCTCTTCCTTTCAAAAGGAACACTTGCTGGGGTTTAACTTCATGCGCACTTTACGCAGCTGGTTGAAGGTCTGTTGGATGTCCTGCAGCATGTCGGTTTCCTCTTTACTCTTAATGACCAGGTCATCCACATACACCTCTAGGCACACGCCTATTTTGTCAATAAAAGTTGTGTTCATGAGGCGCTGGTATGTGGCGCCTGCGTTCTTTAACCCCGAACGACATTTTTGTGTAGCAGAACGTGCCCATGTCAGTACGGAAGGCGGTTTTATCCTCGTCCTCCTTTGCCATCTGTATCTGGTGGTACCCCTTATATGCGTCAAGAAAACATTTGAAGCGGTAAGGGGCCAAGGAATCCACCTTTAGATCGATTTCCGGCAGTGGGTAACAATCCGTGGGGCACGCCTTGTTGAGATCTTTATAATCGACGCACATGCACCAGCTGCCATTAGATTTCGCGACCATGACCGGATTTGCGAGCCAAGATTGGTACCGGATGGGTCGTAATATGCCCGCGTTGAGCAGCTCGGTGACTTGCTCGTTCATGGCCTTTGTTTTCTCCGGCCCCACGCTTTTCTTCTTTTGAACCACTGGCTCGACTGATCGGTATACGTTGAGCTTGTGTTCCGCTATTTCTCGCGGGACACCGACCATGTCCGCTGGTTGCCATGCAAACACGTCCATGTTGTGGATCAGTAGCTGTTTCAGGTGGTTGCGGATGGAGTCGGAGATTACATGGCCTATGACCACCGTTTGCTCTGGAAATTTAGGGTTAAGAACCCATTTTTCCGGCTCTGTGTGAGCGTCTGTTTTGACCATTTTTGGTGGTTTAGCAGCTTCGGCCGAATGACAGTCTTTGTTACCCCGGACGATTGCGACGCCGGTCTTGGTTGGGAACCCCACCATCGCGTGAGCGGTGGAGGCGTTGGCGTTGAAACGCGCGATGCCCTCGCGGCCCAGTAGGATGTCGTGGTTGGAGTTGGCTGGCAGAACCATGAAGTCGCAGATTTCGGTGCGCTCATGTGTGCCATCGGACATTGTTACTGGCATGGAAATCATACCGCGGGGCATGATTGTTTCATGAATGAAACCAGAGATCGGCTCATTGACCGGGACGAGCCTTGTTTTGTCCTCCTCATCCAATTGTTGGAAACACTGGTCATACATGATATCAGTGCTGCTGCCGCCATCCATGAACATATACCTTGTTCTATAATGACCAAAGACGGCGGTGATGACTAGAGGGGCGGTGCAAGATGCCCCGCCGCGGACTTTGGGTAGGAGGACTTCCGCCTCCTTCCAGGAGTCATGGTGGGTTGGTAGCCGGGCTCTTTTCCCTGTCTGGCTCTTCTTTCCCGGCCTTGTCATGTTGCATTGATGGCGCGGGATGATGGTGGCGGTATGTGTGTTTAAGTCACGGATTTTTTTCCGCGATCCTTCCGCCTGTGCGTCATCGCCAGCTTGGCCCTTAGCAGCACGGTGGACGTTTTTTACCAGATGACCGAGCTGACCGGACTTTAGCGCGGTCTCGATCTCAATCTTGAGGCTATAACAGTTATCTGTGAGGTGACCAAAGTCGTTGTGGTTCTCGCAGAATTTGGATGTGTCAACATTTCGTCTTCTCCCAAGGGGCTTGGGCTCTTTGAGAGTGACCTGTTCCGTCTTTAGGACTTGAGACAGACTCTTGACTAGCGGGGTCCAGTCATGGTTCTTATTGGAATGACCACGTTGTTCTCTTGATTGTTTGCTGCTGATGATGTGGCGGGCATCATTCGCGGGGAGTATTTTCCTTCGTCTGTGGAACCGGAGATGCGGTTCCAAACGGACTTTCCCTTGTTCTTATTATTATTATTATTATGGTGTTGTTGATGGAAGCCGTGCATCTGGTTGAATGACTTTTCAGATGAGGCGTATATCTTGGCGGAGTGAATGACTTCATCCCAGGACTCTAGGATGCCATCCTTGCCTGTAAGGCATTTCATGAGTTCCGGGCTGCGCACGTTGTGGATGAACGCAGCGCGGGTGAGTTCTTCACCGCAGCCTATCTGAAGGGCCTCCTTGTTGAAGCGAACGATGAAATCTTCGATGGACTCGTGGTCATACCGGCGACACAAAAGAATGTGCGCCTTGTCCCTCTTGTGCTTTCTAAGGTGCGAGAAATGGTTACCAAACTTGTCAGTGAGATCGTCGAAGTCGGCAATGCTCCCCGCGGGGAGATTGTCGAACCAAACCCTGGCTGCGCCGGTCAATGTTTGGGCAAAAATATGGCACCAAACCTGAACCGGCCAGTTAACCGAACTTCCCGCACATTCAAAGTCGTGAATGTGGTCATCTGGGTCACGCAGGCCATCGTACTTGCCGATGCTGCTGGGAAGTTTTGCTGTTCTGAGGATTGCCGTCGTTGCTATACGGGCGGCGAATTTTGACTTTTCTGCGAAAGATTTCGGGCGGAAAGGTTTAACCAAGTCGTCGTCCACGTCCTTGCGGTGTGGACGGCGGGTGTGAGCCTTTCCGTTGCGGTCTGAGTCCGTACTCGACGACTCGTAACCGTCCGACTCGTCGTGTGTGCTGGTGCGGCCCCGAGCTCCAGCGTTTTCGCCGAGCTCCCCGCCGCGACCACTACGACGACTGACGGTTTCTTTGCCCTTATGGCTCTTTTTTGGTGAGGGGCCATAGGTCAGGGTCTTGCCCTTCTTTTTTGCCTGTCTTATGAGCATCCGCTGATAGATAGCGGCACTCTTTGAACTTTGACGGAGGAGCCACTGATCTGCGTCTTCCTGGGAGTTGTCACCACTGTGTTGATCAATTTCCATGTCATGCACCTCGAAGGCAGGCTTCTGGATGCGTGAAGTGGACTGTTTTACAACAGTGGCTGTGGTACCGTCGTTTCCAGTTAGCTGGACGTCGACGTCCTCAATCTGGTTAGTGACAGTTGTGTTGGGGTTGGGTTCAGCCATGGGTGGGCTAAAAGAAGAGAATGTTGTAACCGAACGGATGGCGCCAATGAAGAAACAATATGTACCTCATGGATTATCCCTAATCACCGAGTGGTTTTATACTTATGTGACTGTACGTACGTTCCTTTACCCAAACCTTTGGATCAACCCAGGGAAGTGAATATGAGTGAGTGTGTGGTGAGTGAAGTAAAAACACTAGGATATAAGTGGTTCGGTCGAGTATGACCTACGTCCACTGTGAAGAGCCGGGAATATTATTGCTTGAGAGAATACAAAGCATGTAAGTAATCCTAGCTCTATGTTACAAGTAATTAGATTTCGATCCCTTTGAAGGGAGTTGATGTCTTCTATTTATAATGTAGGTCGTGGGCTCGAGGGGAGGCCCACGACGAGTCTTGTAATCTTTGGGCCTTGGCTCGGCCCAACTGTCTTCAGTATCTGAAAAAGGCGGGAAAAGGACGTCCACTGTAGATGACGTCAGCGGTGGGCTTACTGGTGGACACGTGACGGCTTGTGACTGGCCTTTGGCGGCATGTTGTTCTGAACCAGCATGGTTGACTTACCTGTCGGCGTCTGATGTGACCTCTTACAGCAGGTAAGCATGCTTGGTCAGAACAGTAAGGGCAGCATGGTGGAAGCATGGAACCAGTCACGTCACTATTGAACCACAGTGGTTGTTGGGCAACCGCGGACACGCGTCCCTACCTAGTTGGTGGTGTCAGCGATCCTGTGCAGGTAGATCTTTCTGACTCTTGATCTTCCGTACCTCGTACCTAAGAATGTTATGATGTGAAGCAGCCCGCGTGTTGGTAGATGCGCGCGTGATATCCACAGGTGTGTAGGGTTGTGACCCAAGTCCTTTCCGCCTAGATTGTGTTAGGCGCCCACTTCCGTGGATCCTTTTGTTAAGCGGGGATAGGGAGGCCGCGTCCGCTCGGATTAGGCTCCCTATCCCTTCAATTATATTTAAGCATCATAAAACGATTGGGTTGGGTTTCATATAATGGATCACAACGAGCTCGGGTCCAAATTTGTTCAAATGAAAGTGGGTTCAGGACAAAACAAGCTGCTTTAAAAAATTATCAATTTTGTTTGGGTTCACCATAAATTAACCGTTTTGGGAGGAAGAAAAAAATAAAATGGTTTAACTTGCTACATTTGCTATTATGGCGGCTTGTAACTACATATGACATTGGACATTGGTGGGGCGAGTTGGCGCTTGTGGCGGCAACTAGTAAGTGGCGGCGACACACGATGAGTGTGGGTGGTGCTCGCCCCTTTCTACGTAGTTCAAGCTAACAAAGATATTAACCGTTGTATAATTTTAATAGACTCGTATAAGAAAAATCTTCTTATTCCCTAATTAAACAGTCATAATTGTTCAATATAATTATATATCATGTCATCAAGATACTCAAGCTATTGAAATGAATAAAAGCTTACAAACTTAACACACTTTAATTGTTATTATGGACAAATATAAGACTTATTCGTAAAATCTTTAATAATATAAATAAACCTCTTGCTATCCGACACAATTTAGCCTTTTCTTGTTTATATATGCTTTTTCTAGCCTTAGAAAATTATATAGAAAAAAAAAGCAACATGAAAGACAGGACACAACACAATGAGACTTCATTGGGTTTCCTTATATAAAGCTAAGAGGAAACCATGCAAGATTCTTTACTTTTAGTACATAGCCAAACACAAGTGGAAAAAAAACAACTGATTGGTTTTATTCCCTTTGTTCATACTATTTATGTGATTATGCAATCAATTAAACATTTTTAGAGTGATAAAAGTAAAATACATCAACCAATTCATGGCGGTCGGGTTTCATCTATGGTTTACTTACGTAGATCAAATGGCGAAAAGTTGAAACGGGTAAAGTTTAAATAGGTTGATCTTTGTCATGATCCAATTATTGGATTATGGTAATATTGAACATATAGAAATCTATTAGTTGGCATTAGTCGATTCAATTTAATTATTTAAACCATACTTTAACCTCATCGCTAATTCGGATTTTGAACAAATACAAGTCAACTAATCAAAATAGAGTTTTCTCATAGCTCTAACTTTTATGTATATGTTATCGAACATCTTTAATGAGTATAGGCATGAGTTATCGTACGGGCAAGACCCTCGTGGAAAATTGGAAAATAAGATGATTGTGAGTAAATATGATAATTTACACTTCTAGTTGTAGATGGGGAAGTTTTGGTTATGTTTTATACTTATACAACAAGGACAATTAAAAAAACCTACCTATTAAATTAGTTAACTAAGTTATATCTCCAAAATCACTTGAAAAGTTATTAAATTTATGATGAAATAGCCGCAAGTTCACACATGAGATGCTTGAATAGATTTTCGATTAATTTGTTCCTTATAAACGATCACTACATGGTCTCGCTTATCCAACCTAATGCCCTTAGTGTTCATGCTTGAATAGATTTTCGATTAAGTTATTATTGATATTCTTGTTGGTGCAACCAAAACAACATATATAGGTCGCAAATACAATTTATTTGAAGGTTGATTTGTAGGTGCAGTGTAGACAGTGTCACAATATATCGTATTTTTGTAACCAGCTAATAACCTTACATGTCATTTGAAGTCAAGTCAATACACACGCAAATAATTGAAGTCCATACACACACATGTGCATATATGGGTGCGATTCAAATGAGAACTACAAGAAAACATGAGATATTCCAACACTAGTCGAAGTGTCGAACCCCCAACACTTATGTATATTAGAGATAATTTATCCTCCATTGTCTATGTAGTAAAGTCAAAAGTCTCATAGTCAAAAGACATAAATCAAGATGAAGTTAAAGTCAAAGGCATAAATCAAGCATTGCTTGATTTATGCCATTACTTATATTCCTTTATGTTTAAGATTTGGTTTAGTTTTCTTATAAATAGCTATTAGGAATTAGTAGCAAGTCGTACCAAACATTATAATAACATAGCATCTTTCATATTCTCTCTACATTTCTTATACAAAATCCACCTAGCCATTTTGAGAGTCGTTAGCGTTTAGAGACCGAGCAGCCCTCCCGCTGCAGGGCTTAAACAAATAAATAAAACCAAATAGAAAATCTCTTCCGCTTGATTTCTATAATGTAAACTTTAGTTTTGGTTAGTTTGTTCCCAACGATCGTATTGGTTATAATGTGTTTGGGATTGGGGCCAAGCAAATCAAATCTTTTTTTTTTTGAACGATCAACGAAATTTTATTCCACCATGCTAGCGGGGTACTAGCCATACGCCTTACAATCACCAAATAGTCACCAAATAACAACAAACACAAAGCTAAACAAATACACTACAGCAAATCCTATCTGAGTCACCAACCTATTAGATGAATATTAAAGCTGCACCATATTTTCCAATCAAGTGATGGTTGTTTCGCTCTTGCTTTGACCCATAAGTAACTTAGAGCCTTGATGTCACCCAATACCTTAGTTATAGACGGCTGCGCATTATTAAATACCACGTCATTTCTGTTCCTCCAAATGCACCAAAATGTGATTAGACTGATCGCGTAAAAGGCCTTCTTTCTAAATTCCGAACCACCAATAAATTGATGTTGCTGCAAAAGGTCTCTAAACTGGAACGCATAGACCGGTCCAATCTTACACCACTGCGCCACGGGTTCCCAAATTGTTTGTGAAAAGGCACATGAAACCAAGAGATGATCCGCTGTTTCGTCATAATCGCCACAAAGTGGGCAGACCTGCGAGCCCACATTAATGTTCCGTTTCAGCAAAGCAGTTTTTGTCGGTATCCTGTCTTGTTCGGCACGCCAAGCGAAGATCCACACCTTGTTTGGTACCCAATGACAACTCTTTATAGTGAACGAAGTTTCCTCGAACCTGGCATCCTGCAATTGACGCTTCAAATGTCCCACAGAAAAGTTAAGACCCCAACCCGAACCCCAGACCCATTTGTCAGCTTCCTCGGACAGCACTGGAACAGAAATACACCCGTAAAACTGCTCTAATTCAGCTTGTTCAGCATCTGACAGAGCAGTTCTACGCCAACCCCAAACCCACCCATTACCCAGCAGTGAGACCCGGTCCGCAACAGTCACCCGCCTGTTTATCTCTAGAGCAAACAGAGCCGGAAAAAGTTCAGCGAGGGGAATGTCCAATGCCCAACTATCCAGCCAAAACAATACACCCAACCCGTTGCCCACCACCCCCTTAATGGCCCAACCCACATCCAACCCAACCCTTTTAATAAGATGCATAGAAGTGTGGATCTGTTTCCACGGCCCGGGTAGAGATAAACGAACCGGAATAGGATTCCAATCTCTACTCGAGCTATGAATGGTCCATATAACTTTTCTCCACAGCGCACACGGTTCCGTCTTGAACCGCCACCACCATTTAGCCAACATAGAGGAATTAGAATCTAGGAGAGAACCGAAGCCGAGACCACCTCTTTCAACCGGGGCGCACACCCTTTGCCAAGCAACCCAATTCATACATGCCTTTCCTCCGAACCACCCCAAAAGAAAACTCGCCTTAACTTGTCGAGCTCATTAATAACATTAAGCGGAGCTTTAAACAATGTAAAGTAGTGTGTCGGTAGAGCATTAAGAACGGACTTTAATAGAGTAACTCGCCCACCAAACGATAAAGTCTTTGCCTTCCACACGGATAGTTTAGTTCTAAACGCATCCACCATCGGTTTCCAATGTTTACGCAAGTTCATATTCGCACCCACTTGCAACCCGAGATGAATAAATGGAAAAGAACCAACTCTACACCTCAACACATCGGACATGGCTAGTACTTCATCATTCGACACACCCACGCCATAAACACCACACTTTCCCAAATTTACTTTTAACCCCGACGCCAAATAAAAGCAACGGAGGATACGCTTAAGATTTCTAGCGTTAGCCGTCGACCATTCACCAAGGAAAACCACATCGTCTGCGTATAACAGGTGCGACAAAACAAGGTCCCCCGAACCACAGACTAAGCCTCTAAATATACCCATCTCAGCCGCCCGCCTCATAACACAAGATAGTGCTTCCATTGCTATTACGAATAAAAACGGGGAAAGCGGGTCCCCTTGTCTTAGTCCACGGCTACACACAAATTCCTGCGTAGGTGAACCATTAACTAGGACCGACGCTCTAGCCGTAGAGACCAACTGCGTAATCCAATTACACCACCTTGCCGGGAAATTCATTTGGAATAAAATAGATTCCAAGAATTCCCAACTTAGAGAGTCGTACGCCTTCTCGATATCCACCTTGAAGATCATTCCTTGTCTTTTTAGTTTTTTCAGCCACCCTATAATTTCATTTAACATCATTGGTCCATCCGTAATATTTCTACCCGCAAGAAAAGCCGATTGTTCCGGAGATATCAACTTCCCAATAACCGCTTTTAATCTAGCCACCAAAACCTTGGAAAGGACCTTGTTTACACATCCCACCAAACTGATCGGGCGGAAATCGTTAAACCCCATCGGATCCTTTTTCTTAGGAATTAGGGCTATGAACGAAGACGCACACCCCGGCCCCAATTCTGCCCCATGGTAGAAGTCTTGGAAAAGTCGGACGAAGTCACTCTCAAAACCTTCCCAACACCGCTTAAGGAACCTAAAATTGAACCCATCCGGCCCCGGGGCCTTATCTCCATCACACTTCCAGACCGCATTCTTTATTTCTTGTAGAGTGAAAGGCTGACCGAGTAATTCAGCATCAGCGCTTGAAAGTCTCCTCATATTGGGGCAATTAATCTTCGGTCTACTTGACAATGGCTCCTTAAGTTTTTCATTAAAAAAATAGGAAAGCACTATCCTTGATAAATGTTGGATTGGTTATCCATTCGCCCTCCACCATAAGTCCGTGAATCCGTTTATTCGATACATTAGCATTAATCACCCCATGGAAGTAACTTGAATTCTCATCACCTTCTACCGCCCATTTAACCCTAGCTTTTTGCTTAAGATCACTTTGCTTGCGTCTTTCAAAATCTAAACAAAACGCCTTAGCTTCTGAACGCAATGCCGCTTCATAGCTGGAAAGGTCCCTTGATTCAGCCAACAAATCCATTTTTTTCCAACATCGATTTTTTCTCCTCAAATTCCCCGGACATTCTGTTCTTTTCGACCCCAACCCACCATCTTATTTTGCCCTTAAGAAACTTTAGTTTAGTGGCAATCGCCAAATCCGACGGTCCCGAAAAACTAAAGTTCTTACACAGCCCCATAATAAAGTCTATAAATCCAGGCAACTCCAGCCACGAATTGAAAAACCGAAACGGTATGTGTCCGTAGTCGGAAGCAACAACAGACATCGTAATCGGACAATGATCGGATAATAGTCTTGACAAGGCTGTGACAGACGCTTCGCCCCATTTAGACTTAAACCCATTACACACCAAATACCTATCCAACTTACTAAATTTTTCCCCATTATCCGACATGTAGGTATATTTATGACCCCCCATATTGTATTCTTCTAACCCCGCCAACCTGATAAAATCATTAAAAGCCGCCGCACCCGAAGCCACAAACTCCGAGTTCTTCCTTTCTGACCGATCCCTCACCTCGTTAAAATCACCAAAAGAACCCATAGTCCCCCCCTCCTCGTGAGTTCTTCAGATTTAACAACACATCCCATAATTCTCGTCTCCTAATAGGATCATTTGGGGCATAGATGTTCACCACATTCAAAGCCACCCCAGTAGCTATTAACACCCCCGAAGTCAATAAATAATGTCTGCTTTTAGCCACAAAATTTACCTGGAACACAGATGGATCCCACATGCTGATTATACCCCCGACCTGCTGTCTGCAGCAACCTGTTCCGAATCAAAAGCTGACCGACCCCATAGACTATTCAGCTGAAAGTACACCCCATCCCTTAATTTAGACTCTTGTACACCAACAAAGTGCGAACCATGACACGTTTTAAGACCCCTAATCCAGGATGCTTTTTGACCATCCCTTACCCCCCTTATGTTAATACTTAAAAAATTCATCTTCCACTACTGACATCGCCTTCACCAGACACTTCCTGTCTAACCTGTTCTTCAAAACCATCAAGTTCGAATCCAACCAAGGACCCTACTCTGATTGTTAAGTCAGCTTCAGTTACATTTTCAGCCCCATCAACAATTTCCATACCCTCACCCATGTCAGCGACACCATCAACCGCCGGTTGCTGAGGGATAGAAGAAACATTTTCCATGGCTTCATTAAAAGTTGCGTCTTCGGCACCCTTATCCATTCCCTGTTGAATAATATCAGAAGTCTCACCAACCATTGTTGCCCCACCAAGAGGTTGAGATCCCCTAATTTCATTTAGTCTGTCTAGAAACGATAGACCTCCTGAATCAGGCCCATCTGATGTATTAACATCCTCATTATATTGGGCTGGGCTCCTGGCAAAGCGAGGTCTCTTCCTGGACGTTAAAGGCTGGTCCACGACATGATTCAGGCCCACTTTAAAAGAAGTATCCAGGCCCACTGATTCAAAATCACCCCTTGAAGTTGCCTTTCCCTGCGACCCCACCAACGAACAATCCCTGAAATCCACGTGTCCCCTGTCCACCTGATTCTCCCCATGCAGCGTGCATTTCCCATGCAACTCTCCACCTTCCACAGACTTTTCAGCTTCCGGCACCGGAATATCGCCGGCCGGAACCGCATGGACCTCCTCCTCTACTCTGAATTCCCCCTCTTCCATCTCGTCATCCCTTCTCTCTGATTCCGACGAGTTTGTCTGCGACACCGTTACAGAATCCAGGTCACCACACCAATCAGCGATCAACTGTTCATCCCCCTCGGTGACCCAAACCTGCACCTGACTACCGTTCCAGTCAATGATGACTTCTTCATCAATTCTTTTATTGGAATCAACGCAGACCCAGACCTTTCCTTCAGCATTGTTCGACGATAGCCAAGAGAAATCCGACTTCCGAATCACCCTGCCAAAGAGATGACCCACCCTATCAAAGAAAATGCTTTCTCTCAGTTGCAAAGGCATTCCCCTGACCTTCAAGCAAACCACTCTTTCAAATTCCAAGCTACCCCCATTCCATAGGACGGCTGACGATAGGATCCTATTCCATAGCGTTTCTCTACGATTAATGAACTCCAGTGCAGTACGTTTATCCGGAACACCATCATGATCTTCATACCGCCGATTAAACTAACCGGACTCTCCTCATAACCTCCCTCCTTCATCATTCTCTTGACTTCTTTTATGGCCTCCACATCAATAACCTCACCTATGACAGTTCTCATAATGCAATGATTTGGGTATAAAGCACCCTTCTCATTGATTACAAGCATCTTCGGAGAAGGTATTGATGATCTGAAGCCACCCCCAGCTGCCTCCCTGAACGACCTACCATTTGCCACCCTAGATGACCTTCTGCTCCCTTATTGACTGGGACATACTTAGTCGATGGTTCACTGGGACCCCTGAGATCTGTCCTCTGATGAGTCTCAAACTGTGTTGTTTTCCGTCCATCCTTACCATACTTCGCCACTGATACACCTACAATAGCCCCATCAATCTTCACTGAATTCATATTCTTAACGGTCTCATTGATGTTCTTCACACCCAAATATCTTACGAACCCAAACCAGTTCCCTCTCGCGTCCATTTTCCTAGCTACGTACGCGTCTTTGACGATCCCGTGTGGTTGGAAGGCTTTCCAAAGAAGTGTGTCCGTCACCCCAGTAGGCAAATTTGAGATGAAGAAAGTTGTTATTGGCCTAGGATCGATTGCCCCCCGGTTGCTCCGTTGCCGGAAATGGTTGTCTTTTCGGCTTCTCATTCTCTCCACGTTTAGATGTTAATAGTATCAGGATCGGTACTCCCAAGCTTATGAACAAAACTGTAAACTAGTAGCGAAAAACAAGCAAAATCATTATATATAACTGTGATGGACTGATGGGTGTTACAAAACACCTAGAAAGTTTAATATTACTATTTTGAAATACAAACGTTCACATGTAAACACTTCTAATGATTTAGGTTGTTAACAGTTCATAAATATGGTTACATGATGTTCATATAGAAAAATATAAAACTATGTTAGAGTTAGACCAGACCAACGTTCGATACATAACCGGATTTTGCTTCTTATTTGATTCTTATTATGTATGTTGAATTATATTATATTTCACACATCTGGAGAAAGTAAACAACGCTTTTACTTTTGGTACACAATGAATTGTGTCTCTTTAATTGTTAAATACCAATTTACCCTTTTCTTTATAAGTCAGTTAGCTCACTCCACAAGAATCAAATCTTTTGTCCCATGAACAGTAAAAAGAATAGACAAAGCAAATTCCCAAAAATCCATCCAAAAGATGAATTACTAGAATCCTTCATTCGTTTCGAATATTTATTTGTAGAATTCTTTAGTAATATATAACATTTACTATATTTTTTAACTCTTACTGTTTGTATTCTTAATTGGTACACATACATTAACCAAATTAAACATGACAAAATATAATCAAATGGTATGTATTAATGAGTGCAAGTGTTCATTTGTTTTACCACGACCTACCAGAGTACAAGTATACGTTGGACCACCGTCGACACCATTTTGGTTGTTAACACAGTCGTCCCCAACCCTGAGGTCGTACCTTTAGTACTACTGTCGACAACTACATCGCCGCCACCACCACTTGTCTATTGTGGTCGTCGTTACATGATCAGTAATGCTAACTCCACCACTTTTGTTGTCACCTATGTCATCATTAGTTGCCAAAGAAAAACAATACGAGGGATATTTTTAAAAGTGACTTGTTTTGAACCGAAGTCGCCCAATATATGTGATTAAAAATTTTCCATAATCATCTTTTGACATGTGGTTTTAACCGACTTATTATAACGTATTGACACCAATAGTTTAAGAAACAACTAAAATAAACACATATTTAAAACAAGAGTGTTGAACTTGTCTATTCTAGCTTCTATTTTTCTAATTATTCTTGCATTTTTGTGTAATAAAAAAAGTGCTACAGTTTCTTTTACATAATTATCTTTAAGACCTTAAAATTGCTATATATGTTAATGTGGTATATTAAAGGTTATGAATTAAAATTCCAAATCAAAAAATGGAAAATATCCAAGTATCATATATAATTGTCGTAGATTAATGTTACCTATTTGGGCACCTCCTTCTTGCTTGTAGTTCCCAACTTCCCACTGCCTCATGTCTCAAGTTTTCTCATATTCCATACCCTCTTTCACCTAGAAGAAACCTTTGATTCTTCCTCCATTATACATATACACATTCAAGCTATCATAGATGCCTCCTCTATATCTACATATTTGCTTCTCTTTATTCATACCCAACATTTACAAAGAAGCAATCATATACACACTATCTTTCCTCCCTCAAAAACCCGAAAAGGCACTTGTAGTAGTCATTTCAGGGAAGATATGGGGTCTCGAGTCGTTCAATATTTGTTGTTATTTGTATTTTTTCTTCTTCTCGGTCCAGGTAATGTTTATTTGTTCTTTTTATACTTTGGACGTTTATTTGTTCTTTTTATACTTATAACGTGCTTAGTTAATGTTCTAAAGATACTAGAAGTCGATTAAGTTTCATTGAGTTAGGTTATGTGTTTTCCGTTTTAAAATTTAAATCATTTCTCGGTGTTTCCTGAATACTTTAACTAATACTGTATTTTTTTTAACGACGATCAGTTTTTATAAAACTAGCAAGAAGGAAAAAAAATATGATACAACTACAAACAAAGATTGAAACAAAAAATATGTACTCAACCTATATCGGCCATTTGACCTATTGATGTTATAACTATTTGAGGGTGTTTTTGTCATTATAATGAGTGAATAACATTTGTTCCATTATGTATTATATGCAAAAGCAAAGAATATTAGTGACTTGGTTGTTTCTTTTTTCAGAATTAAGCTTTGCTAAGAAACCTCCAATGCAAGTAACCTTACCAAAAAAAATACGTCATCTTCAACAAGACCAAATATTTTCGTCTCATTCAACTTTCACCACACAACTAGATGACATTCCCATTGTTCAACCAACAACTCCAACCGGAACACCCAACACATATTCCCCGACCCCAACCACCGGATCCGGAGATCCTAATGGATACGGAAGCCTACCACCACCATCTGGTGGCGGTGGTGGCACTGGCGGCGGCGGTGATGGTGGTTTTCAACCAAACAACCCCACTACATCTCCAAATGGTCCATCAGGACCAACGGGCCCATCTGCTCCACTGGGCCCGCCAGGTCCCACAGGCCAAACAGGACCAACTCCAACGGGTCCTTCTGGCCCATCATCATCAGGTGGATCATGGTGTGTTGCAAGCTCATCCGCTTCTGAAACTTCTCTACAAGTTGCTCTTGACTATGCATGCGGCTATGGAGGAGCCGATTGTTCTGCGATTCAACCAGGCGCCAGTTGTTACAACCCGAACACCGTTCGAGATCATGCTTCTTATGCTTTCAATGCATACTATCAGAAAAACCCTACTCCAACTAGCTGTTCTTTTGGAGGAGTTGCACAACTTACCAACACAGATCCAAGTAAGCATTTTAAACCAATGTATCATTCTATGACCAATCATAGCTCGATAACTTCATATTCTAATCATCGTATCAAACCCATTACAGGCTCAGGAAGCTGCCAATTTCTTGCTGGCAAGTCTGGCGGCATGACTCCACCAACACCACCCATGCCATCAGCCCCCACCCCTCCCACGTAAGCAAACCCTGACGATATAGGTGCACAAATCGGGTTCTAGGCCAAACCAGTTTGGGTTGGGTCAAAGATGGTCAAAACTGGTTTTTTGTCTAAACAAAAATATTTTTTAAAGCGTTTTTTTAGGAAGTAAGGGTAGGTTTTCAAAATATAGGTTTATTACAAACCTATTATAACCCACAAGTTTGGGTCAGTTTCAAACCAGTTTTAAATAAGTTTCGGTTCAGGTTAAAAACCGGTTATGGTTCCAACTTGTTTTTTTCCTCACGTGGTCACTAGTTTTTTTTGTTTTTTTAATGAAAACTAGCCCAAACGTTAACTTATATTTTATATTTCTAATTGCAGAATGAGTACACCAATCAACCCGTATCCAACCTCACCTAATGCACCGGTTGGTGGTTCTACAGACCAGCCGGGTTACACGTCGTTGGGACCGTCAGAAGAGCCGAGCTCAGCGGATTCGATGGCCTTCAGCTTGCTGCTACCATTGATGTTGGCTAGCCTGCTTATGGTTATGAACAGAGAAAACTGATGGTCAACGGTTAACCATGAATTGAGATGGGAATTCACTTGGTCAACTGTTTTGACTTTACAGTGGAATTCGCCACGTGCTGGATGAAGTGGGTCATGTTGTTAGACTAAAATCATTGTCATAATTCATATATCTATATGGCGTTTAGATCTAGTAGAAATTATACATAGAATTTATAAAAAAAGGAAGTAATTTATTGGGTTACTTCTTTCAATTATTGGCAGAATAAAATTCATAGACAAGCTCATGTTTTTAGATGGTTGTTGTAGAATAATTTATATGAGGGCATTGAAAACAAAATTACACACTTCCATATATAAGTTTTTTCGCAAAAGTTAACAAACACAAATTATTAAAGAAAAAAACAAAGTTAAATGAATAACAATGGGCTAAATACGTATGTTATTTGAACTTTTAAATACAAAGGAAGAATTTAAAACTTCAAAAATAATAATATAAAAACTGAAGAGATATTAGTAAAACGTTGACGGTCAAAATATAAAGAGGTAAAGAGTGACACTGAAATTGCAAAAAGACAAACAAAAGAAAATAACTATTTTATACGTATGTGAAAAATGTGAGACATTTTCTATTTAATGTATTTATTTATTATACATTATAATGGCGTCTACTTAACAAATGAAACATATTAAAAACATTACTTAAACGGGTAAACAGGTTGTAAAAGATTTAACGTTAAAATGATTGTTAACCGGTGGGTGGATTGAGATTATAATCTACAAATTTTCATTTTTCATTCTTTCTTATACCTCTTTTAACCGGGATTTGTATGTCAAAGACTCAATCCAAACATGGGGTGTTTATTAAAATGTCTAGGTGTTCGACAAGTATAAACCTAACCCTAAGTTCCCAATGCGTTTCTTTACGTGTCTTGTCATAAATTTCCGCACCTTATATAGCACTTAAACATCATCACAACGTATTTTAAAAGGTAACATCAATATGTAACTAACCAATTAAGACACTGCTGAAAAATTACGCACATTCAAGCCCAAAGTTTAAGAACTACTAACGCCTAAATTGTCATTCAAGAGTGCTAAAACCTTATTTTAATCAAATTAGCAGATATCATACTTATTAAACATTATATCTATTTTATTTAGAAGTGCTGATGGATGTTTCCATCGACACCTTACACTTTTAAAAGTTTAGTTTTTAACCCCTATTTTTGTAATTTACATTTTTTACCCATGCTTTTGTAATTTACATTTATGGCCCATAGACTTTCTCTTTTTTACCCCCTACTATTGCATTTACATTTTGGCTCATATGATTTATACATCCTCAACTTTTAAACTTTACACGCTCACTCCTTGCACTACTACCCCCAAGTTTTAAACTTTGCGTTATTACCCCTTGCACCATTACTTCAATTTTACACCTCCTTAACTTTAAGAATTTCATATGATTAACACCTCATATAACACTTGGACTAATCAATTCAACATTTGCAACACACGAGTCTAATTGCTAGTTAGACTTATCAAACACTTGTCAATTCAAATAAATTCCAACAAGCTTAAAGTCTAGCTGTATCAAACTCTATCGAATAAATATCAACACACATATAGTTAACGTTAACATAAATATTTTTTTTAAACACCCTGGGATGCCCTCATTGATAAACACCCTGGGATGCCGCCTCCATCCTTCCCTTCTAGCCCTATCGCCTCGCCCGCTTTATCTGTAGATGGGGATTGTGTGCTCAAATGTATTTGATCTTTCCCTAAAGGGACGTCTTGCGGGAGGGACGGGATACGGGCCCAACACCTGTTGGATGCTATTGGTGGCGAAGGCTCGGTGACTTCCTCGGGTTTGCTCGGGGCCATTACTGAAGTCGTCAACTTATGGCTTGGGGGAGCTTGCCCTAAGACACTTGCTGAGTTTGTTGCCTCGCCCCCCTCACCCCCTTATTGAAGCCCGATAATGGATTTCGGCCTATTGCTGTGGGGGCATTTGGCGAAGGTTGGTTTCTAAGGTGGCAATGAAGAAGGTCAGGAAAGACATTGCCCAGTACCTGGGGGACTTTCAATTTGGAGTAGGGGTACCAAACGGGGCGAAGGCGGTGCTTCACAGTGCCAACAGGTTCCTCAACTCTTTTCATGCGGATGGTTCCTTGGCTTTGCTTACAGTAGACTTCTTCAATGTCTTCAACATGGTCGACCGCACAACCTTTCTCCAAGAGGTTCACCAGCAATGCCCGTCTATCTATCCGTGGGTCCAGTTCCTTTACGCCCAGCCTGCTAGGCTGTATGTGGGTAATGATTGTATTGGGGCTACTACCGGAGTGCAGCAAGGAGATCCTTTAGGGCCCCTTCTCTTTGCTCTTGCCTTACACCCCCTTATCATGCGGGTTCAGGAACACTGTAACCTCCCGTTTCATGCTTGGTATTTCGATGATGAGACGATTATAGGCAACGCAGCTGAGGTTGCTAAGGCTTTAGACATTATCAACGTGCATGGGTGTAACACCCCAACTGATGGCGGAAACATCGAGGTGTCACGTAGTAACGATTGTTCAATAGCTCATGGTACTAAAGTGTAAATTTGATTACATTGTTTTGAATAATTTTTACATTGAAAGGAAATTACAGTATACAATAGTTTTAAAGCGTCAAGTCTAACTAAAATACAATAAAGTCAAAGCTTAAATATAAATCCAAAAGCTAAAAAGAAGCGTCGCAAAATAACCTGAAACATGTACGAAAATAGTATATGTCAATACAAAATGTATTGGTGAGCATACCCTTATTTGAATATATATAGTAAGAAAAATGTTTAGCAATTCATGTGCGGTACCATTTGCAATTATGTAATAAGTAGTATCTGTCAAAACCAAGCCTATGAATAATGACTAACACATGACTAACAATTTGAATAATGAATTAACAAGACAATGACCAAGATTCTCTCAACAGAGTCTCAAGGGGGTATACCATAGTACTATTCATTGAAATGCTAGGTCGCAGAACGGTTAATGTTTTTGACTAAGCATACACACAAATTCACATAGAGCAAACACACATGAGAATTGCATTAAGTGTCAGAATAACATTTGATAATAGTGTACATGATTAGCCCCAAAATGGTAAAACATGTAAAAGGGGAAAGATATACTCACATGTAAGCGAAAAGCAAACGCAAGCATATAGCGACCATTAGCAAAGTCTGCAGATGTATATGTGCATCACGCTACCCATGCCCTAAAGTATACATTATCACTTTAAGATCTATATGAGTGTTTCTAGTGTGCATGTTGGTTACGTATCCTATTCACCCAACTAAAATGATCATGATTTACTAGTTATGTTTCCAAATGTTTTAACTCAACGACTGTTGAAATATAGTGTAAAACTTCTTAAAAACATATATTTATATGGAATATATATATATATATACACATGATTATATGGTAAAATGTCATAACACAAACTTGTACTCTTGTATGTGAATCATGTTTGGGGTTTATTTATTTATTTAACAAATAATAATATTTATTTTATACCGAGTCATAACTAGCATAAAAGACACCAAGGTTTTCTTCGTTTTCTTTAACTTTTAAAATCATGATTTACATATAAAAGTTTATAGAAAACGAAGAACTTATTTTTATAAATTTGACCTTGCATGAATAAATAAAGCAATTAATCCATATGCCAAGACTTTTGTAGTTTGTCTAAAATCATGTATAATGTTTATATATATATACCAAAAAATGGATAAGTGTAATGAACCAATATTTAGTTCCTGTGAAAATTTAACATCGTGTGTAAGTATATATATTTTGACATCAAAAGTAATTATTATTGTGTGAACATGTATGTTTGAAAAAATCATGAATGAAAAATTAGCCTTTATGTATTGTTATAACAAAACATTTACTATATAAATGTGTTGGGTGACAAAGATTCGTTCTAGAAAAATGTATATAAAATATAAATAAAAAGTACAGATGAAAACCATACCAAAAACTAGTAGGAAACAAGGGTTTAAGATTTGATACTTGAGAACATAAAACTTCAACTGGAAATGGTGAGAGAGACGGGTTTAGTGGTGTGTGTTTGGTGGGATGTTGAGTCGGAGTGGTGAGGTTGGAGGTCGTGACCGTAAGCAATGGGGATACAAAGATGATGTGTGGCATGTGAGCTTGTAGTTGCCATTTGCATATATAAAAGCCAAGTATTATAACATATATATCATAAAAAGATGTCATTCTTATTTTGTCATAAATTTCAATAATGTCAGGTTAGCAACTAAAAAAATGAAACGCAAAATACATTAAGCATTGGAAGGTCATAATGAGCATTTATGTCAAAGTTTAATGTTCTCATATTCATGTTTTTTTTCGATTGTTTTTTTATATGTTATATATATATATATATTCCATTATTATTATTATTATTAGCCTATTTACTTTATGAAATCTAAAATGTAAAATAATAATTAGTAAATAAAACATTTAAATTAAAGATTTAAAAGTAACTCACGGTTTAACAGACTTAAAAACGTTGAAAGGTATAGGGACCATAACGGAAATATTTGAAGGACTAATATTGTCAATTAGATGAAAGTCGAGGGTGACGGATGTTACAATGGGCCATCTCTAGGGCTTCATCTCAATATTAAGAAAACAGAGGTCTTTTGGCCGACGTGTGACGGACTGAAAGTTCAGGATGGGCTTTTCCCGAGAGGGATTGGTAGACCAGAGAGGGGGGGTTAAGCTCCTTGGTGGGCGGTTAGCCGAGATCCTATCTTTATTGGGGAGTTGGCAGGGCGGCGGGCTACGGCTGCGGTTGACCTTATGAAACTCCTGCCCCGCCTTAGGGATCCCCAAAGTGAACTCCTGCTGCTCAGTGTGACATCCGTCACTTTTCTTTTTATATATATTAATAATAATAATAATAATAAATAAATAAAATAAAATCTATGTTGGTTTAAACATTAAACCATTCTTATCCTTGAGCCCAACATAACCATAACCCACACATACCTTTTATACCTATACTTTGAGCCCAATCAAGGCAGCCCACAAGAACCGGCCCAAGATAACACATATAAACATTTCATTTAAAGGGTTGTAGTACTTACAAACTTGCTTGCATGTGTGTATTATCCACGCAACACATATAAACATTTCATTTAAAGGGCTCCTCGGACGAGTGGTAGCCCATACTTAAATACTATTATGCTTACAAGTCATTGCAAACCCATTGACCTCATTGTTACATAGCCTCATTTCATTGATAACATCTCATTGTAACTCAACGTGTTTGTTGTGTCATCTTCTTGTGAAATTTACTTGCGTTAATGTGTTGTTAGAATAGGATCATAGAAGGACATAAAACCCTAATGTAAGGTAAATTGATGATTCCGGTCCGAAACGTAATCATGAATTTACAGGTGCGTTAGGGTAGTGTGAAATTATATTAGAGTTGTTGGTAGGCGTCCAGTACGTTTTCAAGGTATCAAAGGTGTGGTGGGTTAGCTGCGGTACACCCTGTATACAAACACTAATGATGCATTGAAAGTGAGACTGGAAGTCAGACCAGGAACAAACTCTAGTTGCTTGGTAGTTCATTTAGTCTTTCTATAGGCAATCAACTCGTACATTTATTTTAGGATTTCTAAAACTTGCAATTTAAATGTTTTACTAGATTCTTATTCTCCTTATTATTCGAGACGAACCTAATCCAATCCTTAACTCACATCTCTCGAAACAATTCGCTCTGTTACCTATAAATTTACGTCGTGCCTTAACTCAAATTTTCCAAACCACAGTTATCTTAATTTTTACCCAAGCATCCATAACCCTATGTTTCTAATAACTTCGGGACGAAGTTTCTAAAAGTAGGGGATGCTGTGACATCCGTCACTTTTCTTTTTATATATATTAATAATAATAATAATAATAAATAAATAAATAAATAAATAAAATAAAATCTATGTTGGTTTAAACATTAAACCATTCTTATCCTTGAGCCCAACATAACCACAACCCACACATACCCTTTATACCTATACTTTGAGCCCAATCAAGGCAGCCCACAAGAACCGGCCCAACAACCATCCAGCCCACTTCAACCCTCCCCCTTATCAGTTTAAAAAAAAAGAGAGAAAGAAAAACCCGCTGCGAGACGGACTCGAACCCGAGTCAGTCCGCACACAACCTCACGTCCAAACCAACTGGGCTAAGGCTCTTATCTGACTCCATTCCAATTCCCTTTATATAAAAACCCATCCAAAACCCTCTTTTTCCTTCTTCTTGCTGCTGTTCGAACAGCAGGTTGTCACCCAAACACAAGACTTGACCAAGGAGCTTCCACTTTGAACAATTGATGGAATTAATTTTGGAATGCATTCATGACTCGTGGACCAACACAGTATTCTCGTCCGTAATCCACTCCTAGCTGACTCGATTATCACGCACACATACAGATTGCACGCGTGTTTGACTTTTGTGGTCAAACGATCAAAACTTTCCAAAACGACGGACACACTATAAATTGGACCCTCCCTAGCTAACTCAATGTGCCGAAAAGCATAACCCTTATACCTTATTCTACTTTAAACGCTCCATAATTCGTGAGATTGAAATTGTTTGTCGAGGTCTCCTTGTGACTAATTTACGTCGTTTTTGAAAGGTACGAATCAATTCCTTGTGTTTCTAAGTTAATCGGCAATCATCTAACAAAAGCCCTATGATCAATCTGATTATAAGGATCGAATTGATACGATTGGAAAGCTAGGGCTCAAATCGTTTAATTTGGGGATGAACATGTTTCAGTACATGGTTATATATTTTTAAGGAACTGGAATCAAACACAACCACTGATCTAGATCAAGTGGTTGTGTCTGATGTTTGTTTGCAATTCACGCGGGTTCGAGTCCCCTTGGAGACGGTTTCAACAACAATTTTTTTTAAAGTATATAAATCTAATTTGTTTATATTATATAATTAATATAATCCAAGTTTAATACGTTTTCAGGGTGTGGCTCAGTTGGTGGCCACGCTTGTGATAAAACCCGAACCGGCCAGAGGCCCGGGTTCGATTCCCATGACCAACAAACATTTTTTTTTACATTTTTATGTATATACTTAATACATTAAATCTTTTAAAATCAGTTTTAAATACCAAAAGTGGTTTATAAATTTTACAAAAATTATTATATGATCTTCAAATGATAAAGTTCATCACCCAATTTTTAGTTTTTCAAAAATAATTTACTTAATATATATTATAAATATTACAAGTTTATTCATTTAAAATTATAAAATTCAATAAAAATATCTAAACGATTTTATAAAATTCCACAAAAATTACACTAAACTTTTATGACAATAAACATTTCAGAATTTTTTTTTAATTCAGAAAAACCGTTCATTTATTATTTTTAATTAATTTTTGTTAGTTTTAATCATAAATAAATCATAATAAATTCTTTTTACAATATTTTTGTACCAAAATTTTACATAAATTATTTCTATTAATTTAGAACTGAAATACAATTTTTAATTCAGAAATTCTTTGATTTTAATATTTTTAGATATTAAAGTCATATTTTGACAATGTGAAATAATTAGATTAAATATTCTATTTTCAAGAAAATAATTTTATAAAAATTACTCCCTCCGTCCCATTTTAAATGTCCCACTTCCAAAAACACACATTTTAAGAAATTTTTTGTTTGTATGTGGTAAAATGACAATAATATCCTCAAAAGTGGTGATTGTGTTTTGTCTTTTATGGGCAAAACTGGAAATTACATTTCCATTTTTGGAAAGGGACATTTAATTTGTGACAAACAAAAAAGGAAAGGAGGACATTTAAAATGGGACGGAGGGAGTATTTTCATACTTAAAACCTCATGTTGTGACTATATTCAACTTAAAATTTTACAAAGAGACTTTTATTTATTTATTTATTAAATTTCTCATAATTAATAAACAATTTGTTTAATAAACAAATAAACGTTTATCCCCAATTCGAAGCCCTAGAAATACATGTATCCTAGAGTTATTTCCCTTACACGTTATCAAATTCTTTAGATTGATCCTTTGGGATAATTTCCAACACATATTTCGTTGTCCAAGTTCAATTTCAAGTTATTACGTGAACAGTGAGTATTTCCTATCCCCCTTTTGCTTTTATTCATTTTTTGGGTGTTACATGTACACTTATACAAATTACAAATACAAGTTCACATTTTTACAATACAATTCTAGTACTATGTGCATTTGCTTACAAACGTGCTTTATGCTTAGACATTACATGTAGAATACATTTGTACTTAGTGAAATCATTAACATTGTACAAGCCGACCTTAACATTGGATAGCGCTATTTGGATTGACAACCCGCCTAGATTGATTCTCCCCCTTTTTCATCGGAGAATCCGTGGCCATTGTTAAGTTATCACCCATTTATTGGATGAGTACACCACCGTTCATACAGTACATTATACAGTCACAGGGTTGATTTCGCTCATTTGTATGATACATAGTTTACATATTTGCACTGTAGCTTGCACTTGAATTGTATATCTTTTAACCTACTATATATATCAAAGCTAGGAATGCTCACCAACATTTCTTATGTTGACCAAACCTATTTTGTACATGTTTCAGGTGCAATTTGATGTAGTGCTTTAGCAAGGGATACTTAGTGCATTATTATAATCAGTTATTTCATTATTTACATTTCATTTAAGACCTTGTATTTCCATTTCAATGTAAGACAGTTTTTGGTTTATTCAATAATATTTACATTTTAGTACCATGTGCTTTTGAACAATCGTCACTACGTGGCACCTCGATGATTCCGCCATCGGTTGGGGTGTTACACTCAGGTCATGCATGGGGGTCGCTAAGTTACTTTTTGGGTTACGAACTTGTCAACCCCACTTGGTGGTGGATGCGGTATCCCTTTTCGATGATGGCCTCCGGGAGGCTATTGAACATATAGTTGTGTGTGGTGGCCCCTTCTTCGGGGACCTCTAGTGGCGCTTGGCATCCTTGCCGATGCGTTTAGGTGGTTTGGGTCTTCTTTCAGCTCGAGATGTTGGGGTTTATGCCTTTGTGGCGTCTAGAGCTCAGTCTTGGAAACTTCAGGATCATATCCTTCGAAAAAGTGGGGTCATCGGGCTAGACCCTGACTATCAACAGGCGCTTGAACGCTTAAATGTCTATCTCCCGGACTTTGATATTGGCGGTTTTTCTAGTAAGGACACCGCCCCCTCAAAGCCACAAAAAACTTTGGTGAATGCTCTGTTTAGCAAAACTGATCAAAGCCTGGGAGAAGTTTTTGAGTTGTCCTCCCGCCAGAAGGCGGTGATTGAATGCCTAAAGGGTCCTCATGCGCAGGATTTTTTGACTGTTATCCCGATTGAGGGTTTGGGTCAATGCATGTCCGCAGTAGAGTACAAGGCTATACTCAACTACCGGTTGATGATCCCTATGTATCCGGAAGATGAGACATGCCCCATTTGCCGTAAAGCTTGCATGGATAAATATGGGGAGCACGCAATCCATTGCAAAGAGCTCCCTGGGTTCAAATACCGGCATGACTGGGTAAGAGACGTTTTGTGGGACATCCTGAGAAGAGCTGGGATTTCCACAAAAAAAGGCCCCTGTAAATTTTCTCACAGACCCTACGGAAGGGAGATCTACCCTGCGACCAGCAGATCTGCTTGTCTTTGGTTGGGAGAGGGGGAAACATGCTTGCGTGGACCTCACAGGGGTATCTCCTTTGGTTGGGTTAAGGGAAACAGGGTTTGTAGCTGGGCTAGCATCGAGAAAAGCGGAATCGAAGAAAGTAGATAAGCATGCTAAAGCTTGTGCAGAGAACCAACATGTCTTTATCCTTTTGGCCTTTGATACCTTTGGCTCCCTAGCACCAGAAGCTATTCATTTCTTGACTAGGGTCCAACGGGTCGTCCACAACAACAGTTCATCTCCAGGGGGGCAAGTATTTGTCTTTGGTAGACTAGGTTTCGCTATCCAAAAAGAAGTGGCGGCGCAGCTTGTTGCCCGTGTACCTTCTATTGTAATGTAACTTTCGTATTTTGTTTTAATGCGTAAAAAAAAATTTATTTTCAAAAAAAAAAGCTTGTGTAACAAAAATAACTTTCCTCCCTCTCGACACTTCCCCCCTACCGATCAACCACCATACTCATAGTCATTCAAACCCCATAACTCACCACACTATTATTACTGTACAACAATAACCACCACCATCAATTCCTCTACCACCATGATGAGGCTATTCGGTAGAGGAGGAACATCAAACGACTCATCTTCTACAAAATCACCTTCAACGTCGTCTCCGTCATCGCCTCTGTTCTCTCCGTCAACCGCCGTCGCTTCCGCCCCGCTAGACCTATTCGTCTCGTCTACTGCGATGAGAGAGGAAAGTTCCAGATGGATCCGGAAGCTGTATCTGTTCTTCAGCTTGTTAAGGAACCGATTGGTGTTGTTTCCGTCTGTGGTCGTGCTCGTCAAGGCAAGAGCTATATATTGAATCAGGTAATTTTTTATGTTTTTGTAGTTTATTGTTGTTAGTGATGCTTGATTTGTGGATTATTGATTGATTTTGTAGTGGTTGGTGTATGATGTTGATATTAGGGTTTTAAGTGAAAACAGTGCTTAAGTTGGTTACATTTTCTGTTTTTAGGAGAAAATTTGGGTTTAGTGGTTTACTGTTGTTAGAGATACTTGAATTATGGATTATTGATTGATTGATTGTGTAGTGTTTGTTGTGTGATTGTGATGCTAGGGTTTTAAGTGAAAACAGTGCTTAAGTTGGTTACATTTTCTGATTTTAGGATGAAATTAGGGTTTAGTTGTCTAGTGTTGTTATAGATGCTGATACTAGGGTTTTAAGTGGAAGCAATGCTTATGAAGTTGGTCATCTTTTCTGTGTAGTGGTTGTTGTGTAATTTTGATGTTAGGGTTTTAAGTGAAAAGTGAAAACAGTGCATAAATTGGTTAGTGTTTCTGATTTCAGGAGAAATTTAGGGTTAGTTTACTGTTGTTAGAGATACTTGATTCATGGTTCATTGATTATGTGGTGTTACTTAGGTAGAAACTAGTATACTGGCTACACTTCACAGTGTTATCAAGAAATGAGTACATGTACTATGCGTGCTTAATTGTTTTGAAGCTAGGGTTTTAGATAGACCTTGAAATCATTATTGGGAAACCGGTTTGGTTGAATGGCTATGCTGTAGTTGATATGTTATTGAGGTTGTCTGAACTGGGCTCGGTGCTACAAGTGTGGAGCGTCTTTTGTTTCATTTATAGAATTCACAATCCGCTTTCCCCCCATTGTGGCCAAATTTTGACTGATTTTTATTGAATTTCACAATGACTAGACATTGAGGTTTTATTATGGTGCTTATTCTAGAAGGTACAACAGCAATAGGAATGCTCTATACGGTACAACAGCAATAGGAATGCTCTGTACACTCACAGACACTTCTGGCTCATCATGCAGTACACCACTATTATTGCGTTCTCTTGAAGAGCCGCAAAAGTTGAATCAAATTTAAACAAATGTGCTAATTAGTATATAAAACTATTTTTGTTGCATTAGCATGGAGGCTTGCAAGACATTTGTGTTCAAATTTATCTTCTGAAAGATGACATTGAACATAGGATGCCCCAAAATGGAAGTTCGTGCAACTTACCGTCATTATTGCCATCATTATTGAACGATTAAAGTATTAAGATTACTTTTTTTTGCCCTAGAAAAGAGACACATGCTTTTTCAAGAAAGTAGTTTGACTTTGAACTTTATAACTGAAAATACCTGAAACAAATATATCATATGAGGTTTGAATAGTTATATTGATATGTATTGACCTTCCTCGTAAAGTATTCGGTCTAGTAATGGTCACCAACACCAAGGTGACTGTTGGTTTCATCCTTAGTTTATATCCGCACATTTTTAACTTCTTGATTTAAAGTTTGAAATAATTCATATGATTTGGATATGGCTGCACGTTCAGAACGTGGAATACTGTTTTTTGTCATCTACTCATCTCAACTCTCAAGCCATTTTGATTTGAAAGTAAAAGGAAAACATATTCTAAGTGTAACGGATGTAATTTATGGTGTTACAAGTTCGCTTAACAATAGGAAAACGATTTCTAGAATTCAATTGAAAAGAGAAACCCTTTTAGGTGATTTTTGGATACCTATGAAGATCCATCTATAACCGAAGTTCATTAGGCCAGGCCACACTATCAAATAAATATCATTTTGAGACAATTAATCTAATCTACTTGTGTTTTTAGCATTTGGCTCGACATTGCTGCTGTGATCATTTAGGTTATCACATTTTTATAGCTGCAGGCCATGTGATGTAATCTGCTGTTCACCTGTTCAGTTTTTTTTTTCTATCTATGAGAAAAATTTGACCTCTACCTATGTTTATCTGTTATTTTAACGTTACAATTTACAACAATATGAAGTTTCATATATTTATAATACCATGACCTTGTTAAAAACTGTTTTTGACAACACTGATCTTTACTATTAGTTGCAAAGTCAAATCAAGTTTGTGGCTTTATTGTAATATTTTTCATCTTATTTCTTGTAGCTTCTAGGAAGGAGCAGTGGATTTCAGTGGCATCAACTCACCGTCCATGCACAAAAGGGCTTTGGTTGTGGAGTACTCCTTTAAGGAGAACCGCTCTTGATGGATCTGAATACAATCTTTTACTGATAGATAGTGAAGGAATTGATGCTTATGATCAAACGGTTGGCTTGACTTCTGAAATATCTGATTCTACATATTGTTTGTTGATCCTCTATAACTTATATTCTTTGACTGCCATTTCACAGGGAACTTATAGCACACAGATCTTCTCTCTAGCTGTACTTTTATCCAGCATGTTCATATACAACCAGGTTAATTTATCTTCTTCTTGATTAATTATGTGCTTACCTGTTACTTCATCTGACAGTTAATGCCTTTTGTCTATCAGATGGGAGGTATAGATGAGGCTGCACTGGATCGCCTCTCTCTTGTAACTGAAATGACTAAGCATATTCGAGTCAGAGCCTCTGGGGGGAAGACCACTGCTTCTGAGCTTGGACAGTTCTCTCCTATCTTTGTCTGGCTTCTAAGGGTACTTTCAAGTTCTAACTTCTATTGATCTGTGGACTCTATGGGTGGGGAAATTGGGTTGGGTTGATCAGAAATACATATTCACCGAAAGTTTTAGTTTTTCTTGTAAGAAAGTATTAGTGTGATAACAAGGATTGAAAGTATTTTGACAATAATCAAAAATTTGAATTATGATTTAGGAGGTTTTATGCGTTAACAATTACAGATTGTGGCTTTTGGCCTGTATGATCCATTTTACTTGTATTTTTATAAGCTTTTCTTGTCAATGATTTTATCTATTTGACTCGTACAATAAAACATTAAAACATAGTCTGAATTAACCCGTTCACAAATAAGTAGGCCGAAGTTTACCACCTCTAGTTGACTCAGATATGTGGTTAACTGGTTATTCAGTGAATCAGTGACTTATTAAGTTGATCTTATTAGTCATGTTATGTAGCCAGGTACCGCTATACTTGTATTGTTTTGCTTAGTTGCTTACTACCATGTTTCGAATTGCAGGATTTCTATCTGGATTTGGTGGAGGATAACAGGAAAATAACTCCACGTGACTACCTAGAACTTGCTTTGAAGCCACAAGGTGAAGCAAGAGATGTTTCAGCCAAAAATGAGGTTGTTCTTTTAGCTTAGTTTCCACTTATTTAGATAGTAAATGTGTGTTATTTTAACGTTTTATAGATCTTTGAACAATTGATAATTTGTAGATTCGAGAATCCATCAGAGCTCTCTTTCCAGACAGGGACTGCTTCACTCTTGTGAGACCTTTGAGCAATGAAAAAGAGCTCCAGCGGCTTGACCAAATACCCGTTAGTAATATCTTTTACGAACACACAAATAATCATTAATCTTTTTTACTATCATGCTTCACTGTAATTTTGTGTAAGGTCTTAACTTCTAGATTCTTAATGTGACATAGATGGATAAATTGAGGCCAGAGTTCAAGTCAGGACTGGATGCATTAACAAGGTTTGTTTTTGAGAGGACTAGACCCAAACAGGTGGGGGCCACAATGATGACTGGACCCATTTTTGCTGGCATTACCCAGTCCTTTTTGGATGCTCTCAATAATGGTGCAGTGCCAACAATAACTTCCTCATGGCAGGTTAGTTCTTTAAGCAATTTGTTTGTCATCACTACCATCTATTATATCATTGGCTTGATTATTGCTGTTAATCTGTTGGCTCATATTGTTATGACACATGGATTTGATGGATGTGGGGAAATCTTGTTAAGGATGCCCGCACATTCATTTAGAACTGTAAAACTATGCTTTAATTCTAGCGTTACGATACTATGTAGTTGGTGTAGTTCTGATAATACTATTTTTATAAACACTTGATCATCACATCACATGACGGCATTAGAACTATTTCTACAGGCTTATTTTTCATTAGTCAACTGCATTGATATTTTGTTTAAGAAGTTCACAGTTGATTTTGTTTATATTAATTTAATGCTTTCTCTACTGTGCTTTTATAGTTAAAGTAAAGTTCTCAACCCTTTCATTTTACAGAGTGTTGAAGAAACAGAGTGCCAAAGGGCATTAGAATATGCTACTGAAGTTTACAAGTCTTCTTTCGACAGTACAAAGCCCCCTGAAGAAGTACGTTTTTGTGATCATAATTATCTGTTGTATCTGAGTTTTACCAATGATTATAGGCTATATAAGTTCATATATTACATGCTTGCAGGCGGCATTACGAGAAGCACATGAAGAAGCTGTTCAGAAGGCTGTGGCTGCTTTTAATTCAATTGCTGTTGGAGCTGGTTCTGTTAGGCAGAGATGTGAAAAGCGGCTTCATACTTTTTTGAAAAAAGAATTTGAGGTAGCTTTTCTGAGACACCTTTTTTATATGGCTGTAGAATCATGAGTTCTGACTTCTGAATATTTGTAGTTAACTTCTGAGGCATTTGAAGGCGTAATCAAATTAATGATATTCCATGCAGATGTATCATGTATGTGAAGTTTATAGAATCATGAGTTTCACACTATTATTAAACCAATATTTGGTGCCATGGACTTATAGTTTAGAGTGACAGTCTGTTTGCAGCAGTGTGTCAATAAGTGAATTCATAAACGCAACTGTTTCATAGTGACAGCTAACCCTCTGTAACAAAAAATAAATAAAAACGCAACACTTTCTTATTGAATCGAATTTTGTATCTTGCAGTCAAAATGAAATTTATGCTACTATTTTTGTAGTCATCCAGTTATGTTGATACATATCATTAAACTATTGATGCAGGATTACAAAAGAGAGGCATTTATGAAGGCTTACATGCAATGCTCGAATGCCATACAGAAAATGGAGAAAGACCTAAGAACAGCTTGTCAAGATCCTGCTGCAAAGTTTGATGATATTCTTAAGGTAAATGTCATATTGCTTTCTGTATAGGAAAGTGCTACCCCTGTCGACCCCGCTCTGAAAGTCTGAATCTTTTGTAAATTTTGTTTGTAAGAGTTATGAGAATCGGTTTTAATTAAATATCCATGTGTAGATGTGTGCATGAACTTTTTTTTAATGTCATTTTACACCAAGGTTGTTAGCATTGACTGAACTTTGCAAAATTTTAAAACTGGTAAAAATCTTTTTAGTGAGACTTTGCCATTGAGAGTCAACTTACCGGATGATTGATTTTCCTACTGAACTTAATTCAGTTTTATTATGCTCTTATTCGAATCTGACCTGGAGGTTTATCGATTAGTTTTTCCAGTTAAATCATTTATTTCTATCTCCATGAATTGTCTTTATTTTACTCTTTTAAATATATCTAAGTTGAAAGGTAAATCATGTTACATGTACAGTCGTAACATTTTCATATGACAGTTTTGGATTTGGTAGCATGTAAATGGTGGGACCTTAGTATCTTAATTTTTTTTCTTGGTTTAATGGCAGCACTTTTTATGTTAAATGGGATTTTTGTCTTGTAGTTATTTCCAAATCTTGTTTACATATTTCAGTGATCCTGAAGGTACATAACTATTCGGCTTTGTCGTGTAGGTTCTTGATCAGCTATTAAACAGTTATGAAACAACTTCATATGGTCCAGAGAAGTGGCAGAAGCTAGCTTCTTTCTTACGGCAAAGGTTTGACTCTTTTATATTGTATCTTTATAATTTGCTTTACTGTTTATCATTCTCTGTAGTTTGACTCTTTTTTCTTTTAATTCTTTTTTGGTATTTTAGCATAGATGGTCCAATCCTCGACTTTGTTAAGAAGCAGATAGATCACATTTCTTCTGAGAAAAGTTCCCTCCGGTTAAAATGTCGGTCAATTGAAGATAAAATGGGATTACTTGCCAAGCAACTAGAAGCTAGTGAAAAGTACAAATCCGATTACTTGAAACGCTATGAGGATGCTATCAATGACAAAAATAAGCTAGCAGAGGAATACATGACTCGGATAGCCGACCTTAAAAGGAACTCCAGCTCATTAGATGAAAGATGCTCAAGTTTATCAAAAGCTCTCGAAACGTCCAAACATGAATCCATAGAATGGAAAAGAAAGTATGACGTGGCATTGTCTAAGCAGAAAGCAGGGGAAGAGCAAGCATCCTCAGAAGTAGCAAATCTTAAGGCTAGAAGCAGTGCAGCAGAAGCAAGATTAGCTGCTGCAAAGGAACAAGCTTTGTCTGCCCAAGAGGAAGCAGGTGAATGGAAACGTAAGTATGATATTGCTGTTAGAGAAGCAAAGATTGCACTTGAAAAAGCAGCTGCTGTACAAGACCGTGCAAGTAAACAAACACAACATCGGGAGGATGCTCTACGAGCAGAGATTGCTGACACAATTGCTGAGAAGGTGACACATTTTTTTTATTGTTACTTGGTGTTTTTTAGTACTTTGGAGCTTAGTTTTTATTTACCTGCAATTGGTTTTGGAATTGCAGGAAGCTGAAATAAAAGATAAGGCGTTGAAGATTGAACAGGCTGAGCAACATGTAACGACTCTGAGCTTGGAGTTGAAGGTGAGAGTATTCTGAAATAACTACCTACGTTGGATATATGGGGATGGGTAATGGGTCATTTGGTTGAAACAGGTCGTTTTAAAATTTATTTGAACACTATTAAAATCGATCTTTGATCTCTAGCTTACAAGATCAAAAGCAAAGGGCACAACGCACGACGTAAGTGGTGTACAAATTAGTTTTGGACTTCTGGTTAGTATGGGTTGAACTAGGCCTGGTCAGGTTATTTATTACCACAACACTACTACAAATATTTGAATAAACCGATTTACGTGGTTGCATGCATTAAAATTAGACTTTGGACGACTTTCAACCCATTCAACACACTTGATTATACTTTTAGCCAATTTCTTTTTACTTGACCTGTTTCAGAAAAAAGACGCAAGCCAAGTTACCATTCGTAAATAAATTGGTTTATATTGTCACCTCGCCTTTTCTAATTTATTTATGGATGGCTCGTCTGAACACACTAATTGTTGCAAGCCAGCATCGTGTTTCGCTGGCTTGCAACAAAAAGTAAAGTACAAATCAATGGTTCAAAATGTCACCTGCTCAATTAAAATTTCAAGTATCTTGTTTATAATGCATTAATGCTATATATTTTGATTTTCAGGCTGCTGAGTCAAAGATAAAGAGTTACGATATAGAAATATCCGCCTTAAAAAGTGATATTAAGGAGTTAGGCGAAAGGTTAGAAAGTGCAAATGCAACAGCTCAATCATATGAAAACGAATCAAGAATTTTGGAGCAAGAACGACTTCATTTAGAGCAGAAATACCGATCTGAATTTGACCGGTTTGAGGAAGTCCAAGAAAGATGTAGAAATGCTGAAAAAGAAACCAAAAGAGCTACCGAGTTAGCTGATGCTGCCCGGGCAGAAGCAGCATCTGCCCAAAAAGAGAAAAACGAAATACAACAGTTAGCTGGAGAAAGGCAGACCGAAATCGCAAGGCTTGAGAGACGTATCGAGAGTCTAGAAAGACAAAAACATGATTTAACCGATGAATTAGAACGGTTCCAAGCTGCTGAGATGGACGCTGTATCTAAAGTTTCAATATTAGAAGCAAGAGTTGAAGAAAGAGAGAAAGAGATAGAAACATTATTAAACTCAAACAACGAACAACGAGCTGCTACCGTAAAAATTCTTGACGGCCTCTTGGAAACCGAACGGGCAGCTAGGGCAGAAGCCACTAAGCGTGCAGAAGCACTTTCGCTTCAGTTACAAGCTACACAAGGGAAGCTTGATTCGCTTCAACAACAAATGACAACTGTACGCCTTAACGAGTCTGCATTAGACAGCAAACTAAGAACAGCTTCGCATGGAAAACGGTTTAGGGTTGAAGATAATGAAATGGGAACCGATTCAGTTCAAGAAATTGGTATTAATATAGATGGAGGTGGAGCAGTTAGAGGAAACAAGAGGTCTAGGAGTATGACTAGCCCACCAAATTTTGTTTCAACAGAAGACGGTGGTTCGGTTTATAGAGGCGATGATTATAATAACAGCAACCACAGTCAACAAACCAGTAATGAAGATTACACCAAATTCACCATTCCGAAACTCAAGCAAGAGCTCACAAAACACAATTTTGGTGAAGAATTGCTTCAGTTGAAGAATCCAAACAAGAAAGATCTTTTGGCTCTTTATGAAAAATGTGTTCTTCGGAAATCCTGAAACGGTTAGTCTGTCTAACATTAACTGTAGTTCCAGGTGGCAGTTTCTCCCCTTTTTGCTCACTAATGGGCTGATTTAGGTCATGTTTCACCTAAACCAGTCAATATGGTCAAACGGGTTGGAATCTGCACAAAGTGTGTTTTTAAGGGCTAATTGCATAAAAAGTTAAACCGAATTTGGACACTTTCTGTTTCAGGCAAACTCTTTTTGTTTTCACCCATAAAACTTTCAACAAGTTTGATATAAGGTAGTCTGTACTTTTGAATATGTTAAAGACTTTTATTTGACGTGGTACTGGCTTATGAGGTGACCGACACCCTTATGGGTTACTGTCGTAGTTTTTCAAGGTTAGAGGGCTTTTATGGTCGGAAAACAAATTATTTTGTTAATGTAGTATTTCTAATTTTATTTAACACATTATTTTAATGTTAATAGAAAAAGTTCAAAAAGTTTATTTTTGCCGACCTGGCAATCCGCGCTAAAAATGACATGCTTTGCCATTTCGAAACCACACTTGTTTTGCCAACCCAACCGCAAATCATTACCATTACCATTACAATCTGACCGAAACACAATTTTGATGCAGGGTTTCTTCAATTTAAAATCCCAACAAACATCTGGCAGGTTTTGTTGGAAGATCGATTTGGTGTGTAATTTAATTTGTGCGAGGTTATAGTGTCGCCTTAACTTATCCTGCACATATCTGCAACTGAAGCTAGCTATTAGAGACGGGGTTATGATTCACCAGGAGCTTTGCAGCTTTGCGGGTTCTGCCTATAACTTGCAAATTATGTCAACTTGATTCGGCTTAGGATTCTTCAGCTTTAATGATTTTTCAGGTGTGTGTTCTTATTAGGATACTATATTATGATTCAGAATGATTGTTTGATTTTCCATCTGTTATTCGGCCACTGGTTTGTAGAACACTTGTTTTTGGATTTCAAAGATGACTACTAATTTGATCTTTGGAGGCTTTCTGTTTTGGGATCAATGTGACAACAAAAGTATTATTTTTAAAACACTAAGTAGGGAAAATTTATCATTTTAATGTATTTATTTAACCATATCTACGATAAAAATTTAATATTTGAATTAAGGGACTGTTTAGCAACTTCTGAATCGTTAGATTCAGTACGATGCTTACCTATTTAGAGGCAAATTTCTAACCGATTCAGACATCTACTCATGAAAACAGTCTTAATGAATTAAGTCTGACCGTAGACATTTGTCACAATAGGAGCTTATTAAAAGTTGAAACAAACAACCTATAGATTAATTAATATTAATATTTTAATAAATTGTAAGTTTGGATGCCCTTTTGAAAACGATTTTAAAAGTTCAAACCATTGTTTCGCACATGCAACCTATAAGTAATGGTTATACACGCTTAATGTTTTGTTCGCAAATATAAAAATGAGAGGGAATATTTTTTTGAATGGCAAATTTTTACACGTTATGGTAAAACCTATGATAAGAACCCGTTTTATTCACAAACCTATGAACGAGAGACTGAGCTACATGGGATTTGAGAAGCAGGATGGGTGATGAGTGACAGTGGACGGGGATGGTGGACCAGTGACGGGGACAGTGGACGGTGATGGTGGAGTTGAGAAGAAAGAGGAGGGATGACTGAGCGGTGCATATGTTTGTACTCTGTGATTTGAAAATTGCAAATTACGGTTTCTTCATCTTTAGTCCGCATATATATATAAGGTATACTCGATCCCATATAACTTTTTTTTAAATGAAATTATTAACATGTCTTAACGGATGCTTAACATGTTAAGGTCTTATCGTGTCGACCTATTAAAGACACGAAACCTGTTAAGATTGTGTAGGTTGGTGTCGTGTTATCATGTTCGTGTCTTAAATTGCCACCCATAGTAAAAATGAGGGAAATATGATAAAAAAAAGTAGTTGTTGGCATATCCAGTGGTGAACAAAATGTCGTCTTATTTAAACACCAAACCACTTTATCTTGACATCATATATACACTATTTATAAGGTTCCTACATCAATAGCAGACAACTCAGCTCATGTCACACACTTTATCTTTACGATGCGTATAGATCTATACACAACTTACTTAGTATGAGGTCTTAGAAAACAGATAAATATTTGACACGTGGGTCCCATCTATACGAGGCGTATAGGTATGTAAATGAATGATCGTGTTTTCTTTCTTCTTCACATATGCAACTTCACAATGCATGTGAAAATTTCATAATCGTTCCATAGCATTCATATTGCATTCATTAGCAATGTCGCGGTGTGATGACATATTTTTTTGACGAATTATGAAACAAGTCATGAGTTCTAGAGAGTAGTCAAGTATAAGACGTATTACTTATTTGTTGTTTTGTTTATGAAATACTTACCATACCATCGTTTTATGACGGGTCTGGCATTCTCGATTCTTACAAAACATAGGTGTTTAGTTAGATCGTGGGGGTGTCGAAATAGACAGACCAATTCTGATCGGTATAAAGCACTCACAATAGTGCCCACTTCTACTTCCCCATGCCCAAATTATAAGAAAATTTTGATGTTTTGTCCATTTTAAATCCTACATGGTAGTCCCCATCACCCATTCTATATGGGAGACTAAAGTAAACCTTGATATTTGAGGGTTCAATATCCTCTATTCAATATTTTAATGTAATTGTGAGTGAGAAATGTATTATTTAATCAATTAGGAATATATAAAGGAATCAGACGCAGGGTTCTTGAAAATATAACAAATTTTATGGATAAATATGCATTTTACTTAAATTATCTAGATGAGGATGGATTCCATTGTGAATGCTCCAACCATGTTTTGGTGTTCATATATAAGAGCTATTCTATTACCGGATGTGAGGTTGCAACATAGGGGCTAGTCAGCTTAGGGATTAGGCATAAACAAAATCGGTTTTACTTAATTTTTCAAAATAAGTTTTTACTTTTACTTTTGAGCGGGTTTATGAAATACTTTTGTTAAAGTAGATTTCTAAACAAATAACTTCGTATGCTAGTGTGACCCTCATTGTTTGATTGTTTATTGAAGTCATCACCAAACAATATAGGTTCGCCAATAATCGCACAACTATATTGTGCACTCTTTTACTAGTGGCACAACTTTATTTTAGAAAAACAATAGTCACCAATATTTTTAGGATTTAAGCATTTTTCGCCCTTCATGATACGCCATTGCGTTTTGATTACTTTTTTTAGAATAACAAACTCATGCATCCACTAAATATGGTCGTAATATTATACAGGTATTCACTTTGAAACTAGCTCATACCAGACACGGCAGACAACAACTTACTACACTCCGTATCACCTTACTTCAAACCCTTTGGTGTCATTTTGTTTATTCATTGTCATTACTCCTACTAATTTTCCAGCTTATGTTTTATTCGTAGCCAATAAGACCTTGGTCAACCATCATCAGTAGGAGACTTTATTTATGCGCTAAAACTAAAAAGAGAAGTTGGACATGTAATGTGTACGTGTAAATATTATACTGGTTGCTTGTTTTATTTGCATTTACATTTTGCCAACCCTTTTAGTTTTTTCAATGGTCATATAGACCCCTTAAACTAGAAGTTTGACACTTTTCCTTCCTGAAAATTGTGTCAAAGAAATATGGGCCTCTCATCCATGGGTTCATTGACAAAATTACAGTACAAGAAGTGACAAAAAATCACAGTAAAGAGTAACATTATATAATATCAAACTAGACTTTTGCTCGCGTTTACACGCGGTTCACCAACGTACAATTATTTTGAGCGGTAAGACGTAAAAAAAAATATAGTAGAAATATTTTATTAAAATTTAAAAGAAACCAATACACATTTTATTCAAATATCACTAAATATTTCTTTATACACCACATTTTTTGTTTTAGTCTTGACCTTCCCATCAGCATCAAGTATAAGTAACTTCACACCTGCCCTGTTTTTAACTCTTGACAATGCGACATAAAGCTGGCCATGTGAGAATACAGGGTCTCTTAAATACAATCCAACATTCGATAGAGACTGTCCTTGGCTTTTATTGATGGTCATTGCGAAACATACGGATATTGGGAATTGACGCCTTTGGAACTTGACTGAAATCATGTTATCAGATGGTATTTGAGGAGTATTATCTAGTAAAAAATAAATAGTAGTGAAAAATATTTCTTACAAAATGTTAAAAGTAAGACACTATTTGAGTCAGATCATTCAAAATTCGAATTAAATGTTATAATTAAGTCTAATTGTTTCCATTATAGATATTAAAATATGAAATTAAATAGTTAAATAAAACATTTAATATTTGAATATTTATAAAGTTTAACTGAAATCTATCAATTCAAATTCTTGTAACTAATTTGAGAAATTTATAACTAAAACTATTATTTATTAAATTTCAAAACTATTATTGGTTAAATTTTAAATATATAAGGAAATCTCTAATTATAATATCTCTATTTTAATGATCATAGTAGGATTAATTGTTACAATTATGAATTTAAATTCAAAGTTTGAAATTTTTTAAAATATTCAGATCAATAAAAATTTGAATTAAATGTTATAATTAAGTCTTATTGTTATGATTATTATCCAAAATTTAGATTTTTATAAAGTTAAAATAATTTAAAAACTAAAATTATAGATATCAAAATATGAAATTATATACTTAAATAGAACATTTAATATTTGAATATTTATAAAGTTTAATTGAAATATATCAATTCAAATTATAGTAAACAAAATTTGAAAGATTCAAATCGCTCAACAATTTAAATTAAATATTTTAAATGTGTTAATTAAATCTAAATCTAAATGTTACCCTAAATCTTAAATTCAAAATTTTGAGATTAAATATTTAAATAAAACATTTAGTATTCAAATATTTTTAAAGTTTAACCAAAATCTATAATTTCAAATTCTAGTATTTAATATTTTAATTTTTACTTGTAATCAATTTGAGAAAGTTACAACCAAAATTATTGATTGTTATATTTTAAATATATTAGGAAATCATAATTTAAAAATAATAAATAGGTGTAATGGTTACCATTATTAACTTTAATTCAAAAGTTTAATTTTTTTAAAGATTAAGTCATTCAAAATGTGTAATTAAAAGGATAAATAATATGTGTAAATTCTTACCATTATTAAACAAAATTCAAAATTTGAAATTTTGTCTAATTCGAAATTAAATATTTTGAAGTTTAATTTGAAATTTGAAATTGATAATCCGTTATTTAATTGATTACCAATATAAGTTAAACTAATATTAGGATAATATAGGGCAATTAATAGGATCAATTAATGTATTAATAAAAGTTGACACAACTTATGTAGGGACTTTGAATCATATTAACTTTGTAAATAAAAGGATAATTAGTATGTGTAATTTCTTACAATTATTAACCAAAATTTTTAATTTTTTCAAATTCAAATTTAAACATTTCGAACTTTAATTTGAAATTTGAAATTAAAAATTCGATATTTAATTGATTACCAATATAAGCTAAACTAATATTAGAATAATATAGCACAATTAATATCTTCAATTAATGTATTAATTGGAGAGTTAAACACTAATTTGAATCTTATTAAATTTGTAATTAAAAGGAAAATTAGTATGTGTAATTTGTTACCATTATTAATCAAAACTAAAAAATTGAAATTTTGTATAATTCGAATTTAAATATTTTGAATTTAATTTGAATTTTGAATTTCAAAATTCAAAATTTAACTTATTACCAATATAAATTACACTAAATTTAGGAAGTGAGTAATTTAAATGTAATAAGGAAATTTAATGAGTTCCTAATTTACGTAAGTTTCGTTTCTCATTCTCATTTATTAATGTAAAATTTTAAATTTAGAATGGGCGTAAATAGTTAATATATAATTATTATTAATGTGTATTTGTTATCTATGAAAAATATGGGATTTTTAAATTTAAATTTTTTAAAAAAGTCAAACATTGTTTATATGGTAAAATCTTTGAATTTGCAATGAGCGTAAATATAGTTAATATATAATTATTTTACAAAAAAATAGGTTTTGATTAATATACAAAATAATAATGAACAAAATAATAAGGAGAATGAAAACTTACAACAGATTGAGTGGCGTGTCTACAACAATTGATTTTGTTTCAAGAAAGACCTATCATTTTTACGTTTAAGGCAGATTGGAAGAACGATCTAGTTTCAAAAGAAAAGGATATAGTAGATTAATCTTCAAGGTCTTAAAATTTGATGTATAAAACACACATAATACAACTAAATCGGAAGTTTTAAATCATAACATAAAATTATATCCATATTAAATAATATCATTCAATTCTATATCCCCATAAATCGGAAGTTTTAAATCATTCCATAAAATTAGAAGCTTGAAAATAGGAAAGATCATAGATTCTTTTGAAAAAAATTAAACCACTTTCCGATTTTGACACGATGCAATCGGGTGCACCCACATCCGAGATCCATGATCCATCCAATCACCAACCAAACTAAAGATTTTCACTAAAAAACATTATCTCAAGCATATGAAGATCCGAATTATATTAAATCCTCAAGAACAAATAAGAACAATTGATGAAAATTCTTGAACCCTTCAAACAATCTTAGTAGAATAAGAAGTTATGAACATGAAAGAAAAAATACGTGATAATTAACCAAAGCTTAGCCGAATACAATGGTTAAGTTTGGGTTCGGTCTAATTGTCACACCCTCAAAATCCACTTGCGGAGTTTTACCGCGAGGCGCATGACAAACCAGGATCCAAACCAACGATCACAATAAACAAGTCTAAATGAACATATGCAATTTAAGAAAACATGGTTTAAAAATCCCCAAGTACAGCGGAAGCTTATTCAAAACATAATCCAAAATAAACCAAGTGTTCAACGTTTGAAAACCGTGCAACCCTAACTAGACGCCGTGCAGACGCGTGCGCCCTAATTCCATTGTGCTACCTTAGCGACCTGAGAAAACATGTAAAAGTTTACGTCAGCACAAAAATGCTGGTGAGTTTACAGGTTTTGTAATCACAATACCAAGTTCAACCTGTCCATACTATAACAAGTCGAAAACCAAAGTACGCTAGCTAGGCGTATGTTTTGTTACTACTACGATTGGAAAACCATTACTAACTCGCAAACCAGATGTCGTGCCCGAATAGTAAACCTGTTGTTCCTGTTTGAGACAATATGCACTCGCCCGGCCCTCCAAGCCGACGAGCGGGGTTGGTCACTCCCAATAGCGCTATTCACATTTCCCCGTTGTGCTAACCCGCACATTCATGGTTTCCCCCGGGACTTCCAAAGATCGTATAGTAAACCATAGAAACCCATAGTATGACAGTAGTTACCAAACATAAGTTTTAACACATGTTTTCTCCCCCGAAAAGTGAAACCAGTTAAAAGAGGGGCCGTAAACTCACCTTAGGTTGCGTTACTTCGAAACACGAATAATATCAGCAAGCTATGTTAGCCCCGTAAAGCGGCGACCTAACACATGACAGTTATAAGTACTTAGACTAATAACCCGTAGGTTAGTTAGTCCCTAGATGTCCAGACCATAACCAAGTTCGTTTGAAAACACCGTGACTGTTAAATTAACCCAAAGTACAAGACTCGACATCCCATTGGTGACCCGAGACTCCCCGTGTTATACTTGCACTCACAAACATACAATCATGCAATTCACAATTAACATACGTTAATGTCCAACAAGTTATAGCACGTAGTTCAAGTATCACGTAAATAAGTCCGATCACATGTTACCAAGTTATTAGATATGTTACGGGGTTCCTAGCATGTTCCTAGGTGTCAAATCGGGTCCCGAAACGCTATATTACACTTACAGCAGCAGTACAGGCGATTAGGAAAAGTCAACTAGTGATTACGTGGGTCAACAGGCATTTAGGAATGCTAATCGCCTATACTATAGGCGATTAGGGCTATCCCATATGTAATTTTTGAGTTTATAGGCGATTACGTCGTAAAGCATGCATTTCAGGACTTAACTAGCATTTAGGATCGTAAATGCATGAAGTAAAGGGGAATAGGATCCTATTCGCCTATACTATAGGCGATTAGGGCTCCCCTTCAGGCGAATGGGCTCCTAATCGCCTATAGTATAGGGGATTAGGATTCCTATTCGCCTATAGCACGTCTGTTCCGGTTTTTCGCGCGTTTAACACTCCAAATCCAATCCAGAACGTGTGTAAACATCAATTATCAATCAAATAACTATATCAAACATATATCAACCAAAATCCTTCGTTTAACCTTGTTCTATCAGCCCTGCATGTAATCATGTATCCCAAAAACAACACATATAGCATGAATCATCATATTAACATGCATAACCCTAACCCTAATAAACAATTACTCAGATTTCGTCATCATGCCATCATTATTAATCTGAATCTAACTTAATAACATGTTAATCATCCATCTTGAATCATAAAAACCCTAGCTTTTCATTGAAAACCCACATACATCATGCATGCTATTTAAAATCCAATTAACAATACTTATTAACGATTTTCAGAAAGCTTATTCGTTTTAAAACAGGTCTGGACCGTTAGGGATTTAATAAAAACGTTAGTAAAGATTGCATGGATGAAAATCACACCTTAGATTGTGATAGATTGATGAAATAAGCTTGAAACCTTGTGTTTTGATCCAAAATCACGTTCCAGAGGTTGTGTGTGTGTTGGGGCGGGTTATGGGACGACTAGGGTTGATATTATGAAGTTTAGGAGGTCAAACATTGTATTTATAGGCGTTTTTAGTCGTCCAGCACGTTATAGGCGATTACGCAGCATTATCAGGCGAATAGGAATCCTATTCGCCCTTAGTATAGGCGAATAGGGCCTATTCGCCCCTATGGGGACCATACTCGCCTACCCTATAGGCGAATACAGCCCCTATTCGCCTATAGGGTCTGGTTCAGCACAATTGGCGCGTTAAACTCCGTTTTAACATATGTTAACACATTTTCACGTACCGACAAGTCACATAATGATTGTAAACACATAATACTTGCAAACAAACACATTCACACTCGTTCACCAATTTCCGGGACTCGAGACTTGCATGTTCCCTATGTTCTGACGATTCTACGAATCGTCACCCTTTGTACACTTGGTTAAGGACTGGCATCTAATGAACCTTTGATCCAAACTAACAGTTCCCGAACCGTAACACGACTCAACTAACCCAGTTAAGTACAATATACGCGTGACTCGCTAAGGTAGACTTTCATCTAGACAACGTTGTTAACCAGAATTTGCCGGGTGTCACACTAATGCCTAGAAACAGCTACGTACCTTCAAATCGATCACAGAATCAGAATCAAACATTAATCATAATCAACTAACTCTAATCACCAAAAAAAAAAAAAAAAAAAAAAAAAAAAAAAAAAAAAAAACCCGGTGTTAAACTAAATCAACAAACAACAAAGGATCCTAAGAACATGACAACCCATCCCTAGACAACCAAAATAATGTGAAATACACGATCATACCTTGAAAATAATCGGCCAAAATCCATACTAATCATCACCCGTATGATCAACCAATAATCAATCCGATAATAATTAATCAATATGAACATGCTCGGCCTTCAATCATAACATTTTCTTGATATTGTGCCATAGTTTCTGTATCAACATTCACGAAAACAAAAACAGAGGAGTGAAGAAAGATGAAGAATGATCGTTTTACAGAATAAGGAGGCGAGATCATACCTTGAAGAAGATGGAGGATCGACAACGGAGAGGAGGTTGGTTTGATTGTTTTAGGATTTACTAAATAACAAAAAGTGAATTGAAATCATAGAACAAAATTAATTAATGGATTATTATTAATAAGGGAAATCTAGATTATAGTATTTAGGAAAGTTAATAATAATATTAGTAAATGAGTTTGACCAAAAGTAATTGAATGATTTTTTATTTAAAAAAAACAAAAATCTTATAAATTCTCACATTGTGACACATGGCACAATATGATAGGCTAGAGAATTGAAGGATCAACATGGGAGTGCCATGTGTCCGCATTGAGTTTCATATATTAGTTGTATAGATAGATGAGTGATCATGATACCTATGGTTTCATTAGAATATATCATTTATCATGATGCAATGGTAAGCTTGCATCAAAACTACAATTGCAATCCCCCGATCACGCCCCTACATAAAATAAATTCTGGGTCCGCCACTGCAGGTGTCACGGGACATTCATTTAATATTTTTTAAACATTTCTTATGTAGTGCATGACATGTGAGTCTTCATGGCAAAGAACAACACTGTGAGCCAATGAGGTAAAAAGCATGCAATATCAAATCATTATAAGGGTATTACAAATGAATTTACGGATCACAAAGTAAAGAGAATTGTAATCATATCAAATAAAACGTTATATTTGTGTAACACTTTATAACATCTACTGAAAAAATCAAATTAAAGAAACACGTAATACCACTTTTTTTTTGTTTTTTGTTTTATTGTGGATCATAAAAGATCAAATGTAAATCATAACTTCTCTCATTCATATCAATCTTTTTTTTTTGTACTTTAGACACATCTAAATTTCTCCACCCAAACCCTCCTATACTTGCTTTAACACAAAATGTGATCTAAAACATATAAATTAAAAACTCAATAATTATATCTACGCATTAGGTTTATTTAAAAAACCTCTACATACCCATACTACCTACCAAATTACATATAAATAACTATGTAAGTGTTAGGGATGAGCTTGGGATGGTATCGGTACCAATCGATACCGATCCCGAAAACTTCCAAAAACCCGATACAAATACCAAAAACATACGGTACGGTACGGTATCAGTATTTTACCTTAAAATACCGATATCATACCAATCCCGTACCGATACCGATAATACCAAAACTGAAAACCTTTAAATGTGAATACCGATACTGAATACCCTCGGTTCGGTATTCGGTGCAATGTGCTCATCCCAGTAAGTGTGGTTTAATGCTAAAAAATAACTTCATAGTTCATATTAAAAGACAATTTTATCACTTAATACACAATTAAGGGACCAAAATTGCAATTTCCTTATAATCGAAGGACGTAAGGAAAACAAAGATACAGCATAAAAGCCCGTCTAGAGAGAGAGAGAGAGAGAGAGAGAGAGAGAGAGTTCTTGGGGTTTGATAAACATATGTTTTTAAACGCTGATTATTCAACTGAATAAACCAGCTTCGTATTGATTAGGTATGCTATGCTGATTGCTGTATATATAATTTTTTTTTATTTTGTTAATTGTTTTTATGGGATTAGGGTTTCAGTTTTTAATATTTTGTTTGCGATCATCGTCTGTATGTTGAATTTGATCTTATAATAATAATAATAATAATAATAATAATAATAATAATAATAATAATAATAATAATAATAATAATAATAATAAAGTTTAGCTGAATATTTGAGTTACGATGTTTAAATTTTGTTGTATTTTGGTTGACTTGTTTGACTTTTTGTTTAAACAATCTTGAAGGTGAAGTGCAAGACAAGATAAGTTTTTTAGTGGTTATTAATTTGTTTGATTCATAACTTTGCTCTTAAATTGATTGCAGATGTAGTTGATGTCGAAATTAGGGTTTGTGATGGATTTTTATTTGAATTTTACACTGTTTTTTTTTTTTTTTTGTGCTTTTTACTGAATTATATATATGTGAAATTGTTTGATTGGAAGTTTATATGATTCAAAGGTTGTGTTCCAATGGAATTGAGTTTTTTTTTTTTTTTTTGGTTTGTTGTTGTATATAACTTGGTTTTAAAAAGCCCGCCTTTAAGCACGAGGCGACAAGCCCTACGCCTTGTGTGACACAAGGCGTGCAGTGTACAAGAAGCGCACGAAAAGCGAGCTTTTTTGGGAAAAAAATCCCACTGAAGCGCGCGCTTTTTGTACACTGGGTTGTGCTTCAAAGTGTTATACATGTAGCTAGAAAGGTTGTACATTTAAGTTAAATCATATATAAACCTTCTTTATATCTATATTTTGGGTGAAGGAATAAGGATGCTAAAAACCTATAGGATATATAAAAAAAATTATATAATCACCTTGTGCCTCACGTACGAAAAGCTCACCGCTTTTACGCTTTGCGCCTCGGTTTTAGACCTCGTCGCTCTTGTGCGCTTCACGCTTTTTAAAACCAAGGTATATGATGTTCTATTTAACATGATTGCTTAGCCTGATAGTTCTTTGAAGTTACATTAGTAACTTGGGTCATTGATGGCTGCCCGTATTTTATATTAGTAGAAGGTGTCAAGTTCATGAGTCTTTGTTCTTGATAATGATCCAATATATAGGACAAGCTAATCTATTATCATCTACTATCTTTTTGCTATATGACAATATGAAGGTAATTTATATTGTTTCTTTTTATAATGGCGACATGCAGATATTTGGAGGGATTTATCTTCCTGTTGATGTTTTTGAGTGAATATTGTGATACACGTCAAAAGTACCATCAGAACAAATGCCATCACTACAGATGAAAGTGAAGTCAACCATGGGCTGTTCGAGAGAAAAGAACGGCCTCCATGTTTGTCAAAAGTCGAGCAAGATATCCAAGAACTCTTCGCCACAAGTTAAAAGTTTCCAAAAAGAAATTGAGACATACGTTCCTAGTAAAAATGATGGTAATAAATATACCTTGCTATGTTTATGTAGATTCTACTATTATAAAGTACTAAAAATATTGTGTTTTACCTCATTTTGTTTTGTGCAGTTTTTTCCTGCAGTGAAGCTACATTGCAGGAATTTAGAACCGATGAAACTAACTGCTGTGAATTGCTAGATGAAGAAAGTATTCAGGTTCAGAAATTACATTAGAATTGTGTTACTTTATGTACCCAAAGATTTGTATCTCTTATTTATCAAGATTTCTGTTTAAACTCCTGACATTTACACATAAAATTTGTTTGATTGCAGGATTGTACAAAAACCAATCGCCCCACAGTCATAGAAACTATCTTTTCACCCATCCCAGAGTCCATTAACGATAACAGTGAAGCAACTCCTGGTGACGAAGGTAAATAAAATAAAGCTTTCCATGTGCCTTTCAGAAAAAAATGTCTGGATGTATGTTGCAAAACTTTTAGATTACATTTTTAGTGTCCGGATAAACTGGTTATGATTAGAATTATTTGAATATTAAATAATTAGTTTCTTACTTCTAAGTTGATTACTTAAAAAATATATATGTTAAAAAAATAATTAGTTTCTTACTTCTAAGTTGATTACTTAAAAAATATATATGTTACCTATTTACCCCTTTTCGTTACCCACATTTTAATCTTTAATAACACTTCAAAAAAAAAAATATATTGTAGCTATATTTTAGAAGTTTGCAAATAATTTACTGAAAGTATAGTTTGTAAAAAAAACAAATTGTTATATTTTAAATCTGAATGTTTCAGCATTATATAAAATTGCTCATTCTGGTTATTTTATCTTGTAATTCCTAATTTTAGAAAAATTTCTCAAACACTCAAGCAACTAAATATCTAATTGTTATTACTTTAAACAACATAAACACATCCTAGCACTATCTATTCCAATACATTTATTACTGTTAGTTATCTGATGATTATTCAAATATCACATAGGCAGTTTCAAAGAGCACACTCAAGGTCTAACAACCTTTTTATTGTCTATATAGGAAGTGAAGACAGTTTTGAAGTTCCAGTAAATAAAGACAGTGACAGTATAAATAAAAACTCATGTGAATATCAAAGTTGCAATGTGTCAGATTTCTTTGTTTCAGACATGATAATTTCCAGATCACCCATTGAAGAAGAAGCCTGCTTGCCAGATTATGGATGTGATGAATCAAGCATATTTCTAGAAGATGAGTATTTGCTGCTTCCATTTCTTGAGGATTGCAATGACACCATAAAAAGCTGTTCAGAACCTTTAATGGTTTCAGAAGAATCAAATTTGTATCGGTCAATCCATCAGCTGAGATCATGCAATCATGAGCCAGATGATTATCCTGATTGGGATCCAGCAGAATATTTGGATCCGCAGTTATTTCTTAAAAGTTTGCCTGATCTTTCTGAAGTGGAAACAAATTTATGTCCCAGCGTATTGCCTTGTGAAAGAAAAACGGTCACACTGGTACTTGATTTAGATGGTATGGAATATGTTGGTTATTTTGAAGATTGTCATATCAGTTTATTAAAAAATATTGTATTAATTTATTAACATTTTGGACAAAAAGTAGTCCATGTTCACCCGACATGACCTAGTTCTAATAATACAAAGCACTTGTTTTTACCCTAACCTGTTTTTGACTCGTTACAAAACCCTCTGGACCTACCATCTGCCACCTCTAGTTGATACAAGCTGATATATTTTTATATGTTTCTTAACTTTAATTTCCCGACTTTGGCGTATACAGAAACACTGGTCCACTCTTCGCTAGAACACTGTGATGATGCAGACTTCAGTTTTCCAGTATTTGTTGATTTCAAAGAGCATACAGTTTATGTGAAGCAGAGGCCGCATCTTAAAGTTTTCTTGGAAAGGGTCGCAGAACTGTTTCAAATTGTGATTTTTACAGCCAGCCTAAGTGTTTATGCAAAACAACTTTTGGACATATTGGATCCGGATGGAAAAATTATCTCTCGCCGGGCTTATAGAGAATCATGTATCTTTGCAGATGGAATTTATACCAAGGATCTAACAGTTTTAGGTCTTGATCTTGCCAAGGTTGTCATAATTGATAATTGCCCAGAGGTAGTTCTTTGGTTCACTTTTTCTTATTTCATGTTAGTTTCTCAGAGGCGACAATTTTGATTATTCTGGTTATGGATGGGTGATTTGGGCTGTCTTTTATCTAAAGTGAGTCTAATGGGTCAAATCAGAAAGAAAAATGCTGTAATGGAAATGGGTCTAATGGGCTTTTAGTGCATCAGACCTTGCACACCATTTTATTTGAAGATTAAGATTATTATTGTAACATTGTTTTTTTAACTATCTTTAATGCATTAGTTTTATTTAAAAATGGACAAAAAACGTGTTTCCTTTTTTCTTGATACTAAAAATGTTTTTTCAAGGTTTTTCTTTTTGCCATTTAGTCGAGACTCAACATTATCTACTAGTAAACTAAAAATATTTCATTGGCATCTGAATGTACAAAAGATACTATATTAAATAATATATCTTTACTTGGAGATGGCAAAGTGGGCTGGTTGGATCAACAGATCATAATGTCGTAAGGTTGGGTTGACCCGTTATATATTGTCCAAAATTTTTATGAACAGTTAGTCCGTCAAATATGATTACCAAAAAATCATGTTTTTTCAATATTGTTATACTTTCTAATTAACCATAAAAAATTACAGTTTAGGTGACCCGTTACCTTTTATCCTACATCTTTTTGGATTATTTTTGCTTCATTGACCTTTGGTGGTTACAGGTTTTCAGATTGCAAGTGAATAATGGAATTCCAATAAAGAGTTGGTTTAATGATCCATCAGATTGTGCATTAATTACATTACTACCCTTCCTGGAGAGACTAGCAGATGCTGAAGATGTTCGTCCAATAATTGCCAAGAGATTCGGTAACAAGGAATAAACGCCCCTTGTTTTGCATTTTTATCACATTAACACCTCAGGTTTACAAATTTTAGATGCTCATCACCACTCCGCGTGCTCCTAATATGCTTATCTATATAAATAAAACATTGTTTCCTTGTTTTGATTATCTGCCTAATTTGTGCTTTCCAGTGTACAGTTATAGAATTTTAGAAATTGCAATCAAGTGTGGTTTTATATTGGTTTTCTTTTTACCTGAAAATATTATCTTTTAACCACTTAATGTGATTTTTATTTTTTATTCTTGGCAAGCAAGTGGTATAATCTCATAGGATGAATGACTAATGATAATAAGATCATGTTGTTTTTTCGGGAGATATTCTGAATGTTAAGAGCTAATGAATGGATGGTCATTTAGGACCAAACTGACTGAGAATAAACTAATGTTGATGTCAGAATACGTGTAGTCGTTGAATTTAAACATATCTAGGACCAAACTTTTGCTTTATTTAAAAGATAGGGTGGAAATTGAGACGAATGTGTTGCTTGAACCAGGTTATAATACAAGCATATGATTCTACGGGCCATAGGAACATTGTTTTTTGCAAAATGAGTTACTTTCTTTATGTTTTTTAGATGCGTGTGTGCAGGTGAGATGAGGATCTTTAATGGATTGATAGACAAATGCCATTCTAATAGGTATTATTCCTATTTATTGTAGGCTCACAAACAGGTAGATTTCTGTTAACTTTTCATGTACTTTGATTCGCAACACGTTGACTTATAGTTTTCAAAGTCCCCAACTCTTTTGGCTAATTTTTAACAGGTTTGTTCACTTGTAGTCTGTAGATTCTAATGGTAGACTTTTATTGACTTGTAATAGGTTTGAGTGTCTGAAACTGTTTGAAGAGCTAGATCTATGTTGATATCTTATCTTATGTTTGACTTTTAACAGGTGCTGACTTCTGATAGATTTCAAAGTACATAAACCTATCTGTTGATATAATGATAATGTAATACTTTTAAGGCCTTATATTTTGGTTTTATCAGTGTTACAATAATGATATTAATTATTGTAACCTTGTATGAAGTTATAGATATTCCTGTGAGTTTTCATGTAGTTGATCTATCATTGGTCTTATATCGTCGAATGATGGACATCCATGTAAAACTTGAGTCATTAACTAGGCGAAGAACAAAGGCCTAACGATATAGCCTTTTCTATGTGATATAGTGAGGTGAAATGTGAAAAAAGTTGATGCCCCTTTCACCCTCAGAACAAGGTCCCAACAACTTTTCACTTAGTAATGCATTATTTGATTGCGTGTGAGAGTCGGTGACTATGATAATTACAGTTAAGTATATGTTAGTCTAATAAATCCTGATAGCTCTCTTGGTACTCTTGGACTCTTGGTTGAGCGATGGGGCATGTAACAAGAATTTGAAGAACGAAAAAAATGGGGGCCTTTCTTGTTAAACAAAAGCTTTTCCAGCATCTTGGTCGCTTTTACTTTTTTGTTATTTCGACCTATAGCTTAGATCGTACAAAAAATATCTATAAGGGTATTATTAGCATGATCACTTGGTATTGCAACATGAAGATGTTTTAGCAATATATAACAAAATGAAAATCTACTCATTTCTTTTTTGTAAATCACTTTGTTAATGAGCATCAAAAGCCATATAGAAGATGATTCTATCCAAGAAAAGAAATACAGGGTTGGCAAAATATCCATTTTGTGATGCTTTTGGTAGGTGAAAACCCAAAGCCTCTTATCCGTTAAGGGATGCTATATTAAGCATGGAGAGCGTATTGTGACATGAGGATTATGATGGTTGACAAGTCGTTTTGCTCACTTGCGTGAGCAAAGGATCTCTAATGAACAATTTCGGGTGACAGAAAAATGGGTTAGCTTACGATATTCACCACCGGATTACATTGTTTAGTTTAATTTAATATTGAATTTTCTTTTGGCCATGGCTTGTAAAGTTTTGAAAATGGTGTACGCATATGTAAAAAGAGTTTTATTTTTTTAGTAAGTGGTGTAGCCGATGGAGCTTCGCCTAACTCCCTGGGTGTACTGGTTACCCATCCCACTTGAATTGGGATCTCCTCAGTTAGAACCCCACATGTTTTCCTTTTCATGTTTACCTAAGAAACGAAAAAATGGGGGCATTTCCATGTTAAAACAAAAGTTTTTCTCTTGCATCCATTTTGTGACGCTTTTGGTAGGCGAAAACCCAAAGCCTCTTATCCATTAAGGGATGCTATATTAAGCATAGAGAGTGTATTGAGACATGAGGATTAGGATGGTTGACAAGTCGTTTTGCTCACTTGTGTGAGCAAAGGATCTCTAATGAACAATTCCGGGTGACAGAAAAATGGGTTAGCTTACGATATTCACCCCCGGATTACATTGTTTAGTTTAATTTAATATTGAATTTTCTTTGGAGGCAAAATGGTGTACATATATGTTTTATGAACTAAATAAATATTACCACTGTAGGGATTCTAGCATGGTAAGAGGAAAATTTTGAGCCGGAGGTCTTAGTGAAACAATCTTTGTACTGATAGTGGAAACATTTTTTCAACCTCTCAAAGATATTTTTTTAAGAACGTCAAAAATCATCAAAAATAAAACCTTCCAACTAGCAAGAAGCTAGACGGGAGGGAAAAAAACACTTACAAGTACACAGGAGAATTTTGAATTCAAGACAAGTTAATCTTCCTGTGTCTATTAGAAAATCATGAAAAAGAAACATTAACCACTTAGTCAAAAATGCACTCGTCTTTCAACCGCTATCTTGACTAGGGGTGTTTATCGGGTTATTCGGGTTTTTAATTGTGAAAATATTACCCGATAACCGACCCAATCTAGTTAAATGGTTATCGGTTATGGGGTTAATCGGGTTTGGGTTTTTCAGGTCATGTTAAGTAGTTATCGGTTTAATGGTTTAGGTGTATAAGTTGCATAGTTCTAGCCATTTAGAATGCATATTTCTTGCCATTTGGGCTACATATTTCCATTCATTTGTGCTTCAATTTGTGTAAAATAAAACCACAATATGGGCTACAATATTTGGTTGCAAGTTTTGTCATCATTGTTGTGTTGGTCAACCACTCAACCCTTTGTTCTTCCTCTAAATTGTATTATGGATGACATTTATAAGTCAAAGGTTATACTCACTATATGATTTAACATGAAAGGTTAAACTCACCATACATACAAATAAAGTTTATACTAAATTGCTTCAGCACAAAATCCTCACATACATCATCACTCAATTGATAACAAGATAATATAGTGTATTATGTTGTTATCAATTGAATGCTGATGATATACATGGAAACTGGATGGTTTATTTTTTTTATTTGTTCGGGTTATTCGGGTCAACGCGAAATACACAAAACTAATCCAAAGACCGACCCTAAAAACTCTAGTCGGGTTCGGGTATGACACTTCATCGGGTTCGGGTTAACCGGGTAGGGTACTTTCTCGGGTCGGGTCACTTCGGGTTCGATTCGGTTATCGGTTATCGGGTAAAAAGAACACCCCTAGTCTTGACCAAAGATAAGCTCATTTCTAAACCTCCAAATCCCCACCTGTTAGCTATGATAACAGAATTAGAGAACAGAAGAGGAAAATTCAATCAACATAGCATAGCCTTATTATTGATCAATCACTTATTAATATTCATACAAGTTCCCTCCAACTAACTACTTTTAACAACCATTTAAACTTTCTCTATTTAACACTAATAGTCCCTGAACTATTCTGAATATTACAATTAAGACCTTATTGACTATTAACTCGTAACATAACTCCCCTCCCTAAAAGGATTCTTGTCCTCAAGAATCAAAAGAGGGAAATCTGAGTTTGAAATCATCTGCGAACTCCCAAGTAGCCTCCGACACAGGTAAATCTTGCCAATGTATCAATAATTGTTGAGCAAATCTGTTGCCCCTTCTGACCAATCGTTTATCAATGACAGCTCTAGGTTGCAAGGTGAATCTTGGACCAATTGGAAGTGAAAGAACAGGGGTGTGAGTTCCATGAGCTCGTTTCAGCAGGGAGACATGAAACACATTGTGAATCAGGGCATCATCAGGTAAATCAAGTTTATAAGCAACTTGACCTATTTTCTCTGTTATCAGAAAAGGCCCAAAAAATTTAGGTCCCAAATTTGAATATTTTTGTTTTCTCATTGTTGTCTGCACAAAAGGTCTAAGCTTAAGATAGACCCAATCTCCCACCACAAAACTTCTATCACTTCTGTTCTGATCTGCATACTGCTTCATTCGATTTCTTGATTGCACTAGAGCTTCTTTAAGTTTCACCACCATAGCTTCTCTCTCTGTATGAAGTTCTTCCACTGCTGCATTTTGAGTGTCATGTGGAATGAAAGGTATATGAGTGGGAGGTGGAAAACCATATAGTGCTTCAAAAGGTGTTGACTTGATAGCACTATGGAAAGTAGTGTTATACCACCACTCAGCCAAACTTAACCACTTAAGCCATTGATTTGGAGAATGCATACACATGCATCTCAAATAGGACTCTAGGCATCTATTCAACACTTCAGTCTGCCCATCACTCTGTGGATGGTAGGCAGTGGAATAGGACAGCTGAACCCCTTGCAGCCTCATAAACTCCTTCCAAAAAGAGCTCATGAATAGAGGGTCTCTGTCTGACACTATGTTTAATGGACAGCCATGTAGTTTGAAAATAGTATCTAGAAAAATTTGAGCCACTTGTGGAGCAGTAAAAGGATGGGATAGTGGCAAGAAGTGAGCATACTTAGTTAGCCTATCAACCACTACTAAAATGGTGTCTTTACCCTGTGTCTTAGGTAAACCAGAGATAAAGTCCATAGATAAATCAGTGAAAACATGGACAGGTATAGGTAGTGGTTGAAGTAAACTTGGATTGGCAACAGGTTCATATTTAGCTTGCTGACACTCTTGACATTCCTTGACATAGGTGAACACCTCTTTATAGCAACCTTTCCAGTAGCAAAAGCTATTAAGTCTCTTCAATGTAGGTACAAAACCAGAGTGACCACCAGTGGGAGAATTGTGGAACAAATGCAAAATGTCTTTCTTTAGGGCAGTGTCATTACCCACCCAAATCTTTCCTTTTCTTTTAAGCAGTTGACCATCCCATGTCACATTAGGAATAAGCTCCCCTTGTTGTAGCTTCTGAATAAGGCCCTGAATATATTCATCACTTTCCCAGGAGTGTTTAATTCTATCCAACAGCAAAGGGCTTAAAGAGCTCATGGCCATTTCAAAGAGAGCCATATCAGGGATTCTGGATAAGCCATCAGCTACCAGATTCTCAGAACCTTGTTTGTAAGTGATCTCATAGGTGTACCCCATCAACTTGGCTAACCAAGTTTGTTGCAGAGGTGTAGTGATCTTTTGTGTTAAGAGATACTTCAAACTTTTATGATCAGTTTTGATCATGAATTTCTTGGCAATCAAGTAATGATGCCACTGTTTCACAGCCATTAGAATGGCTAAGAGCTCTTTCTCATAAACTGACAGAGTTTGCTGTCTAATGGACAAAGCCTTACTCACAAAGGCTAGTGGGTGGCCATCTTGCATAAGAACAGCTCCCATACCTTTTGAAGAAGCATCAGTCTCAAGCACAAACATTTTTGTAAAATCTGGTAAAGCTAGAACAGGGGCAGTAGTTAAGGCCTCTTTAAGACTGTCAAATGACCATTGTGCCCCTTCATTCCATTCAAAGCAATCCTTTTTAAGTAACTCTGTCATAGGCTTTGCTAACTCCCCAAATCCCTTAATAAACCTTCTATAGTACCCTGCAAGGCCTAAAAAACCCCTCAATTGCTTCTGGTTTTGAGGAACAGGCCACTGTTTGATAGCTATTATTTTCTGTGGGTCAGTTTGTACACCCTTGCCAGAAATAATGTGCCCCAAGTACTCTACATTAGCCCCTCCAAATGAGCACTTAGATTTCTTAGCATATAGAGTATGTTGCCTTAATAATGAAAGTACCTGTTCAAGGTCAATGAGGTGCTGAGACATACTTGGACTGTAGACTAAGACATCATCAAAAAATACCAGAGTTGTCTTTCTCATTAGAGCTGCAAATGTGTTGTTCATTAATGCCTGAAAAGTGGCAGGGGCATTGGTAAGCCCAAAGGGCATAACCACAAATTCAAACAGGCCCTGATGAGTCCTGAATGCTGTTTTATGCACATCATCTTCATTCATTCTCACTTGATGATAGCCAGCTCTCAGATCTAGTTTAGAAAAGACAGTTGCCCCCCCTAATTCATCTAAGAGTTCTTCAATCAAAGGAATAGGAAATCTGTCTTTAATTGTTGCATCATTTAATTTTCTGTAGTCAACACAGAATCTCCATGAACCATCTTTCTTCTTGACCAAGACCACAGGAGATGCAAATGCACTTTTACTAGCTCTCACCACTCCTGAATCAACCAATTCTTTTGTTAGTTTCTCCAAAACATCCTTTTGTCCTGCTGGATACCTGTATGCTCTTTGGTTGATATTTACATTTTCATCTTTCAATCTTATCTTATGATCACAATCCCTTCTTGGAGGTAAAGTGGTTGGCACTGCAAACACATCCTCATACTTGGATAATAATGCTTGTAAAGCAACATTATCACTTGTATTGTTCACTTTTGTGTCATGTTGAAAAGACTCAGCAGAGGAAGATTGTAAGCTAAACATCTGAGCTGATATAATTCCCATCTGAGAACTCAGTAAATCATCCATCTTCTCAACAGAACACATTGTTACCTTATTGTTTTCTACTCCTTTCAATTCCACCCAATGATCATTGATTTTGAACTTCATGGTTAACTTCTTGAAGTTCCAAACAATATCATCCAAAGTTTGTAACCACTGAACCCCAAGAACCATGTCATAGTTTGGTAAGGGTACCAAAATGACATCTGCCTTAAACCAAATACCCTGCATCATCCATTGGAAGTTTCTACACATCTTTGTACATTTCAGCTTATTCCCATCAGCCACTGTTACTGAGAATTCTGGAATCTCCTCAACAGGGCACCTAATCTTATAGGCTAGGGACTCATTTAAGAAATTATGGGTGGAACCTGAATCATTTAGAATGTGTAATGTTTTGGTACCAATAGAACCCTGCACTCTCATAGTAGAGTATGATGGAACTCCCATCATGGCATGCAAAGAGATCTTTGGTTCCAATTCTTGAATGTTCTGATGCATAAACTCAGACACATCCACTTCTTGATCCTCAGTCATTTCCTCTTCACCACATAATTCAATAGAAAGCAGCTGTTTGTTCTTACAAACATGACCAGGGGTGTATTTTTCAGTACACCCAAAACACTCTCCTTTAGACCTTTTCTCTTCAATTTCTTTTTGAGACAATGTCCACTTTCTTGCACTGATTGGTTTGGGACTGGGTAACAGGGAAAGTTTGTTGGTGTTAGCCAGTGTATATGGCTTATTATTAATATTGTTGTTAGAATAACTGGTTCTAGAAGGTTTAGGTACTGATGTCTGAATGGCATTTAGGGCTTCATCTTGCATTCTTGCAAGAAGATAGGCCTCAGGTAGATCTTTTGGCCTAAACAGTCTTACATGATAGCCAATTTCAGGCTTCAAGGCCCTCAAATACAAACTCACTGCATATTCATCACATATAGTTACCTTTGTTAATGCCATGTCAAATTCTTGGTTCAATTTTTCCAATGAACCTGTCTGTCTTATGGCAGCTAGAGCTCCCATAGCATCTTGATTAATCATTAACCCAAATCTTGCAGTGATGGCTCTTTTGTAATCAATCCAACTCATTCCATCAATAGTCCCTCCTCTAGACTGCACAAATGACTGATGCCATAACAGAGCTCCTTCTTCTAAATGAACAATTGCATGTCTGACCTTCAATGACTCAGGAGTAGAGTCAATCACAAAGAAATGCTCTGCCCTGCATAACCACCCTTCAATATTATCTCCCTTAAATTTCGGAAAATCAATCTTTGTTAGGCGACTGTTATGTGAATTATGATTCATTCCATTGTTATTGGAACTGGAATGAAACATATTAGTATTATTATCATTATGATTGTGTGTACTGTTACTATTATTATCATTATGGTTATGATTATTATTATTATTGCCCAAAGATTGTATGGTTTGTATAAGCTCATTCATCTGCGCTTCCATTTGGGTTTTTATGGCAGCCAGATTCTCAGCATTCTGAAGAGCAAAGGTTCGCAAGCCTTCAATCTCAGTCAAGTTCTTACCAGCAGCAGTTTCCAATCTCATCAAGGTATTATCATGATCTTGTAATTTTTGCTCTATTGTTTGATTTCTAGTTGTTGCCATGGTTTCGAAGAGTTTTGTAAAGAATTAATTGACCACAAATTGATCAACTAACCGATTAATTTGATCAGAATGATCAAATTATGAACAGAGTAATGAAAGAATTAACTGATCCTTAATTGATCAATTAATGGATTGATCTAATCAAAAGATTAAACCAGCGTTTGAATCGAACAGAACAAATGATGGAATTAGAATGAAAGAATGAAGAAATCAGATTGGAATAATGGCGGAATCAATGAAGAAGATGACCGGAACAGTTGGTAGGTAATGGTGGTTAGCGACGGTTATGAGGTAGTTATGGTAGTTAAGGTAATCGGAGACCGAGAATCGGTGGCTCTGATGCCAAATGTTAGCTATGATAACAGAATTAGAGAACAGAAGAGGAAAATTCAATCAACATAGCATAGCCTTATTATTGATCAATCACTTATTAATACTCATACAAGTTCCCTCCAACTAACTACTTTTAACAACCATTTAAACTTTCTCTATTTAACACTAATAGTCCCTGAACTATTCTGAATATTACAATTAAGACCTTATTGACTATTAACTCGTAACACCACCAAGCAGCATGAACACAACCTCTATAACTATAACTTCTTTCTTCAACCTTGTCGTAGATTTCGCCTCCAACCAAGAAACCATCTCCCTTAGATTTTAAGGAAGACGACAAACTTACATTTAACCATCTATTAATCACCTGTAACAATCTAGAAGCAACGTCACAGACACCAAAAATATGGTCCTCAGTTTTCACATAAGATGAACAAATAGGACATAACACCAAGATGTTACTAATAGCTATGTTATAACTTATAAATGAATTATAACGGATTAAAAAAATAGTTACTACTAGTTAGAAATATACTATAATAATGGATTTAGTTGCAGCTCATCCTTCAAAAAAAAAAAAAAAAGGAGGAAGACAGCTACAAGGAATAAAATATACATATTCTTAACAAATCCTTTGCATCTTTTATTCTCCTTTTTTGTGGGAGTTGTTTTCTTAACCCAAGTAAATCCTTATTCTCCTTTTAAACCCCACTTTCTTTTTGAGCCTTTTATTCTCTGTATATGTCAACTGTTTTTTTTTTTTTTTTTTTTTTTTCATACTAAAATAAATATTCATATGTTGTTTCTCAATATTCAAAATCCAAAATTCGTATATACGTGTTTACATATACATAAAAAAGTTGGTTTTTGTATACATATTCTTAATATTCTTATGTGGGGGAGAAAGGGGGTGTATGAATTCTTTAATTACTAGTGGGTTTTAGATGATTTTTATAATGGTGTAGACGCACTATTATAACACTGTTTATTCACGCGTTGAATCTTGACAATTTGGATGTATTGTTATAAGTTGTCGCACAGTTCTAATCTAACTGGTTTTAGTGCACTGTCAATCTGTCAAAACTAATTTATACGCACTGTCATAACTAGTTTATATATGCACTGATATAATCAACTATAATCAAAGCATTCCATCTCACCTCCCCGTCTTCTTCCTCGACACCAAACCCCACCGTCTAATAACATTGCAATTATTTCAAGCCGAAGAACATGACACCAAATTTCCTGACCCACTTCCCAACGTGTCCTTTAAGCCACTAGTTTTGGTTTTTATGACTTTATATCTCTTTTGTCTATTTATTTCTACCCGACCCACCAAAAATATATATATATACATATATAAAAAAGAGATTAATAATTTCTTTTTTTTTCTTTTTTAACGGAAAAATATAAAAAAGATTACAGGGATATCTCATTTGGCTGGTTTGAGAACAATGGGTTTGTAGCTGGGCAAACTGTGCGAAAAGCGGAAACGAAGAAAGTGGAACTGTGGAAAAGCATGTTCAAGCTTGTGAAGAGAACTAACATGTTTTCGTCCCTCTGGCTTTTGATACCTTGGACTCCCTGACACCGGAAGCTATCCGATTCCTGACCAGGGTTCAACAGGTTATCCATAGCAACACCTCGACTCCAGGGGCAGGGTTTTGTCTTTACTAGACTAGAGTTTGCTATTCAAAAAGAAGTGGCGACGCAGGTTATTGCCCGTCTACCTACTATTTCGATGTAAATTTGACAATTGTGGAACGAAAAAGAATTATCTTATTAAAAAAAAAAAAAAAAAAGATTGATTTCTAAGTATATCCTTTTCAGAGTAATGGAAAACTTTTATTCGTTATGAATAAAACTTTTATTATTTAGGCCCACATCATCTTCAAAAAGTTCCAATCTTTAATCTTGTTTCTGTCAAATGAATTCAAGAACTCACTTCAAATTAATCAACAAATAAAAAAAAAAAAAAAACCATTCATAAATCATAAGAGTGTCTTCAACTTATGCAAATGGTGAGCACAGAGGAACCAACCATTAACAACAATAATAATAATAATAATATTAATATTAAGACCAGTGGTGCAACTTCATCATCATCAGGTGGAAGCAACATGAACCCTGCAAACAACAACCCAACCTTAGCTCAATATGGTACTGATGCTAGGCTAGTATCAGAGTTTGATCAGTCAGTTGGGTCTGGTAAATCTTTTAACTACACATCTTTACTTACACATGCACCTAAGCCTGTGGCTGAACAAGAAATGACTGCTTATTTGTCCAAGATTCAAAGGGGTGGTCTTGTTCAACCTTTTGGTTGTATGATTGCTGTTAAAGAACCAACCTTTACAATAATAAGTTATAGTGAAAACTGTTTTAGTATGTTGGGTTTGAATCTTGATGATTTTAAGGAAAGAAGTTTGGTTGGAATTGATGTTAGGACCCTTTTTACATCTAGTTCTAGGGCTTGTTTAGATAAGGCTGTAGGTTGTAGAGAAATAACTTTGTTAAACCCTATTTGGGTTCATTCTAGGACGACCCGGAAACTGTTTTACGCGATTCTGCATAGGATTGATGTTGGTGTTGTGATTGATTTAGAGCCTGCTAACTCTAGTGACCCTACGTTGTTGCTTTCTGGTGCGGTTCAGTCGCAAAAACTTGTCGTTAGAGCGATTTCGAGGATGCAGTCTCTCGCGAGTGGTGATATTGGGGCTATGTGTGATACTGTTGTGGAAGAGGTGCAAAAGCTTACGGGTTATGATCGGGTTATGGTTTATAGGTTTCATGATGATGATCATGGTGAAGTTGTGTCGGAAATTAGAAGGTCGGATTTAGAGCCGTATTTAGGGTTGCATTATCCTGCAACGGATATCCCACAAGCTGCTCGGTTTTTGTTTAAACAGAATCGGGTTAGAATAATCGTCGATTGTCATGCGAAATCAGTTCCCGTGATTCAAAGTGAGGAATTAAAACAACCGCTTTGCTTGGTCAACTCTACTCTTCGTGCCCCGTATGGTTGCCATGCAGTTTACATGGCTAACATGAATTCTATCGCGTCTTTAGTGATGGCAATCCTTGTAAACAACAATGAATCCGTGAAGTTATGGGGCTTGGTCGCCTGCCATCATACTACGCCACGTCATATCCCGTTCCCACTTCGTTATGCTTGTGAGTTTCTAATGCAGTCAATGGGCTTGCAGCTTTACATGGAGCTCAAGTTAGCCGAACAAAAGGTAGAGAAAAAGATCCTCCGTATGCAGACCACCTTATGTGACATGCTCCTACGAGATGAGCCTTTTCGGATTATAACTCAGTCTCCGAGTATAATGGATTTAGTCAAATGTGACGGAGCAGCTTTATACTACGATGAAAAAGTGTGGTTACTTGGTGTGACACCAAATGAATTACAAGTTAAAGATTTAGTTAAATGGTTGTGTGATGAGCATAAGGAATCTGCAGGGTTCAGTACCGAGAGTTTGTTGAATTCCGGTTATCCTGATGCGGCTTCGCTTGGTGATGCGGTTTGTGGTATGGCTGCTGCAACAATTACTTCTAAAGATTTTTTGTTTTGGTTCAGATCACATACAGAAAAAGAAATTAGATGGGCAGGGTGTAAAGATGATGATAAAAAAATGCATCCAAGATCTTCGTTTAAGGCGTTTCGTGAAGTTGTAAGAAGTAGAAGTTTGCCATGGGAAGTTTCGGAGCTTAATGTGATCCATTCTTTGCAGTTGATTATGGGAACATCAGCGCAAAGTATTGCAGATAATGGTGGTGGTAATAGAATGATAAAATATGGTCAACATAGTGAGAGTGATGGTCAACGCGTGGATGAAACCAGTTCGGTTGCTTGCGAAATGGTGAGATTGATTGAGACGGCATCTGTGCCTATCTTTGGTGTTGATACTTCGGGTTTAGTTAATGGATGGAATGGGAGAATTGCAGCGTTGACTGGAGTCAAAGCTAGTGAAGCTATGGGAAAATCTTTGGTTGATGTCTTCGTTCATGAAACGTCACGTGGAGTTGTTCAAGATCTTATTTATAGAGCTTTGCAAGGTAAGCCTTTAATTGTTTATGATAATAGAAGTCGGTTTTATTGTAGCTTTTCATGTAAAAAAGGTTCTTCGGTGTTTGTGGGTCAAATGGACCCAATCAGTTTTGACCCGTTATCAAACCAAACCCGTCGAAGTCGCTCATTTTTTCAACCTTGGTTTTAAAAAGTGTGCTTTAGGCGCGAGGCGATTAGGAAAACTCCTCAAGGCCTTGAGGCAACCCGCATGCACATTTGGGTCAAAATTGCGGCATGAAGGATGTTGATATGTAAAAACAACCAAAATGATTGGAAACTTATGAATGGTTTACTTGATTAAAAAAAAAAAACTAATATGTAAAGATATGAGACATATGTAGCTTTTGGTTGGTACATAAAGCTAAAGCTTATTTGGTTATACATAGATCAACGCATCGCATACGTGAAGCTCTCGCCTCGGGCCTCAACTTTCGGGGACCTAAACGCCTCGAAACGACTCGCGCTTTTCAGAACCAAGTTTACAACCTTTATTAGAAGTTGTTTGACCTCAACTTTCAGAACCTGAACGCCTCGAATCGACTCGCGCTTTTTAGAACCAAGTTTGCAACCTTTATTAGAAGTCATTTGACCTCAAAAGTCAAAGCATGTTTTCCTCTAGGTACTTACATGGTCTCATGCTTTATTTGATACAGGTGAAGAAGAGAAAAACATTGAACTAAAACTACAAAAAGTAGGCATGCACCAGCAGAACAAACCTTTAATATACATTATGGCTAATACATGCACAAGCAGGGACTACATGAACAACGCGGTTGGTGTATGCTTTGTGGGTCAAGATGTTACAAACGAGAAAGCTATCATGGGTAAATTCAGTCGTATGGAAGGAGATTATAAAGCGATTATTCAAACTCTAAATCCTTTAATTCCTCCTTTATTTGCGTCAAATGAAACCGCGTGTTGTTCTGAATGGAACGCAGCCATGGAAAAGCTTACCGGTTATATGAAACATGAAGTTATTGGAAAAGTGCTTCCGGGTGAAGTTTTTGGAGGTTTATGTCAACTTAAAGATGAAGATACAATGACAAGATTTATGATTTTGTTGTATCGGGCAATCAACGGTCACGATTCGTCGGATGTACCAATTGAGTTTTATGGAAGAGATGGGAACCTTGTAGAGGTTTACTTGACGACAAACAAGAGAGTTGCCGAAAATGGAGAAGTGGTTGGGTGTTTTTGTTTTTTGAGGACTAGTGTACCGATGTGTTTAGGAGACGGTAAAAATGATCATGAATTTGTGTTGCAACGGAATGATTTAGGGTATATTAAGCAAGAAATAAAGAATCCGTTAAATGGGCTGCGCTTTACTCACAAACTTCTTGAAAACTCAGCTATCTCAGATGATCAGAAGCAGTATCTTGAGACAAGTGGTGCCTGTGAAAGACAAATTGCATCAATCATTGAGATTATGGACATAAAACGTATCGAAGAAGGGTAAGTCTTGAGTCTATATGTGGCATTATGGCAAGATGGGCGGGTTGGGTAACTGGTTAAACGGATTTGGGTCAAAACGGGTCATTTTTATTTTTTAGTACAAGTGAGGTTGGGTAAGAGGATTTTTAGAATTTTAAACCAATCTTTTTTGTTAAGACAATGCATAACCGTCATCTTCAAGTATCATAATATTTCGAACTGGTGTTAATTGGGTTGTGTTCGTAGGTTGGTGGGTTGGACGCAACACAAACCCAAATATCTGACACAAACATGAAATTTATGGTAGGCACATGAACCCGAACACGACACGAGTATTCACACATTGACACAAACACGATATTAATACTCTAAAATTACAAATTTACAACAAAAAAAATGTATATATAACAGTTAAGTTTTAACTATAAAACTTAGATCCTTATTTCTCTAGTCTTTTAAAATTTAGTATAAAAAACCTAATGAATATAATATTATTTCTTTAAATAAATATAAAAATAACAGTCAACCCACAAACCTGCCAAGTCAACCTGAGCACGATCGTTTTAGTTAAATGTGTTCGCAAGTCGACCTAAAAGTGACCCAGACCCTTTTGGGCTAAACCCAAACCCGCAAATTTAATGTTTAGTTCATGTCATGCCAAAAATTCACGCCCCTAATATTTAAGTGGTATGCTCCATACAGTGAAAGAGTCCATTTTGGGTGTTTGACCTCAAAAGTCAAAACTGTTATCTGTTATTTATTAAGGTTACCGACTCACCGGTCTGTGAAACTTCTTTGTTATTTTTGCAGCAATGTGGAGCTGAAGTTGGACCAATTTGTCATGGAGAATCTTTTAGATGCCATTGTGAGCCAAGTAATGATTGTGTTGAAGGAAAAGGAAATTCCATTGGTGCACGAAATACCTAATCAAGTCAAAATGCTCGATCTTGTTGGCGACCAAATCAGGCTTCAGATAATATTGTCAGATTTCTTGATCAGCATTGTGAACCATGCACCTTCACCCGATGGATGGGTGGAGATCAAAGTGTCCCCTGGGCTCAGGATGATTCAAAATGGGCAAGAATTCATTCATCTGCAGTTCAGGTATGACTTTTAGCGGGTCAAAACCGCCATATTTGATTTGGTTAACATGCAAACACTTGTTTTCCTTTTCTTTAGAACTTTTTTTTATCAATTGCCCTAATACGATTTAGGATGTTATACGCTAAGGAAAAAAAAATGTTGCTTTTTGACCCGTTTGACGTGTTTCTTTGTTAGCAAAAACTTTTCTTTGACCTTTTAAAATTGTGTATTTATTCACAACTATTTTGTTCTTGCTTGCAGAATGACTCATCCAGGTCCAGGGTTACCTGCTGATATTATCAAAGACATGTATGAAGAGAGAAAGCCATGGGGTACCGAAGAAGGACTTGCGCTAAATCTTTCCAGAAAACTTCTTCGAATCATGAAAGGCCACGTTCACTATGTTAGAGATGACGACAAGTGTTGTTTCCTCATTGACATCGAACTTAAAACTAGGAAATAAAGAATTAAATACATGTATAATAAGATCAACTGCATTATGTCTGATTGTGAGTGTGTGTGAATATGTATATATAGAGGCTTTTAATTATCATTCCAGTTTTCTACCATGTTGGTAGATCAGTGTAGTTAATACAGATGTGTAATGAGCTCAAATTCAATATTTATAATAAAATTGATGTCATAGCCATATCTGGAGATTTATCTCTCTTTAAATTTTAGTTTTTTTTTTTTTTTTTTTTTTTGAAAAATTACTTTCACTAAACCATAAACCAGAAACGCCGGCTCACGCCAACCTGTTCCGAGAAGAAACTGGAAGGCGGAGACCCAAAGCCAATTACATCAAATTGAAACTACACCATATGTCCCAATCCACGTTCGTGCATTTGTTCCTATTCGTAAACCAAAGAAAGCTCAACAATTTCACCTCTGCGATACTCTCTGTAGCTTTACTTTTTTTTTTTTTTTTTTTGAGAAAAAATACATTCATTCCTCGCCTTCCGCATTCTCCAGCAAGCTATAATAACCAACCAGTGAATAACCTTTCCTTTTAATCTTGACACCCTCGCATGCTTATGAATCTCCAATAAGTCCTTAATCGAAAACGTGTAAATCGGAGGGATTTTGCACCAACTGGAAATCGCTTGCCACACATTTAACGCTACTCGATACTCGGTAAACACATGATCAACCGTTTCGTCCGATTCCCAACAAAAGATACAGCCCGGATCCACCCACCACGTTAATGTTCCGTCTTCTCAAAGCGTCTCGCGTTGGAAGTCTATCCAAATCGGCCTCCACATAATAATGTTACATTCTTTAGGTACCCATTTGCTCAATTTAAACGAATGATCGCTCTTCACAATCTCCTCTCGTTTGATAAGTTTTTTGACCGATGCCGCAGAAATTTAAGTGCAGGTTTGGAACAGGCATACCTGATCCAGCCCATATTCTCTCTTTTATTTGGCTGGATTTGATGAAAATAACTCATGTTGTAGCACATGAGTCAATCCATCACCACTTTTCAACTTAAGAACCCAATTTGACTCCAAAAAATAAGTCAAAATTCAAATCTTTATCCTGCTTTAGAAATGATAATATGATATCATAGGAACCACTACTTTTTGTAAAGGAAAAACACAATCACCCAATGAAGTATAAATAACACAATTGGAATTTATGATACATATTTTTACACATCCGGTACGATTCATTACAGCACAATTACGACATATTTGACCTGCAAAAGGACTTCTACAAGAAACAGATGTTCCTAAAAAACATGAAAGACCTGTGCTCATGACAACTAAAGATATGGAGTAATACACAAAATACAAAAAAAAAAGGTTCCTAGTTCAGATCCCATTACTTTTTTGAGTTGAATATCGACTAAAGATAAGATTCAAAACACATGACAAGTCAGATCTAAACCCCACCCTATACAATTGCCAAGAAACTCATAAACTTATGTCCAGATAATCATAATCGTCATCATCATCATCATACGTCCCAGAACCAAATGGGAATATAGTTCCCAAAACGAAGAGGTGAAAAGACCAGAGATTTGACCGCTTTGCATATTAGCAAAATAACAATCTCCACCTGTACAGTCCATCATCTCCTCTTTCAAATGCCTTTACTTTGTCTCTTATTGTCTTTTCAAAAGTAGACAATCTGCGCCCTTGGTTCCGTTTTCACACAATTTTCCTAGTTCTATACACGATATGTACTGATTGAAAGACAGCAGTCTCAGGTAAAATATTATTATTTCACACACTTTAGTAGGACTGCTGTCTTCACCTGCTGTCAGCTCTGCTTAATTGCACCAGAAGCTGCACCATCTTTTGGAGGGCTGCCTGAAGAGTCTCCTGAGTCTGAACCATTTGACCGATGCATTTGGATATTCAAACTATTTGATGACAGCGATTCCTGTAAAGATGGCAAGGGAAAATCGTAGTTTAACATTTTCATAAATCAAGCCTCGATTAGAGTAAGCGTGAACTTGGCTCTAAGGGTGGAAATATGGGCGAGGCGGGCTGGTTGGGTAATGGGTCAAAACAGGTCATTTTAGCACAGTTCGGGTTAAGTTGGGGTGACCCAAAAAACACCTTGTTTCAATTTCAACAAATAACATATATAAATGTCTCTAACTATCATTAAGCATTATGTAAGATTACAAAAGCATTATATTGCACTTTATGGGACTTCAATCCGAACCGCTACCCCTCTTAGCTTAACTTTTTATTTGACCCATGTAACATACATATATAAAATAACCCAACCACAGAATGAAGAATTACCTGATCAACAGCTTCTGAGCCCTCTAGATGGAAAAGAATAGGGCGGCAACGTTTATCTTCATTCATCAAGCTTGAATTCTGGAAATGGGTCACAAGTGCTGTTTTTCCTTGAATTCGAGCGTAAGCCAAAGAAGCAACTTTTTCACTGTTGAATTTCTCCCATTTTTTCCCATTGAACGCCTAAACAACAATTTACAGATATAAATGCCAATAACTATCATCAAGACCATGTTGAGTCTACGAAGTCAAAGATGGTCAACCGAAAGGTAGAACAAACCTTGTAAAATGGGACTATATGTGTTGGAGAAAGCATGTTGATAAACGCATAGCCAACATTGCATTTGTTCTGCATCAAATGGCGGGAACTCGTCACATATACCAATCCAAAAGAAAGGGGAAGGGGGGATTTAACTAGTAAAAAGTTCTTAAAAGTGTATACCTTAAAATCGATTGGCAAGTAAAGGAAATCATAAGTACCGCTATGATTTTCATCAATAGCAGCAAGCAGCATCTTTGAAGTATACCTGATGCACCAAATATATAAAAAATATGTAATCTTTAGGTGACAAACAATCAAGATGAAATCTTTTAACTGCCTACTAAGTGCCAATAATAATCAACTACTCAAATGCAATCTTTTATGTGCCAAAATAATTAACAGAAATATTTTAAGTGCCAAAATTGAGCATACATTCATAGAGGTCATAAAAGAACCTAAAAATCAACCTAATACATTCAATGTTACACATGAATTGCACATTTTCTCTCTCATCTTTTCCTTTCATTTACCACGTCTATCATTTAGGTAAATTTTTAGGCAGGCCTATGGTTCATTTTTGCCAAAAATAACTAAGTTGAAATATGTTGGCTTACTTGTTAGGAATGTTCTTAATCATCAAAGTTGTACGCATATCTTCCCCGCTTGTGATTTTATCAATATCAAGCTGAAACTGCTTCTTGCTATCAGGTTGACTTCCATTTTGGTCAACACGACGATTCCGTCCACGCTCGATCATACTTTCGGCAACTGTGGGCCCTAGCCCTGCATATGGCCCGTTACCAAGAAACATAGGATTAACCCTGGGTGAAGACATGGTGCTGAAACTTGGAGAACCGTTTTCTACGGACCCACGAGAACCTAAAAAGCCTCTATCAATGTGACCTATACCTACATCCCCGTAAGCAGGTGAGCTCATGAACAATGTTTCAGGAGACTCGTGATGACGACCAAAATGCCTTTCAAATGGGATTACAGATGGAGCAGATCCAACATGATGATGTTGGTGAAGCAAAGATCCGTGATGCCCTGTGATTGGGAACCCATGGCTCGGACCAGGCAGGCCCTTGGATGTGGTAAATGGGCGAGACATGGTTGGTGATCTAATACCATGGTGTCCTTTGGGCTGGTCAGGGTATATATTGGGGCTACCCCACAAAAACTGTGGACCAGATAGTGTTTCAATTCCTGAAACAGTTGAGCTTGAAGCACCAAAAGAGGACATGGGTTCACTAAATTGACTCAGTTTGGAGTCTGGAAGTGAATGAGATTGTTGAAATGTGTTATTTTGTTCAACAAGGTTACGGTTAGTCCTTCCATTATCCTTACCAATCGGTGCTACCCTGGCTGGTTGAGGGTGCAAGATTGAAGCCAAACCAGGTATATTGTTGCCGAAAGTAGAATTAAGTGACCCAAGGACTGGTGACTTGCTTAGACTTTGTAGAGGACTGTGTTCAATTGGGCTTCCAAACTGTGGCCAGACACCTGCAAGGTGAATTACATTAAACTTTTTTGTAAGATGGTCAAATAAAGTCAATTCAAAAAATAGTTCTTTGAAACAACACAAGATAACAACAGAAGTTCTAACCAGGAGGCGAGTTGGCAATCGAGGGACCCACTTGAAGTCGGAAACTTCGAGTGTCGTCTTGGTCAAAGTCTTGAGTCAATTGTAACATTAGACTGAAGTAAAGGAAAAAAATAAAAGTTAACCGTTAGGGTTAAGAAGAGGTGGCAATTTCAACCCATTTACTTATGAACGGATAAATCCAGCTTATGTGTCATCTCTAGCAAGTCAAATAGGAAAAATAGAAGAAAAACGATAGTTTTTTTCACCCAAAGTGTATTTTTGATGCGCAATATATTAAGACCCAGATCAGTTCATTTGAAAGATCAAACAATTACTGAAATAATATAATATTTGTACACATTTGACGGGATAATTTTTTCACCAACATCTAATTTCACAAGAACTTTTATCACTTATGTGTGATGAATGTTGATCTTCATTCAATCTTAAAGTAAGCAAAAGTCTTCCTTATCAGAACTAACACTATTCTTCATACATATGAGCATTTTTTCTAAATTTTGGAATTAGTGACAATTAACCTTCAAGATTCTTCTTTGCTCAAAACGTGAAAACAGGTATGAAAGAACGTTATGAAAAAGATAAATTAAAGGCACTTTTTCATTTTTCTTTAAATGTAATATATGACTTACTTTCGGCGGCTCCACCAGGGCGACTGGGTTCAAGCTTTATGCGTTTCCCAGCTATGTCACTCCTGTTCAGAGATCTAAGTGCTGCTTCTGCAGCTCTCACATCATAATATTCAATAAACTTGTGGTGCCTTTTGTGTGGTGTCTCCCTTATCTGTTATTGTGAAAAAAATGCCAAAAAATTAACTATCGAGAACCCACAAAAATGCTTCAATGATGTGCATCTTTTCTTCTTCAACAAAATTGGCTTTTTGTTGAAGACGATACATTGTTATTGAAAAAAAAAATGTACCAAGAAAAAAAAAAACACTTTTATCTTTAAACAATGATTCAAGAAAGTATTGTTGTAAGCTAAATATAATGCAGTCTACTTTATCATTCAGCAAATCAACATCTGGGTTTCTTCACATTAATTGGATTTTTGTTAAAAAAAGTCACATTCTTGCCAGAATGCAAAAATAATAATAATAATAATAATAATAATAATAATAATACTAAGAAATAAATAAAATAATAAAATTCATCAAAAATGCAAGTACAATGCTTCTTTTTGCATTCAAAATTTTCCACAATCTGTCCAAAATTCCCCGTTCTAACAGAATCTATTTTTTATAGAGAGAAATTTACCTCTTTAACCTCACCGTATGCCCCAAAGATTTGAAGAAGATCTTCACATGAAACTGAAGGATCCAAATTAAAAACAACCAAAGTTCCTTGATTTATATCTTTGTCTGACGGATTATCCTGATACACATGAAAAAACAAATGGAAAGCTAAATTACATTAACTTCTATGGCAAGGTAAAAAGGAAAATGCAAAAATCAAATTTGAACCTTTGGAATCGAGTAGTGAATGTCTAGCTTCCTTCTTCTTAGTGGCTTATTCTGTAATGCCCGCATAGCAGTTCGAGCAGCACGGATATCATAGTAAGATATCATCACAAAACCCCTGTGTTTACAAGCTGTGTATAGGGTTCTAATATCACCATGTTGCTACAAGATAAACAAAATAATATGTTCGTAAATAATCAACAAAATGACAAGATATACGAAAGATAAAATAAAATTTTATTAAACCACTTGGTGTCTCAAGTTGTCAAAAAAGATTCTTAGAAGCGCCCACTTTTACTTCTCATTAGATTTCTACAATGTTTGCCTAACAATCAAATATGCTAAAATCAATATTTATTAATAGTTTGTCGCTTATCATTGCGTACAATCTATGGTTTAAATCAATGCAAACATAAACACTCCAATAGAAAAATAAGCAATTCCAGAAATCGCCAAATATAGTTCAACTAATGTAACATGCTAAACGTTTTAAAACCAACCGTCACTTTGACAAATCATACTTCAATAAAGTGCAAAAATAAGCACTACAGTTTGGAAGATTGGGGACTTCTTTACATAAAACGCCAAATATATGATTAGTTTTTCACTAAATGTTTCCACAATTTGTCTGCAATCATGCATTTTAGCACACTACAGTGTTTTCTAACATTTTCACAACTACAATAATTTACTTTCCACAAACATCCAAAGCCGATGGTTCACAAATTCAGGCTTTTAATCTATAGAAGATGAAGCCTGTGCAAAGATCTACACGAGATAACAATTTCCTAGATTCTTGTCTCAACGCACAAAAGAGGAATTTTTCAACTATTTCCATGAACATAAAAAACGATTCAACAAGATGGTACTAAAATTAACTACCTCAAACAATGCTCTGAGTTCCGAATCCTCAACATTACTATTGATATTACGCACAAATAAAGTTCTTGAAGGATGTTCTCCATACGGGTGTTCTCCAGCAACGGTCCCCACACCATTTGCAAGATTGAAATGGGCCAACCCGTTACCAACAACCCCATCACCCAGACTCACCTTTGAAATGCCCAAATTTAAGTTATCCATATCAGATTCAAGTTCCATACCCCCTCCACTTCCAAAAATATCATATTCTTCTAACTCATCTGCACGGTTAGTTAAAGCATTGACGTCAAAACCGTCAATGACACCAGCTAAAAGGTCATCTTCATCAGGTAACAAGTTTCCAATTGCATGATTTGCAAGATCTTCTAGCAAAACATTGCCTTCTAAAGATTGAAGGTCGTTCTCCAGATTATTTGATATAACTGCATTTCAAAACAATCAATAAAATTGAAAAAATGTTAGCAACAATTAAAAAATTCTGTTGGTGACGTAACAAATACATTAGACGAATCTTATATGAAAGATGGTGCATACACTTCTCATGGGGAAAAACCGGTAACGAACTTGAAAAAAGGGAAGCATCACTTGAGGCATCGTTATAATTATCAGATCTAGTTAACATGTCCTTTGCCCCCGTTCCAACCGCTTTTGAATAATTCATTGATGTTATTTTTGAGGGGCCTGCCATTAAAAAAGAATCAATAAACTCCTAGTTATTGTGAGGCACGTAAACAAGAAAAGTAGCAGAAATATAAAACCTACCAAAAGGAAAATGATGTGAAGAACGTTGCATTATTAAACACTTCTGTCATAAAAGAAAGCTTCAGTCAAAAGTATATACACCAAAAAATAAAAAATAAAGATAAAAAAAATAAACAAATAATACTTAAGCTTTCATTTACATATTGGTATTTAGGCATAACAATGAAAGAATACAACTGGTCTACTTCATAGGAAAACTATAACAAGATTATCAGGCATGCTAACATGCATATTTGAGTCAAAACTTTTTTCACATAAATTGGTATAAGAACATAAAGGGTGTTCGGTTCGGATGTGCATTTGAATTCTTCAATAAACAGTTTCAAGAGTTAAAGAGTAAAAGTAATAAATTTTCTAAATTTTCTCATTATTGTGTCAAAATACTCATATTTATGATTAACAAAAACTAATAATTCGTGTTAACTGATTCCGATTTTCGCCTTTAATCAATACGATTGCCCGACTCTGATCAATCATCCAAACAACAATAACAAGTACCAAAAAGCACATCAAAACAAACCCTAACTCTTCTAACATCTATTAACAGACATGATCCAGACTAACTGAATAAATAAACTTTAAATACCAATAACTACTCAAACAATCAACAAAATCATAACTAACTGTATGATCCACAAGTCCTAAAAAGCAATCAAGCACAATAATGTCACAATAACAGTAAACAAAACGTGTTAATTCCAAAGTAAACCCTAATTGTTCACCGGAAAAATCAGAAACCCTAATTATTATGTTACCTGAAAGAAAGAAGAGAGTAAAGTGCGTCTGAAGAAGACAAATAAACAATGATAATAATAATAATAATAATCGAATGTGAATCTTTGCAACAGAATCGACGGAAACACGGTCTCGATGATCGGATGAGAGAGAGAAAGAGATAAAGTTTCTGCTTTTTAGATAGAGAAATAGTGGAGAGAGAGAGGGGTGTGTGTGTGTGTGTGATGAAAAGAGGACGACGAAAAAACACGTACGGAATCTATAGATACATGACTCGTGTATCTATATGTAGAGAGAGAGAGAGAGAGATAAAGTTGTGATTGGAGGAACAAGTGAAGAAGAGAAAAAGAAAGAAAACACAGGGAATGATATGATTGATTGGAGGAGAGAGATTATTATTATTATTATTATTAACTGTATTTAAATCTGTTTTGGTGTCCGTATGTTAATTTTTATACTGTGAAATTACGGTTTAACCCTTGAATTAGGATAATGTATATTATTGATGTTGTCAATCATCATCATCAATATATTAATTTTCGGAATGGTTAAGGGGGACGGGGCGCCACCCGAATCGGTCACGGGTACTCATTATAAGTACAGTAACACTACCGTCACCCATGCTGGTAGTGATCCTGTAAACTGATTTAATTAATATAAATCAGTTTTTTTTAGTATAACCGTGTGTATCGTTTTTTTTTTATTGTATTTTATAATTTAAAACGTGTGTTTTAAAAATAACAAAAATAAACTAAAACAAAATTAATAACAATTTTTATTAACACATAACCGTGAAAAATTACATCAAGATAGCGGGCAGGCGAGCAACAATCTGCGCCACCAACCCCTTCTGAATGGCAAACCCTAACCTACTTAAAACGAACCCATGCCCTCGTGGCGCCGAGACACTGCTATGAATAACCCATTGGACTCTGGTCAGGAAATGGATGGCTTCCTGTGACAACCGTCACCCTCGTTTTACGCCAAATCTACAATATTAGCTCTTCACATATTTCTATTATAACCCCTATAAGTTTTCATCGCTTTCAAAATTTATTTTAGAGTAAACTAAAATTTTATCATTTATATCCGTTATGGATCGAGTATAAGTTTTATTCAAATACGTATCTTGAATCGTCTACGCAATGGATTTTGTAAAAATTCAAGTTTTAATAACTTTTAAGTTAAATTAGTAACCAAGTTAATTTTTTTTATAAAGAAAAATAAACCAAAACCTTAACCAAACTAACAAGGTTAAACATGAGGGACTATTTTTGCCAATATACAAAACTTTTAAAACAAATCAGATTTTGGTGTAGTGGTTAAGGTTGTGGTGTTGGAGAGGGCAAACCCGGGTTCGAGCCCAGGCGTCCCCCACCCTTTTCTCAGATTTTTTTCATTTTTATTTTAAGCATATAATAATCATTTTTAATACATATATACATATAAACTTATAATATTCATAATAAATTCATTTTTGATCCAAAAATTATGAAAATTTAGGTGTAGCTTCTTGACTTCTCATAGAATATTGTCATAATTTTATTTTCTGAAAAATGAATTATTTTCGTTATTTTATTAATTTATATTGTTTTAATCATAATTAATTGATTAAAAATTCATTTTTAATGATTTTAATCTCAAACTTTTTGTGAAATTATTTCTAATCATCATGAACTGAAATAAAAATTATTGATTTAGAAAACATTTATTTTTATTAATTTTCCTATTTTTAATCATTTGAACATGATTTAATCTCATTAAATCAGTTTTAAATAGAAATAAGTTTATAAAAATTATGGGAAAATTATTTTCATTAATTTACACCAGAAATCATCCATTTTCTATAAAAATAGCATTTTTGGATCATGTCTTGAATTATTAGTCTTATTTATGATTAATTAGACATAATTAATAATTTATTTATTTGTACTATTAAATATCTATTTTATGAATACTTTTCTTATAAAATGGAAATGTTTTATGTTTGAAAATCTTATTTACCATTTGTAGATCATTGTGAAACATATAATTATTTATTTATACATTTATAATTATTGCATTTATTTATAATAATTAGTTAAAGTAATTAACTAAATTATTTTGTCATAATTATGCAAATATATTTTGATCTAAATATTTAATTGGTAATAATTATATTACCTAAATCATATTTACAAACTTTGGCATATTATTTTTAATATACAACTTTTACATTAATTCGACTAATCATAAAAAAACTCTAATTCCCTAAATCGACTTAGCAAACCCTAATGCCTTAGACCCTAGTTACTTTAGACTCTTAGACATTTCCTTATTAGTATTCTTACACATTATAGGTTGAGTTCCTCGGAATTCCCATTACTTAGCTCACGACTGCTTAAGTGGATTTTGATCGCTTTCGCAAACTGTGAGTATATCTTTCCCCTTTTTACTATTTACTCTTTTGGGGTGACTCATGTACAATTATTACTAAACTTATGTGTATTAATTATAAAGCAATGTGCTTATTGATATGTTTTGTGTGAATTGTATGAACGATTTGTCAAAGTCATTAACCTTTGGGCCGCACCTAACAATGAGTAGTCCTACGAATTATATCCCTTGGTTACTTACGTGAACGAGTTAAGTCCTTGGTCATTGTTATGGTTTTTCTTGAACGATGGGTGAACAATTATTGAACGATGGGAGGCTTGATTTTGACCCTTTTACATATTACAAACATCAAGGCACATAAATTGCTAATTACTGGTTGAACGAAAATGGATATACTCACCAATGCATTATATGTGTTGACAAATTATTTTGTACATGTTTCAGGTGAAGTTTGATCTTGCATGCTTTTCACGCTTAGGCTGGACCTAGTGCTTAAATAAAAGTTGAACATTTATTATTTATGTTTGAGATTTATATTAAGACTCTTTGTATTTCGGTTTGAACAATGGAAGTTATTTGTTATTAATATTTACAATTTAGTCCATGTGCTATTGAACAATCGTCACTACGTGACACCTCGATGTTTCCGCCATCGGTTGGGGTGTTACAGATTGGTATCAGAGCCATGGTTATAGGGAATTAGGTTATTAGTAAATGCTTTTGACCTAGACTATAACTAAGCTACCCATTATATGCTTTCTTTTATCCTCATATTTCTTTAGATATATTTTCTCCTTTTACTTTTCATTATATTCGAGGAAGATTTTATTCTACAAATGAAACGAAAACACCAAGTTAAGAGTAATATCTATACCTTGGTGAATAGTTTCACTCTTTATATGATTTAGGTATTTATTTATTTATCTTGGAATATTTTCCTTTCAAGATAGGAGACGTCCAAATCTCAAGGAATCTATCCCTCCAAAAGAAACTTAAATCACTAAGCTAGGAGTGATATCCTTATCTTAGTGACCAGTTTCACTCCATCGTATTTTTACTTTTTGGAAGTATATCTTTGAGTTAGGAGTGAAATCCACATCTCAAAGATATATATATTTCCACATTTCAAGATCCGCTAAAATTTTGGAAATTATTTGTGACGGGGCACGTGCAATCTGGAAGGGTGAGCGCCTGTATTCTGAGTTTTCTGTCTAGGTTGGTAATTCGCATAAATCCCAATCAGACGAGGGACCCGTTTACCTACCTGGGAATTCTCGGGATGAGCATTCACTTATAGGCTAAAGTACGCCCCCACAAGTCACTAATAACATTTCAATTACTTTAGTTAGTCAACAGTTTCCTTGGAAACACTCTTATATCTCGTTTTATACTTGGTATTGTTTTTCATTTGAAGTTTTATCATGATTTTCTTTATGATACGCAGGTCTACTGGACGTAGGGTGGATCTCCCTTCTGCGGAGTCCGAGAGGAAATTCACAAGTGCCTCCTTTTTTGAAACCAGGCAACTCCTTGCAGTGAACTGCGTGGTCTGAGATCCCAGCCCTTCTTAAAATATCCCAAAGAATGTCTCGGACCCAGTCATGCCTATATTTGAAACTAGGCACTCCTTACGGGAAATCGGGCACACCTCATCTTCATGGTACATAGGGATCATCAAACGATATTTGAGAATTGCCCTATATTCAACGCCAGACATGGTTTGGCCCAAACCTTCGATCGAGATAACATTCAGGAAATCTTGGGCATGGGGGCTTTGCAAGCATGCAATAACTGCCTTTTAGCGAGAAGACAGATCAAAAGCTTCACCCAGGCTCTGTGCGATTTTGCCAAAAAGGGCATTCGTCAAAGTTTTCTGAGGCTTTGGCGGTCGGTGTCCTTGTTAGAAAAACCGTCAATATCAAAACCTAAGAGATAGTCATTTATCCTTTCAAGGGCCTGCACGTAGTCCAAGTCCACGTCGACAACCCCGCTATTCCTTAAGATGTGGTCTTGGAGATTCCAAGACTGAGCTCGGGATGCCACAAAAGCATACACCCCAACATCCTTTGCTGAGAGAAGCACTAATCCTCCCAAACGCATCGGTAAGGAAGCTAGTCGCCACTGCAGGTCAACAAAGAACGGACCCCCACATACCACTATGTCTTCAATGGCTTCCCGTAGACCATTGTCAAAACATGATACCGCTTCATCCATCATGGCGGGTTGGCAGGTCCGCAGACCAAAAAGCAACTTAGTGACTCCCATAAAAGATCTGAGTAAGAGGAGTTCACTTTGGGGATCCCGAAGGCAGGGCAAAAGTTTCATAAGATCAATCACGCGCGAGGCTCTCTGCCCTGCCAATTCTTGTATAAAGTAAGAGTCCCGACTAACAACCCCCGAAGGAGCTTCACCCCCTTTTCAGGCCTACCAATCCCACTGGGGAAAAGCCCATCCCTAAGTTTCATTCCATTACAAGACGGCCAAAAAACCTCAGTTTTCTTAATATTCAATTGAAGCCCTAGGGATGGCCCCTCCTTCTGGATGATGTCTAGGGCATTCGCCACAGCGGTGGCATCCCCAATAATCGTCCCATCATCAAGTTACCACGCATGAAACGGGGGGTTACAATTTTATTGCACCCGGAGAACCATAGGGTGTAGTGCCAAGGCAAAAAGGAAGGGGCCTAAAGGGCCCCCTGCTGAACCCCCGTAGTGGCCCCTATACAATAATTACCAACATATAACCTAGCTGGTTGGGCATATAAGAACTGGACCCACAAATAGATAGACGGACAATGCTGAAAAACCTTTTGAAGAAGGGCAGTGCAGCCAATCATGTTGAACGCGTTTGAAAAATCCACAGTGGGCATAGCCAAATAACCGTCTTCATGGAATGAGATAAGAAACACGTTCGCACCGTGGAGCACCGCCTCTGCCCCATTAGGAGTCCCCACCCCGAATTGGAAGTCCCCCAGATACTCAACCATTTCCTTACCAACCTTCCTCATAGCCACTTTAGATACAAGTTTGCGCCAAATGACCCCTATTGCAATGGGTCGGATCTCGTTATCAGGTTTCAGAAGAGGTGTTAGAGGGGCCGTAGCAATAAATTCAGCAAGTACCCTAGGACACAACCCCTAGCCATAAGTTGATGACTTCAGTAATAGATGAGAGCAACCCCGTTGAACCACATACCCCTCTCCACTAAGGGCGTCCAACAGATGTTGGGCCCTCAACCTATCCCTCCCGCAGGAAGTCCCTTTAGGGAAAGATCGGAGGCATCAAAGCACACAGTCCTCATCCACAATAAGCACGGGCATGATGTCGGAGTTAGAGGGCAAGGACGGAGGAGGCAGCACCGGATGTTTATCAATGAGGGCTTTCATGGTAGAATCCCCAAAAGGAGCAATGCCACTAGAACACAACACCTTGACAACAGTTGTGAAATGACTGTCCCTTACTTTCCGGAGGCATTGTTTGACACTAGGGCTCTTTTCAGTAGCCTCACTCACCCTTGCTTCCTGCTTGCTTTCCGGAGGCATTGTTTGACATTGGGGCTCTTTGACATTGTTTGACATTGGGGCTCTTTTCAGTAGCCTCACTCCCCCTTAAATAACAAAAAACATAAACATAATTCATTAAATATTTAAACATTAATGAAAATACATAAAAACATAAAAAATAAATCTTAAAGCTCGCGCATGAGGTGTCACACTGTCACGCCTGGATATGGTCAAATGTGTCGCGGTAACGACCCGCATAGGTTGCATGGGTCATCTCCACAGCAATCCCCTCCCCAATGCCCGGGTGGCAGCTCATTGTGCGCTCGTACAATGTCGTCCACCGATCACACTTGACGTTTAGATCGGCCTATTTTCTTTGCAGACTCTCGATTGTGCAGGCACTTGGGCCGACCTGTTGATTGAAGTCACCAAAAACACGGTCCCAGAACCATGTGTCCCTGGAACCCGACCATTGGCGACGTTGGCGCTGCAAGGATGGGTCGTTTTGTACGTCTTTGATGCACACAATCAGGGCGATTTCTTCGTTTTCTGTCCAACGGGTCATTTTGATGTTGTGTGGTGGGGGTGTTATTGATATTGTGTTGATTTGAATTGTGTTTTCACCACCGTCGTATGGTGGTTTATATAGTAAAAAATCCAATCGTATTGAATGTAAAATTAAAGATAATCTGACGGTTAGATTAGACCGATATTAATGGAAATAAATATTTTTGACCGTGTTGGCTGCAAACGGTTGAAATTAAATCGTGCTGACGGTTTGGTGATAAATCCGTGTGAATTTAAAAAAAAGTTATATTTGTATTTAAATGAAAAAAAATCAGTGGAATGTTGCCTCCAAAAAAGTGTTTCAGAAAAGTAAATCAATGAAGTGATGTGACAAGACATGATTGGTTAAAATCGGTGAAGTGAAAAGATTTTCCTACAAGTGCCCCTTCCCCCGTAAGAAGGAATTAATATATGAGATTAGAGTAAGTGGTGTGTTCTCGGTGATTTAATCGGGGAGGTGAGGTGGCAGTGACCCTAGAAAGGGAACAACCCCCCATCCCGTTTTCATTTCAGTAGCCATGGGAATTTTCCCCTCCCTCCCCGAGTTCATTTATTGACTGTTGCACAATTCCTTTGTTAAAGAAAATAATAAAAAAATAGAAAGGGGAAACCATGTCCTTGGTTTGGTGGAAGGGAAGAGAAAAGTGACGTGGGGCTAATGTGGACTTGAAGGAAGAAGGGTGCAGGGGAAACCACACCCCATAGCTTTAGAATTAAAGATATGGGTTAGGATTTTATCAATGAAGTGTGTTTATTGTAGGATACTTTTTGGTAGGTAAATCGATTACATTTGGTGGTATAACACAGTTTTCTTTTTCAGATTTGGATTTAACTAGTGGTAATCGAGGCGGCGCGTTGCGCCTAGGTTAAACCGGTATCTAATTCTGTGTATGTAACTCACAACAGTGGAAGGATGACGCAATTCCATTTATTATTACAACAGCCTTTCTTTTAATTTTCCAGTGTTTGTTAATGGTGTATAAGTTGCAAGAATATTGGCTTTCGGATCTGATGTAACGAACCAATAATTAACGGAGTTGAATAGTAACTTGCCGGCCTCGAATAGTTACTTGACGGAGTTGGATAGTATTTTACGGAGTTGAGTTGTATTGAGTAGTAACATGACAAAATTGAGTAATACCCTAACGGAGTTAAGTAAAGAAAATTTAAAAAACATTGTTAAATAGTAACTTAACGGAGGAAAAAACGGAGTTGCGGAAAAAAATAATTTTAAAGAACAGAGTAAATAGTAACTTGACAGAGTTCAATAGTAACGCCGTTAAGCTAACGGAGTTGAATAGTAGCCTAACGGAGTTGAGTAGTAACCTAACGACGTTGAGTGGAGTTGAATAGTAACTTGACAGCCTTGAATAGTAAATTGACGTAGTTGGATAGTAGTTGACGGAGTTGAGTAACGAAAATGAAAAAAAAAAACATAGCTAAATAGTAAGTAACTTAACAGAGAAAAAAACGGAGTTGCGGGAAAATTTTTTTAAAAAATAGATTAAATAGTAGCTTGACGGAGTTAAATACCTAACGTAGTTGAATAGTAACTCCGTTAAGCTAACGGAGTTGAACAGCAGCCTAACGGAGTTGAGTAGTAACCTAACGGCGTTGAGTGGAGTTGAATAGTAAATTGACGGCCTTGAATAGTAAATTGATGGCCTTGAATAGTAACTTTACGGAGTTGGATAGTAGTTGACGTAGTTGAGTTGAGTAGTAACATGACAGAATTGAGTAGTAGCCTGACGAAGTTGAATAGTAACCTAACGGAGTTGAATAGTAACACCGTTAAGCTAAATAGCAACTTAACTGAGTTAAATAGTAACTTAACGAAGTTGCATAGTAACTCCGTTGGTACTATTCATGAGAGTTTGAAAACTAATATATAGCCATATAGGTAATTTAAACGAGTTTGATTCAAGACATAGTTAGGTAAGTGTTTTCATACGAATAATCCTAACATATTTAGAGGGTGTTTGGGATTGCTTATTTAACTTCAAATTTTTTTTTTTTGTCAGGAGTGTTTATTGACTTATGACTTTTTGAAAAGGAGTTTTAAAAAAAAAATGTTTGGATTAGCTTTTGTGATGGGAAAAAGTCAATAAGTTGTTTTTTTAAAAAGTGTTTGGTTTAGTTTATTAGTGTAAAATAACCAAAAGCCATGATTTTTGATTTCTTGAAAACAACTTTTCCACCCTTATTGAAAAGCTAAAATCAAAAGTGTTTTTGGTTTACACAAACAGTTTATTGACTTATTGGCTTTTGAAAAAAGTCAATAAGTTGTTTTGTAACTCAATCCCAAACACCGTCTAGTTTTAAATTTTCTTGAAATTATGTTAGTAAATGAACCAATTCATTGTTATATGATTAAATATATGTTTTTTATGTATTTGTATTTTTTTTAAAAAGTTAAAAGTATTATTATGCAAAAAGATTTAGAAAACATAGTTAAATATCCGCATTCATTTCAAACGTAGATATTCATGTCTTGACATATTCATGTCCTGTCAAGGTTCACACGTCTAGCACATTTTTTTGAGTTTAACATGTTTGGGTTCATAAATACCTTTGGGTATGTATCAAGGTGGATCTTTCAACTTGCCAACCCAGCCCATTTAACACTTCGTAGTGGTATATAGCTAAACAATATTAGCATACAAATTACATTGTTGAAGAAAAAAATCGTTACATTGGTTGAACGAGTCAAGACTCAAGAGGTCTTCAACTTGTACTCAAATAAATAAATCTTCTAAAATGATTTAATAATATCAAGGAAAAAATTACATAAATCGTCCTTTATGTTTACAACGTTTTTCAATGGTTGTTCTTTAACTTCAAAATTGAAGAGAATCGTCTTTTATGTTGTAAAATCTTACAGCTCTCGCCCTCACGTGGTCTGCACATGATGTAAAAAGCATGTTAGGCCTAAATGACGAAAGATGAAAGATTTTACAACATAAAGGATGATTCTCATCAATTTTGAAGTTAAAGGGCAACCACTGAAAAACGTTGTAAACATAAAGGAAGATTTCTGTAATTTTTTCTAATATCAATTTGTGTACCATATACAATATAATAAGGTCGGACCTGGTTCTGTAGCGGTGTTACCGGAAAAGAAACCCACGCGGTCCAAGGATGGCATGGCACGTGGCTACTGTCGGCGTTTCAACGGCGGTGACGTTGCTGTTTGGGCGGCGTCTCGGAACGGCTACTGTCAGTGGTTGCTACGGTGGTGGCCACGATGGTGACTTTGCTGTTCCCACGGCCTCGCCGAAAACTCCGACTTCTATGCGGCGGATTTACGCCATCGAACAGAGATGTGTTTATAAATTGGTGTATGACTTGGTTACCCTGATCCCCTGATCAACCTAGAGAAATTTTTTTGACTGTTATCTAGCATTATTGTTTTCATATGTAATTAGGGTTTAGCAAATTAATTGCAATAACTGATAATCGAATCGTAACCAACATAATCAAACCGATTTCAATCGATAACTGGCACAATCAATGACTATGGTTATGAAATTTCTTTAAGCGACCGAGCGGTTATGGCTATGAAGCTTTGGTTAATTGATATAACCGAAATCGAATCCAACATGTAATGTTAAGTCTATGTAATAGATTTACGTTTTACACTAACCATGCAGGGGTTTTTTACATTACTAGTAACAAAATGATATTGATGTTGTCCTTTTATTTTGATAAAAAAAAAAATTTGGACTTAGAATTAAAGGCTTAAGTAAGATTTCTTATTGAGAAATATTTTTTAAAGGAATCCCAGATTAATAGTTTAAACAAAAAGTATGGTTTTGGTCATCTTATTAAAAAAAAAACCTATAACGTAAGCATAACTCGGGTAAAAAATAAAACATTTCAAATACACGCAGGTAGTTAAAACCTTTAAAAATGTCAGATTTATCATATTTTTGTAATTTGAATTAAAAGAATAGAAGAATAAGGTAAGTTTTTTTACTTGATCGTGTTTTGACATATGTGGAAAGGCAAGCAAGTAAGCAACTACAGCAACACGTGATGAACTCACTGACAATAAAAGGGTACAAACCTCAGTACAAAGAGCTTGCATAACATATGTCAGTTTTAACTTTTTAGACGGTACGTTGTGAGCCGTGAGCGAGCTTCGGTGCGAACAAGGTTTCAGTCCGGTGCTCACCCCCAGCCACAACAGCCGTGGTGTGAGCACACGCGTAGAGCCCCGGCGTTAGCACACGTTGTTGTGCTCGTGTGCGTTAACAGAAGAAAGCGAGCACAGGTTGCGCCGGTGCTCACCCCTGGTCACAACGGGGTCAAGTGAGCATAAGCGATGGGGTTATTTGAGAGTGAAGTCGGTGGCTCGCATTTGCTCGCTCGCGGCCCACAACGGATGGTCTTATAACAAGTGATATAAATTATACTAGACGTTTATAACTTTTTTAAAAGAAAATGAATTTATTATTATATGATTTCCTCACAGATTTGGGAAGCCCGGCCCTGGGTAGAAACACTAACCCCTTGATTCCGGGGATGGATTTTACACAAGAAATCGCTAAAGACAAACTCGACGTTTAGATGATTTAAACGGTCATATGACTGCTAATATTAAAAAAAAAAAAACCATTTTCAAACCTTTAAATACCAATTGGTTTATAAAATCTCTCCACACAAATCATAACATTCTTTCACTTATTTTACGCACATCATCTCCAAAATATAAATAATAATAACCTCTTTCAAATGACAAGGTGTTGGACCGAAGAAGAGGATATGGCCTTGGCTACAGCCTGGGTTGGTGTCCGAGAAGAAACATCGCTTGCTACATAGAGATCGTTTTGGAGTGCAGTCTTCTAACAATTTTGTCAACATATGGGTCAGACTCACCGCAACGTGGTCTTTAAAAATTCATTTCCGATCATTACACACTGATTGAAGCAAATAAAAAAAAACATCAATATAAAGTTCAAATTAGGCAGGAGAAGATGAGAAGAATTTGGAAAGTCAAAACTAGAATGCGAAATATAGTTGCTTTTTGACACGACCAATGTTTTGACCCTCCTCATTAATTTATGTTGCTTGTTTAATTTCGTTCATTAAAATTTAGTTTAGTTTATGAAATTAGAATATCACCCAGCATTCACAACCTATCCATCAAATCTCCTCCATCAAATTACACTAAAAATCACTACTTCACCCCTAAATCTTATCTCTGCTAATTAAAATAATCATGCTTTTATCATTACATTTTCTCTCTCCCCACTCACACCTACTTAAAAAAATATTAAAATATATATAGGGGTGAACAGTAGCTTTTCATATTTAGAGTGGAACAGTGTTTCCACCAAATATTTTATCTCTCCTCCACTCACAACCACTTACACTCACCCCATATAATTTGGTGGAGACACTCACATACATTTGGTGGATGAGATGTGAGTGCTCTTACAATTTAGTTTATTTTTATACTTTTTAGGCCTAAATTGTTATTCATATTTACTTTTGATTGATGTTAGCTAATTTATGTTTAGCTACGCTTATTCGTTTATACTAATTATGAACAAACATAAACGAACAAGAACATGCTATTTTTTTAACGAAGGAAAAGCCCATTCATTGAATTGGTCGTGTTTGATCGTTTGTTCAGTAAAACTTAAACGAACAAACACGGACATGCCCGTTTGTGTTTCATCATCATCATCATACTCAGTTAATCCCACCAATAGCAAAGCTAAGGTAGGGTTTGAGGAGGGTAAGATGTAGACAACCTTACCTCTACCTGTGGGAATAGAGAGGTTGCTTCTAGTGAGACCCTCGACTCGATAATGGTTTTGTATCAAGCCTTGGACATAAGACACATAACACTTGGCAATCGGGACAAGCCCGATTGGTGCATGTAACCCCTTGTCTTTTGGTTATCAACGTCACCACATAATGCATGATTAACCATTTGTCGTTTTTAACTTTTTTTCACGAAATTAGTAAAATAACGTTAAAATTAGTGCAACTTTACTTTTGCCCCCGAGGACCACACATATACATTATATGCGCACAGCCGTAAGCGGGGCTAACCCGTTTGTGTTTGTTTGGTTCATTTAAACTCAAGCTCGGCTTGGATTAAACCTTGGCCGACTCAGTTTAGCTCGATTGTTCAAAGAAGATTACTTTAAAATTGGCCCGAATTTTATTGTATGTTCATTACGTTGAATTACAATTAACATAATTCAATTGGCTATAAAATAAAGAAGCAATAAACGAACAAGCCAACAATCGAGTCATCTTCAACTCAAAATTTAGACCCCAACTCTACTTTAAATTTTAACGAGTCAATTTCAAACGACTTTTAAGCGGTAAAATATTTGAAGTTTGAACAACCGTACCCACACACGACCCTATTAACTTATATAGTTGAAGATAATCAACTTATACTAGTGTCTACCTCGTATGTCGTAAACAATATCAGAGCCTAATCCAAAAGTGTGTGAAGCCTAATCCAAAAGTGTGTGATACTGTGATCTTATAAATCTCAATGTAATAAATTTTGTTTGAACTAATATAAATAAACAATGAGTATATTAAGTTTAACTTTAGATAGTTTTATAATATAATATTTTTTTTATTTTAATAAAAAATATAACTCAATCAAGAAGGTGAATTGGATGAAAAGGCTAAGCTATCAAATAAAGTGGCTTGCAATTTTCATTAGACTAATGACCAAAGCTTTAAGTTCCATATTTAGCAAAATAGTACAAGTAAAGCAACAAAAGATTATTCAAATACTCAACACTACTATGATTAAAATTATAAAAAATACAACCTTTTGTATAGCAGTGTGTACATAGATTCAAAGAGTCAATTATATTTACTTCACATTATAAAGAAAATGTCCTACATAAACATAAACATTGCATACACAAGAACAATGATCACCCTAATCACCTTTTAGTAACAAATTCATATCATAAAATCCCTATAGCAAATTTAACTTTAAAATTTGACAACTCGCGATTATCACGATCCATAGAGTTAAGTTTTCGGTCATATCTGTCAACCTGCTATTGGGTTAGAGGCACACATTCGATCTCTATTTGTAGTTCGCCGCTTTCAACATTTTGCAGCTGTAGAGTAATGTCCTGCTTTGTTTTTGGTAACTCGTCGGTGTTATCATTCTCCAAAGCTTTAGCAGCAGAAACCAAGAGTTTGATATCAATCTCAGCCTCACCCATAAAATCATCCTCTGTGAACTTGTCCTTGTCAAAAACATTCTGCAAGAGGGTAAAAATGTCGTCGACACATAATATTACAATGACACGTGTAGCTGACCCGTTTATGTGAAATGGGTCAAATCAGGCTAAAAAGGTAATATTTTCAAGAAACTTTCATAAACATAACTTTGACTCACCACTATCAAGGGTGGGACATCTTCAGGAATAGACAACATTAACTGCTCATTCCACACAGGATTAAGACTGTTCTTTATAACTCGGGTCTTCACCGACTGCAGTTAGATACAGATCAATTAACGACGCATCAAAAGATGAAAAAAGATTTATGCTAAATTTAGACTTACTTGGTTTCCCAATGAGAGCATAACATAAGGATCACTACTCCTCACATCTCTAATAACAAGGTTAATGCCTCTGACCACATTAACATTTATCAATCCAACAAATTCCACCATACCTGCCTATAAAACAGATATCAGGCATCAGAATTTAACTGAATAAAAATTTCATATACATAAATAGTATATAAAACTACAATTTAAGATTTTACTGCACCAAAATATCCTTGTTCCAGTATAAACATCCCAATGACATTTTGAATTGCCTGTTTTTGTTTAATATATAAATTTTTTTTAGGGGAATCATGTATAAAAACCACTATAAAAAAAAGAAAAAAAAAGAAAAAAAGAGACTACATTAAACTAGCAGAGGCGGGAATTTCGACCCACTTGCTAATTAAAGGGTTGATTTAGGTTATCGTTGGTCTCTAACGGGTCAAGCAGGTAAAGTAAAGAAAACGAGTTAATGGTTCAAAGGTTGAAGGTCTTCCTAATTGTTTTCAATGCTTACCATTATATTCATCAAAAGGAATTATTATTATTATTTTTAGATGAATACATTAGAAATTTGCATTATAAACCATATCACAACTATGAGAATTACATCACAATAGCAGGCAAGCGGGAAACAAGTTGCACCGCCACCCATTTCTGAATAGCAAATCCTAATCGGCTAAACACATACCCCTATCCCTCTGGCACCGAGACATTGAAATAATATAAGAAATGATAATTCTGTGAATGAAGACCCATTTTGAGCTTAAAAAAATGTCATTTTTGAAACCTGTAACCCATACCGTTTATTGTTCCAACTCTAAAGTTAACATAATTAAACTAATTACCGTTGTGTAACTTTTCTTTGCAGGCCTCAGTTCTGCAACATTTCTTTTTCTATTGTTGAGAAATGGTTGACCAATATTCTGTATACACATACTGTTTATATATTTCTTATCCACAACAGAATGTATGCCTGTTGAACTGCAGTGGAAGGCTGCTGGATTGAAAGGGCAAGACAATTGTTCCTCTGTGTTTAAAAATTGTTGCATTACGTACTTTCTCCTGAGTATTATCAATAAAGTTCAGAAACAATGTACAAAATGTATTGCAAGTTTCATTATGACAATTGTTGTTACACGTGGCAATATTGACCTGTTTGCTTATGAGTGAGCTAATTCCAGTCAAGACATGTCCCTAAATGTATCAAACGGGTCAAAAGTTGACCAATGTGCATTGGTAATGCATGAAATCAAAAAGTGTTTTGGGTAAACCTGGCTCGTACTAAAAAATTACCAAATTTGACCCGTTACCCTACCCTCCCACTTTGCCACCTCGTAACACTTGTAGTTCTTGAATTACCTGATAAAATCAGTACGCACGTCTATGGAAGAATCTGGTTGTGGTTTTGTGCAGTTGTTTGGAATGCAATATTCATATTTGAAATTTACTTCATTATTACCACCAATTTTTATCACATTATCAACATCTTCCTCTGTCCACTCATCCAAATTCACCGATAAAATCTGCGACCACAGGTTGAGAGTTGGTTAATAACATTACATTGAATTATGAGTGTTTTGGGTCAATGAGACGCATACAGTATCGTAAATGAGACAAGTAGTGATTACTACACCTTTGATATATGCACTCCAAGGTTTCTATGTACTCCAGAACACTTGATGCATACAAATGCTCCAAGATTTGCAGATCTAGTCACAACCACAAGTGTGAATATTTTTTAATTAGAGCAAATACGCTATCGATTATGCAAAGGGATGCGTAATTAGGAAATATAAATGCACTTACACCCATTTTGGATTTGGAGATCCACAGTCTGCACATAACTCATTACCAGGTTCAGATAAAAAATTTGTGAGTCTCAGATTTGCGCCTGATGAGGAATATCACATTGCAACCAAACCCAAATATATAGTTATATCCAATTAGTTGAGGTTATCCTAAAGTTAATGATATGCAATTTTTCAAATTGAGTGTGAATATTACAATAATAAAATTGAACTAACCAGTAGACGGTGTCTCTTCATCTAACGCCTCGCTATAGTTTTCTTCATCATCTAACTTTAAGAGGTCATAAAGAGAAGCTGCTGCAATAATAATTAAGTGAATGTATCAAGGATCACATGAGAAAAATGAGGTAAGTTTTGGAATAAAGAAAACTAGACATGCAGAAATACTTTGCAGCCAATAAAATAGAAAAATAATGCATGTCAAACGTTCATCTTTCAGTTCTATGACTTCTATCAATAGACAAAATATGGAGTTGGATATTCCATAATTTATTTCTTATATGACGCAGTGTTACCAACAATTTGATAGTCTACAAAGCTAAATGACTCTAACCTGTTGGGAAGTATTAATCAAGAAATTCGTATTAAATCAAAAGTCAACCGAAAAGTCAACAGCAGAAGAAAAGGCGCCAAATATGGAAGCGTTGTGTCGGTTAAGATGAGTCATGTCGGTTAAGTTTAGTAGTTAATTAACCGTCAATTATGTTGTGTTTAAATAGCAACCATATGTATCATTTCATTTGTGTGGAAATATTAACCGAGTCCCTGCACACAATTCTGTTGTGCATACTCAAACACGTTCATCTCGATTGATCCAAGATCCGAAGGGCCTCAACCAGTGTTTTGAAAACCGGACCGGACCGGCCGGTCGGACCGGTCGGACCGGTGTCCGGGGCCTGGACCGGTCCGGTCCGGTTCGGGTGTTTGGACCACCTTGCAACTGAACTGCTTGTGGACCGCTGAACCGGCCGGCCGGACCGGAAAATAAGGGGTCGAACCGTTCTTTTTTTATTATTTTTATTATTTTTTGGGTTTCAATACATTTTTTGACCCGGTTCGTTGGACCGGTCGGGCCGGTTGGACCGGTCGAACCGGTGAACCGCCTGGGGGTCCGGTTCGACGTCCGGTCCGATTCTGAAAACCTTGGCCTCAACATAACACTCTAGGCAAAGCTCACATCATTCTGTCTAAGGAGAGATACTGGGACAGTGGGACATATGATATGTCCCACCTCAAATCCCACCAACGAGCTTATGGCGCTTTGGTTGTGGATAGATTGATAGAAGAGAATGCCACAGTTAATGTGTTTGTGTGTGTAACCTATACCTGGAAGTTTCCACTCGAGCAACCAAAAACAATGGTGTGAGCTCCTTGTAGACAGTATAATATTGGTTGGTATGAGAGCCCAAATATTACAATGACCCGATCGATATACTAATTGACAGAGCAAGCCTTATCGATATAAAACAATGTTTTGTAATACATCCTTGGGTTAAACATCAATTACTTTGTTTCTTTAGTATGTCACATGATAGACCCTCTTAATAACTAAAAAAATACCATTAAAAAAACCCAATTAATAACCCTAAAACCCCAAAACAGCATACATAATATGAATTGCAAAACATAATAAAATAATTATCAACTATGTCATCAATCACATTACCTGGTAAATTTTCGGCATCCGTCCTTTCATTCCTCGCAGACATTCTTCCTCATCAACCGAAATACATATACATGCGCGTAAACATTCGATTTATCAGCATTTTTATCTGCAAATATTCACACACAGGGCCATTAACCACACAACTCTTAAAAAAAATATAGAATTGAAACTCATTGGTGCCTTTTATTTAATTACCTTTCCAAATAACCTCACATCATCAACATTTTGCAACAATATATGGTTTACAACATGTTATATTTCGAGGGACAAAACCGCGATCAATGAATCAAAATATATAAAAAAAATTCCTCGACAAATTTAGAGTTTTTGTTATTGTGTATCGAGATTTTGGATATTAATTCTTTTGTAACATGTGAATTGAAACAAGTGTTGGCAAATATGGACGAAATTAAACTAGGGGCAAAATCTGGATTAACAAACCCTAATTATTGTTAGGTTTTTTTTAAAAAAAAAAAAAAGAACGAGGATTTTTTTTTTGGTTATTGCATTGCATGTTAATGGAATGGAAGTTTTTTTTGGCCGTTGGCTGTCTTCATCCTTGGGAGATTGCAAATATTGCCTTCATGATTTGTCTAATATACAAATGCACCCTTTGTAGTTTAATAAACTACTATTCGCGCCTAAATGTTATCCGAAGGTTGAATCTGATGCCGCAAGTAAGCTAGGAGAGTGCGGGGTGCATGTATGGTTTGGTTTAGTTTATTGTGATTCTACGAGTTTAGAAACCTACTTACTTTTTGGGGGCAGGGTCGCCAGCTTGGAAAAAAAATGTTTTTATTAAATTGTTTTATTAAAAATTCATTAGAATTTTTATTTATATTAAATTTGCATACATAAATCGGATAGATAGATATCGGACAATTAATGGCCCTCAAACCCTAAGTTCTAGCTTCTACATAATCATACATGCTCTTGCAAAGTTTCAGTCTAAGCTTTATTTGATTGTTACATTCGAGTGGACCATCCGAATATTTCATTTAAAAGTGTCACGCACGACTTTCGAATTATCCAAGTATTCGTTTTTCAAAAATTCCCCAAAGATCATAAAGTTTATATCCAGGGCCGGTTTTAACATAAGTAAAATGAAGCTAGGGCTTTAGGCCTCCAAATATTAAGGGCCCCAAATCATCACCGAAACCAGAGGAGTACGACTTCCGGCCGGCTAACTTTTCTTCGTCAGAGATCCAACGTTCCACTCTTGATGTTTTATTTAGTATTTGACCAAGTAAAATAAAGTGAGAAAGGTGAAAAACGTTTAGATCTAAGTTTATATTTTCCTCCATGAGAACTCCGGTAGCGATGAAGAAAAAATTACAGAGGGAGAAGGGAAAGGAACATATGGTTTTACTTAATAATAGAATAATATTTTCTTACCTATCTTTTTAGTTTCCCTATGTAGTATTTGCCGATTATTTTTGTTAAAGTTTCATACTAAATTATTAATATTATTAAAATCTGAATCTGAATATATTAATAAAAATATGAAGGTGTTTCATCCTTATTTTTTTTCGAAGTTTTTGCTTTATATTTTTTATACTTGTCATTTTAATTAAAATTGTTTCTATTTTATTTAATTTTTTACTTTAAGTTTATTAACTTATATAAATTTCAATAATCTGATCTAATTTATTTACATATATTTATTTAAACATGTAATATATATTTTGGTCTTGAACTAGATGTTTATGTGTGTATTGATAAATATAGGGTGGACGGAAATAGTATCGCTTGAGTTATTCAACTTATATATTAACGTTGAAATAGAAATAATATATCAAACAAAAAAATAGAAAATAACATCTTTTATTTTATTTTGATATGCTATTTAGAGAAGTGCAACCGTAAAAGATAATAATAAAAAATAATAAATTTGCTACACTCAAGAAAAATATTTAGTAAAAGGGCCTCTATTTCATTATTCGCTTTAGGCCTCAGAAAACGTTGAGCCGGCCCTGTTTATATCAATGTTATCCTTACTAAAACCTTAATATATATGCCTACTAATTATATTCCATGAAAATACAACCCTTAAATTACACTTTACAAATAATTTCTATCAACTATAAAGCAAGTTTGACGAACTTGAGTATTAACTTCTAACTATGGCACTTAATAGTGTGTGGCTTGGAATTGCGAGTTGGTTGCGAATTCCCCCGGTGTTCTTTTTTTCGGTCCAAGACATTTTACAGATTCATGCTTCTTCTACTTGGACGCCAGTTAAAAAAGTTGCTTTGTATGGTATTCTGGTTATTACATGTTGGAGGATCTGGAAAGCTAGAAACGAAAAGATTTTCCAAGATGATAAGCGAAACGTGGTTCATATTGTCGCAGACATAAAAGCTTTGGGTTACATCTGGTTTTGTAATAGGTATAAAAAGGGTGATATTGGGTGGAAGGATTGGAATAATTTTAATTTTGATGTAATGTAACTTGTGGGTTGTTGGGGATCTCCGTCTTGGAGATTGCCCTTTGTGCTTGTGTTTTAATGAAATTTGCCTTCTAAAAAAAAAACTATGGCACTTAACGTGGAATACGCTTAAGATTGACATACCATACATATCTAACAAAGAGCATATGTTTTTTTATCACTAATTAGAATCACATCTATAAGCCTTAAACCCGATATTAGGATATTAGAATGACAAAGTCTAAAACATAACAAAGACTAAGAAATCATATCATAAGGAACTACCCTTCGAACTATAAACAAAAGAAAGCACGTCATCAAGGTGCATTTGTAATTAGCTTTTGGTGAACACATTGGTGGGCCTAAGGGTAAAAGTATTGGGTCGGTTGCACCTGTAACACTCCAACCGATGACGGAAACATCGGTGTGTTACGTAGTGAAGATTTTTCAAAATCTCATGGTACTAAAGTGTAAATATTTTATTCAATACTTCAAATTAGAATTACAGATATCATCAAATACAAATACTATTTTACACGTTATCTTGATTAAGTTTTTACTAAGTCCACGTGTCCTACATGAAATATATCAACAATCAACCTGAAACATGTATGAAATGATTTTGTCAACATAATAATGTTGGTGAGCATACTTGGTTTGTATACGTATAAAATAAGTTTAAAGAATAGGTTTTACAACTCATTTGTCAAGATCTATCAAGGCATTATGTAGACACGTAGTAAATGAACATGATAAAGTCAAATGAATATGATTCACATAAAGCATCCTAACACGTTTCAAAATGATTTGAGCACCTTAACTATAGTTAAGTCTAGATAACAATTTCGAGTAACAATGTAAGTAAACTACGCTTATGTCAATAGGTGATTTAAATAAGAAAATAAAAAAAGCTATTTTTAATATTAAAATAGATTAAAAACCCTAACCCTTCCTTGCCTCCATCCATCTTATCCTTCTCCTGCCATCTACGCACCACCACCATTCCACCACATCCCAAACCCTAAACCCCCCGTCTCTCTTTCTCATGCAACTACAATCAGAAAAAGCCCCCCCACCCTTCTCTTCCCTGCACATGCACACCCATACCCTCTCACTTCTCTTTCACACACACACACACACACGTTAAATAAGCAGCAAGAAAGAGAAAGGAGGCGGTGGACCTCCTCCACCCACGGCATAACTCCGACGGCACCACCCCTGACCACACAATCCACAACCCACACTTACCACACTCTAGAGAGAGAAAGATAGGGTCGAGCAAAAGGAAGAGAAAAGTAGATGGGAGAGATAAAGGCGGATGAGAGAAGGTCACCGGTGCCGGCGTTGCCAGTTCTGCTCCGGTGATGATGATGAGGCGACTCGCGATGGTGATTTATCCGGCAATAAAGGTAAACCTCCAAACCCACCCCTATGTCCTATATAATATTTGTTATGGATATGGCTGATTGTTATGGAAGGTAGTGACGACTGAGGGATATTGTTGTGGTTTGGATCCAAAAGATGGAAAACATAGCAGTGAATGTTGATACGGGTCGGAGGCGGTTTCCAAAGGTGGTCACGATGATGATTGATCAGTCATTAGTTGATTTCTTGCATAAGGTTCATAAGCTTGGCTAGCCTGTCTTTGATCTCCGGCTCGACCGACAAGTGAAATATTGTTTTCTAAACTTTTTTTAATATTTAATCAAATTTAAAAAATAAAAGCTAAAAGTTGAACATATAATAAAAAAAAACCGAAATCGTTGTGGCCATACCAATTCTAGTCTTCTAGATCTTATTTTTTTTAAAAGGATATAAGGTTTGAATTAAGGTTTTTATTTTATTTATTTTATTTATGGATTCTTTTGGTGTTTTTGTTATATGTGATGACTTTTTGAATAGTTGCAGCTTAATTAAGTGATTATTTAGGTGATTAGTGATTAGGTTTTAGGTTAGGGAATATAGGAGTTATTACTGATTAGAATGCTATGGAAATGCAGTGATTGCGTGTGGGATTAGAGAGATGTGATTATCTATATTTTATCTTATTAAGGAGGAGTGATGTACAACATGGTAATTTGCATTTCTATACAACTTAACAAGCAATATGTACAACATATTTAAGAAAAAAAATTAAGGGTTTTTTTTTGGCATAGTTGTGACAATTAAGACACTTAGGAGGGTAGATTAGTAAATTTAACATAATCCAATACCTCGCATCCTAAAATCTTATCCCAATTATGCCCTTATGTCCAACTTTTAAAACACAAAATACAACCTAACCTATGATGCATCTTAAATGTGAGACCTTTCAACCACTCATCTATATTATTATATATACTTCATTATAATCAATTTCTTGAATGCTAATAGTCTTTTCATAACCCCAAACAAAATCTTAGAGCTAATTTCATGTTTTGAAACATTGTTTTGTCCAAAAAATGTATGTGTTCATTAGATGAGAAGAGAAAAAATCAATGAGAAGTTAAGACGCTTACAAGATATGGTTCCCGGATGCTACAAAGTATAAAGATATGAGTTAATCTTTATATACATATATACATTTTTTTTCTACTTGTTCATATGTTCTTTGACAATTACAAAAATTTATCTTCATAATATATCATTGTTTTGCTCCATTTAAATTTAGTTATTTGCTATAGACAATGGGAGTGCCAGTGATGTTGGATATAATCAACTATGTTGGATCGTTGCAGAATCAAATTGAGGTAATTTAATTGTGCAACTAACAATTAAAACAATAAACAAACAATATTCATAATTAGTGATGAGAAAATATTTTTCAAAATTAATTAGTACATTTTTTCTCTTCTTTGTGCATTTTTAGTTTCTCTCCATGAAGCTTTCAGAAGCCAGCATTTTCTATGACGTATTGATCTCAACTCTACTAAATTGGATGATATGGCCCCTATGAAGGTGACTGACGTGTGCGTAACTATACATATTTTACAATGGATTTTAACACACGTTTTTGCTTTAATATTTATAAAAATGGTTTCGACCTTCATATTAAAACACACACACTAGGGCAAGTGTACCCTGTCATATATGTAGTAAGTACAGATAAGAACCAAGTATCGATCCATGGACGCGCGCGGAGCAATGGTACTAAAACTCTATCCCCGATTCACCAGTAAGTAAAAGATAAGTCTGAGTTTTGTTTAAGACTAAATTAATTCTAAAACATGTAAATAACTTAACTACGACTCCAAATAGAAAATATAACTATATAAGCTATAATACGCCAATCCTAGCATGTCATCTATATAAGAAATAAAGGCGTGATCAACATTCCCATTTTCCGACAGTTAGTGTCCCTTTCGGGCATCCTAACATGACAACTATACAGAAAGCTAACACGAATACACACGTTAACCGCTTCAAGTCGTTTATTAGCGAGCAGCTGATATGATCTCACGCAGATCTTCTAAAGATAAGTTAGTCATCCGTTAAGAGTTTTCTAACCTCACTAATTCAGGGAAGCGATACCGAATACACAACACAGCCACCTAAACTAGCATAAAGTAGAGCATTTCACAACCTATTCCATTTTACCAACTTTGAACCCAGATCTACTAAGATCGCTATTTTTACCAAAATAACTACCAAAGATCATTAACCGTGTCAAAGACTAGTAACGACACCATTAGGCTTTTTAAACCCTTTTACGTGCCGGTAAGCATTTTTAACCGTTATTCGACTGACTTTAACCAAACCAATACCCGGTTACAGTTTCATGGCATAAACTATTTAACAAGTTAACTAGTCTACTACCGGACGATTAAACGGACGGTTTTTCAACATTTATCCGCCTAACACATTCGACAATCGCTAAAGTCATTCAAATACAGCTACAAATCCATCAACAACGAAACAAGGTTGCGCTATGATCATCAAGATCTAAACATGAAAAACGCCAAATTCATACAAGACATGATTAACTATACAAACGATAGTTTAACATACTACATACTAGTGTTCTTGCCCGTAGGCGTACGATTAACTAAATAAACATCACAAACAAGCCAAAATATTCAGATTTGAACTACTTAAAAGTTTATAGATCAAACCATAAATCTTGAATGTGAAGGATCGGATGATGATGGTTGGATCGGACGGCGTCCCGGGCTTGTTCCACGCTTGTGCAACACTTCGTTAGCCCAGAAAATCGCCTCAGAACCTCTCTAGGATACCCAATTTCACCCAATGTCTGATCAGTAAGTTTTGCTCTGTTTTTATACAAGTTTTGATTTTGTGCACGGCCGTGCACATAAAGTGCACGGCCGTGCACTTTAACTTTTGATGTGACAGGCAAGTGGGCAATTGGTTCCTGAAAATATCTTGAGTTGCGCACGGCCGTGCAACAGGGGTGCACGGCCATGCAGGTCTAGTGGTGTCCGGGTACAAGGTGTGCACTGGCTGGTGCACTGGCAGTGCAGCCGAGGAACTGGGTCGCACGGGCATGTGCACGGGAGTGCTGATCAAGGTGCCCGGGAATCTGATGTGCACTAGCAGCTGCGCTGCCGTGCCACATGAGCTCGCACGGCCGTGCGCTTGGGGGTGCACGGCCGTGCACATCTTCCAGATTTGCCTGATTGTGCAGCAACTGTCCGTTTAGTCCAGATTTTGTCTGATTTCTTCGACTTTGTCTTTGGGGCGTCGTTTAAGACCTGCAATAAATATATGAAGCGGTTAAGTACCGAATTCGTGCAATTATGGTCGAAAACGCGTAATTTGGGAGTTTAATCGGGGATTTATATATGTATAATTTAACGTATATCAAACCTCCCCACACTTGAACTTTGCTTGTCCTCAAGCAAACAACTAAACAGAAATAAACGAAAAATATAACCTGTACAGACGATAATAGTCAAGCCAACAAAGATATATAAAAACAGGTGATAAAATAACTAAAAAGCAACGACTCACTTCCGATCTATAAGCACGCAAACCCGTACACGACTCACAATGTTCACACACACTCGGTTTTATTTATGATACATACGTGTAATGTGTATGTGTAAATCGCTCCACTGCCAAGACAATGAATCGTGCAATATCATAAGCTTGTCAAAAGATCTAATCTTCACCAACTAACGTGTGAAAAAGCACAAATCAAGAGGTCTTATAAGGGTTGTAATATTAGGCAAAGGTAAGGGTGCGAAGGGATATTTACAGTGACGAAACGGGATTTATATATGTATAATTTAACGTATATCAAACCTCCCCACACTTGAACTTTGCTTGTCCTCAAGCAAACAACTAAACAGAAATAAACGAAAAATATAACCTGTGCAGACGATAATAGTCAAGCCAACAAAGATATATAAAAACAGGTGATAAAATAACTAAAAAGCAACGACTCACTTCCGATCTATAAGCACGCAAACCCGTACACGACTCACAATGTTCACACACACTCGGTTTTATTTATGATACATACGTGTAATGTGTATGTGTAAATCGCTCCACTGCCAAGACAATGAATCGTGCAATATCATAAGCTTGTCAAAAGATCTAATCTTCACCAACTAACGTGTGAAAAAGCACAAATCAAGAGGTCTTATAAGGGTTGTAATATTAGGCAAAGGTAAGGGTGCGAAAGGGATATTTATAGTGACGAAACGGCTAAAACTCGGCGGTTAAGTCTAACTAAACAGAAACAAACACAACTATACAAAACACACGCGAATATACGCGATTTTTATTTAAATCGAGCTAAACATATATAACTTCTAACTTTATAGCCCTGAAAACTGCTCGAACACTGCTAATTCACCCTATTTTAGGGTATACTATTTTTCTGGATTTTTCTGATTTTTTTTTCTTTTTCTTCTTTTTTTTTTCTTTTTTTTTCTTTTTAATAACAAGCTTACAATACTGAATATAACTGAAAACTATAACGAGAATATACACAAAACACGGGATCTAAAAGCCCGAACATGAATTATAACACAAAACGAGTCAAACAATAACCTAAACCGAGTTCCAACACAAAATGTTTAAAAGAAAAAGGCTAAATTTGGTTTACTGGTGAAATGGTGGGTTAAGTAAGAAAAAACACGGATATAGGCTCAACATGGTTAACTAGTGGATAACATTTGGGGTGCGGGAAACAGATAAAACGAAAAGAAAAGGCTAAAACAAAAGGGTATCCTAAATGCCTCAATCATATTCATACAGTCTCACACGTTTCTGATCTAAACAAGTATGCTAATGACAAGTTCTAAATTACACGAAACATCCGGCTCACTCGAAAGCATGTCAAAGAAATGAAAATCTATTCTAAGGCTCAAATGCTCACGTAACCGGAAGGAAATGGGTGCAAGTGTACGAATTTAACATGCTCGTATCTCGTCTGTTTGTCGCGCCTCAAGTTATTTTTATTTAAAATTAGTTAGGCTTGATGTTTATATGAGTATATATATACATATATGTACTTTAAAAGGTTTTTTTTTTTTTTTTAAGATATATATATACAAGAGGACAAACAAGATATAATCCCTCCCCACACTTGAAACTCACATTGTCCCCAATGTGACAATAGAAAGCGTTTATGAATTAGCTATCTATAACGTGAAAAAGGAGAATAATACTCCCCTCGTGTCGAAGAAACAGTGGAGTAATGAACGGCAAGAGCATCGACAACGGTGCTCGCCAGTTACCTGCAAAGTCAACATTCTTGACACAGCAAACACATCAAACCCACTCATCATCATCACAAACATAAACAAACTAAATTAAATTTTTAAATACTGAAATCAAAGTACAATACAAACCGAAATGTTCAAAATAAAAGTACTGAAAGCAGATAAAAATAAAATACTAACAAACGCTGGAAATGCAGTGGAATCGGCTACTGGTCATCCCCGTCCCTGTGGTGGTGACCGGAGCTGCCTGGTCGCCACGTGGTGCTCCATATGGGAACGAGGGCGGGTTCCTGAAGGAACCCGGATGAACCGACTCCAAGCCGGCAAAAAGGTACAAAAACAAAGTCGTGGGCCATCTGATTCTAGTTAACCTGCACGGCCGTGCACCTGAGGTGCACGGTCGTGCGGGTCTGTTTGGTTTGCAGGTCAGAGGCTGCCTGCCTTGTGCACTGGCAGTGCAACCTTAGTTTCTCGGCACGCACAGTCATGCACCTAAGTCGCACGGCCGTGCAGGTCAGTTCAGCTCGGTGATTCCGAGCTGCACTGCCAGTGCCTGGTCTGGTGCACCTCAATCCGCACGGTCATGCATTTTAGGTGCACTCCCGTGCACGCCCTGCAGATTTTCAAAAATTTTCAACCAAAATCACCCAAATCTTCTACATTTATTAATAAAACTTATAAAACAACAGATTTAGGTAGGGAAGTGCACGGGTTCAACAATATTAACAAAAATCTAACATACTTTAAACAAAAACTAACAAGATTCTTGGGTTTATTAAAGGTTTATGAAGAAACCCCCAAATCTTTAGCCTAGAGAACATAAAACACACGGATCAAAACTAAAAACCATGTAAAAGATGTGCAATATTATGAAGGGGATCATACCTTGAAGGATTAGCAAGTGAGGAGTGAAGAATCTAGACCAAAAGATGATGTTCTCGGCCAGGTGGAATGAGGGTGCAGCCGGGTGTGCAAGGGTTAGGGTTATGTTTTAGAAGTTAAAAATGCTTATATAGGCCCATTTCTGGGCTAGTTTTTTTTTTTTTTTTTTTTTTTTTTTTTTGGCCCGCACGGTCAGCTGCACGGTAGTGCGCTTGACCGTGCAACCTCCTTGCACTAGCCCTTGCACCCCAGTGCTGATCAGGCATGCTGAACAGCTCGTCTCGCACGGCCGTGCGACCTTTGTGCACGACCGTGCGACCTTTGTGCACGACCGTGCACAAGCTCTGCACTACCACTTGCATTCCAGTGCTGATCAGGCATGCTGATCAGCTCGGGCTGCACGGCCGTGAACAAAGGTCGCACGGCCGTGCACAACATGCAGACTTGCAGAATTGCAGCCTGCAGCTGCATTTTTCCGCGCAGCGGCCCTCTTTTGTCTGAAAACATCATTTTAAGTAAATATAACCTGTTTGTAGACCCTTTTCGCTCCATTGCTCATTCCCGCTCCGCTCAAAACCGGTACGAACCTGCACAAGACTCGAAAAAACGTTAAACTACGAAATTTAAAATAAACAAAGAAATATTAACCCTATTTACATATTTACCCTTTGGCGCGCCCATACACGCCGCGCTAATTTTATTAACGAGTCGCTAGCTAGACTCACTTCCCCACGCTTCTCTAGGCGCGCGGAGCATGGAGTTCAAGTACCTCCACAGTCGGGTCAACCGGTCCATCAATGTAAGCTTTTAACCGATGACCGTTGACTTTTAAACTTAGTCCATTTTGATTTATGGACTCGTCCATATGGACTTTAAATTTCTTGGAATGGTCGTTTTCATAAAAGACTTTCTTTAAGATCGCTTTCGCCCGAATGGAGATTGAGTACGGGCGAGAAGATCGATCGAGCAATGAAGAAACATCGGCCATCCCCACACTTAAACTGACGCAATGTACGAAATAATTACAGAAGAAATAATTACAGACTCGATTTAAGAAAAATGGAAGAGATATACACAAATCAATATACCAAAAACTATACAATAAACTTAAATTATAATAATATATAAAATATGAAAATATACAATATTTTCAGCGAGATCTGAGTCGCTCGCGCATCGCGAAGAAGTATAGACCGCTTCTCGCGTGGCGCAAGTGACTACAATGACTCAAGGCGCTCGCGCGTTGCAACAAGATAAAGACCGTCTTTTTGCTTGCGCGAAAACAACCCTTTTTCACCGAAAAATAATATAACGGAAGTTGATGGATAGAAACCATGATGGATGCCAATGAAATGAGTTAAAAACGGAAGATAGCGGCTATTCACGTTACACGAAGGACTCTGGTGATCCTGTTCGCGTATCGCGAACAATAAAAGATAAAACCCGGGGTAATTAGGAACTCGCTAAAGGCGGAACCATAAGCCCAGCTTCTTTGCGAATCGCAAGGGAGCATTTTTCACAGAAAATTATTTTTATTAAAACCACTTATATATTAAATAAATTTCCCAGTTTTTCTTAACCCAAACCTTTTATAAAAGCATCCGTACTATCAAATTCAAACGTAACATACCCAGACTTCCATTAATATTTACATAAAAACTATAAATACATAAAAATTAAAATTATATAAACAGATAAACATATGAACACATGGTCAATAAATAAAGAATTTAACTTTTTAAATCTAAAAATTAAAAATTAGTCCGAATCCGGACAAATAAATCAAATAATGAATCAATCAAATTCATAGACAAACCAATAAATCCAATATTTAACAAATTAAATCTATCAACATCCTAATGAATGAATAATAATCAATTCAATCCAATAAGCAAAAAAAAAAAAATGAACAAATATATATGCAAACCTACGAACCAATCTAAAATCAATCCAATATATCAACAGACAGATAAATCTAATAAAAAATCAATGAATCATATACGCAATTAACTGAATGAAATAAAGAATCAACAAAGTATAAACAAGTATTCACAAGCATGTACACTGGTAAAAAGTTGACTCGGTTCGTTCCTAAAGCTCGTCGCGTCCCCGGCAACGGCGCCAAAAACTTGACGTGTGCGTAACTATACATATTTTACAATGGATTTTAACACACGTTTTTGCTTTAATATTTATAAAAATGGTTTCGACCTTCATATTAAAACACACACACTAGGGCAAGTGTACCCTGTCATATATGTAGTAAGTACAGATAAGAACCAAGTATCGATCCATGGACGCGCGCGGAGCAATGGTACTAAAACTCTATCCCCGATTCACCAGTAAGTAAAAGATAAGTCTGAGTTTTGTTTAAGACTAAATTAATTCTAAAACATGTAAATAACTTAACTACGACTCCAAATAGAAAATATAACTATATAAGCTATAATACGCCAATCCTAGCATGTCATCTATATAAGAAATAAAGGCGTGATCAACATTCCCATTTTCCGACAGTTAGTGTCCCTTTCGGGCATCCTAACATGACAACTATACAGAAAGCTAACACGAATACACACGTTAACCGCTTCAAGTCGTTTATTAGCGAGCAGCTGATATGATCTCACGCAGATCTTCTAAAGATAAGTTAGTCATCCGTTAAGAGTTTTCTAACCTCACTAATTCAGGGAAGCGATACCGAATACACAACACAGCCACCTAAACTAGCATAAAGTAGAGCATTTCACAACCTATTCCATTTTACCAACTTTGAACCCAGATCTACTAAGATCGCTATTTTTACCAAAATAACTACCAAAGATCATTAACCGTGTCAAAGACTAGTAACGACACCATTAGGCTTTTTAAACCCTTTTACGTGCCGGTAAGCATTTTTAACCGTTATTCGACTGACTTTAACCAAACCAATACCCGGTTACAGTTTCATGGCATAAACTATTTAACAAGTTAACTAGTCTACTACCGGACGATTAAACGGACGGTTTTTCAACATTTATCCGCCTAACACATTCGACAATCGCTAAAGTCATTCAAATACAGCTACAAATCCATCAACAACGAAACAAGGTTGCGCTATGATCATCAAGATCTAAACATGAAAAACGCCAAATTCATACAAGACATGATTAACTATACAAACGATAGTTTAACATACTACATACTAGTGTTCTTGCCCGTAGGCGTACGATTAACTAAATAAACATCACAAACAAGCCAAAATATTCAGATTTGAACTACTTAAAAGTTTATAGATCAAACCATAAATCTTGAATGTGAAGGATCGGATGATGATGGTTGGATCGGACGGCGTCCCGGGCTTGTTCCACGCTTGTGCAACACTTCGTTAGCCCAGAAAATCGCCTCAGAACCTCTCTAGGATACCCAATTTCACCCAATGTCTGATCAGTAAGTTTTGCTCTGTTTTTATACAAGTTTTGATTTTGTGCACGGCCGTGCACATAAAGTGCACGGCCGTGCACTTTAACTTTTGATGTGACAGGCAAGTGGGCAATTGGTTCCTGAAAATATCTTGAGTTGCGCACGGCCGTGCAACAGGGGTGCACGGCCATGCAGGTCTAGTGGTGTCCGGGTACAAGGTGTGCACTGGCTGGTGCACTGGCAGTGCAGCCGAGGAACTGGGTCGCACGGGCATGTGCACGGGAGTGCTGATCAAGGTGCCCGGGAATCTGATGTGCACTAGCAGCTGCGCTGCCGTGCCACATGAGCTCGCACGGCCGTGCGCTTGGGGGTGCACGGCCGTGCACATCTTCCAGATTTGCCTGATTGTGCAGCAACTGTCCGTTTAGTCCAGATTTTGTCTGATTTCTTCGACTTTTTCTTTGGGGCGTCGTTTAAGACCTGCAATAAATATATGAAGCGGTTAAGTACCGAATTCGTGCAATTATGGTCGAAAACGCGTAATTTGGGAGTTTAATCGGGGATTTATATATGTATAATTTAACGTATATCAGTGACAGATGGCTTTCCTAACTATCCTTGCTAAGAAGTTGTGTATCTTGAATCATATATATTGTTAACTAAATAAAACGGACAAAATTATAAATATAACATTCTAGATTTGCTAATACGTTTCTAATATATTATAAATATTACTTCCACTTACTATATGGGATGAAAACTGATGTTGCAGGGAACAAATGGACATGAAGGACAGATGATGGAGAGGATGGTTGGAGAAGGGCATGGAGCCTTTCCTCAATTTCAATCAACATGGTATCGAGGAACGCCATGAAATAGGTAACTCTATAAATCTATATATGCATGCTCAAATATAACTTTATACGTAAATTATATTTGTTCTAAGACTTTTAAGGTATTTGTTGATCTATTTAATGTTCTTGTTAAACGTTGTATGAAGTGTGGTTCACAATATTATTTTGCTTTCGGCAATTGTATATTGTTTAAGTTCTAATTCTAATTATTAAAATAAATTAAACACCAGCATAAAGAGAAAACAAAAACTTAACTGTGTGTTAATTACTTATGTTATTTGTGTTAAGAAATAAGAAATCGAAAAGCCATAAATTCACGTTCACACTAATGAATCAACCTGAATCTTTATCTTCTATATACTATATTATAAAGCATCAGTGAAGGATACCCGCAAAATTTAAGTAAATACAACCTCTATTGCTTATAGTACAATGCTTATTGAAGTCATTTACGGGGTAAAATTGTCTTTCTACCTAAATATTAAATTGTTGAAGAAATTAATTTAAAACAACATTTTAGTTAGGGTTGACAAATCGTGTCTCAACAGGTTTAGCAGGTCTTTGACGACGCGAACAACACAGGTTCTAAACATGAACACGACTCGTTTAACTACTTTATGTCCCATGTTTATAACACAGTTATACGTTTTATGTACCAAAAAGAGAAATGATGAATCTTTGCCTCTTAATTCTAATTATTTAAAAAAAGTAAAAAATGACATAGTATACTTTTCAGTTAACAAGTCTAACTGTGTATTGTACAAGTTACCCATTACCAGCCCTACTTTTAGAAAGTCAACCTTTAGTTTAACAAGTCTAATCATGGCTAGTAAACCTTTCAATTAAAGAGAATGATTTCGCAAGCTCAAAGTAACTTTAACTCAAAAAATACATCTACAGATCAACCAAAGATCCCAAGGATCCGACCAATAACTTTCATTATCAACTATACATTACCTTCACAGGAAATGCCATTCCTACGATGAATCTAACTATGCTTTCTTCCCAACACTAGGTTATTTGCCCGTGTAACACACGGGTATAATAAATAAAATTTATATAGAATTTAAATATATAGTAACTAAGATTACATATTAATGTAAATTATTGAAATTTTTTAATATATAATATAATTCCTAAGAAAAAAAATCACAAATCTCTAAATATCTCTTTGTATACAACATTGGTTGTTTTATTTGTTAACATTGCTAATTTGCTATATCTATCTAATATTAATAATTTAACACTGACTTTGCTTTTTACTCTTTATAACGTGATGCACAATTAGCCATAAGCGAAAACATGGTATTTCAAATACAAAGCAATTATAGATAGCGATTGTCTTTGTCTTTTGCTTATCGTCATCGTGAGTCATACAGATAAAGGTTTTTTTTGAAATCGGAACATAATTTTCTTATTAAAGTTTAACAAAAAATAAGACATTCAGTTAAAAAATTATAGTTTTCGAAAGTGATAATAAAATGCGGTAAATAACCTAAACATAAATAATTGTTTGAAATTATAACATAACTAAGAAATAAGTCAAATCTGAAAACATTTTATTATTGTGTCAGTAATCAACAAAGAAGTAAATTGTTACAAACTAACCCTCTGTAACACACATAACAACATAAAAATATCGTAACTTAAAGTTGAGAGAGATATAAAAAAATCTAAAGTTAATTGGAAATATCTTAAACTTTTAGCAATTATTAAATCACAAATGTAAAGAGTTTAGTATTCTGAAATTTAAGAACAATAACTTTTAATTCACAAGAATGTTAAAAATGAATCAAGCTAATTAAGAGCATGTTTGGCTCTCCATTTTTCTTTCTCCTTTCTCCTTCTTCTACCTCCTTTTCTCCTTAATCCTAAAAGTAAAAATTTCTATCTTATGACTTTTCTCGTCTTTTCTCATTTTCAAAGCACAAAATCTTCCAAAAGCTCATTTTCAAACAATTACCCAAACACTTTGTTTTAACTTTTGACTTCTTGAAGAAGTTATAAGTCAAAAGGAGGTGAGGAAATGGAGAGCCAAACATGCTCTAAGTATTCAACTATGTACAAATTAAATTTATATTTTTAAATTGTTATCCCAAAGTTTCTGATTTATTTCGCAGTTAAAATTATTTAATTTTGAACAGTCATATTTTGATTAGATGAATTGATGGAGGTAATTTGAACTATTTAAATTTAGTTTGACTTTAAAGTTTGAAAATTTAATTTTGTAATTTTAAAGTATGATAAATATTTTTTGGTTTATAATTATAAATAGTTTTTAGAAATGATTAACTATATTTGATGAGATTGAATATGTAAAAATGTTTGTCTTCTAATATTTTTATATTGATTAATAAAAACAATTATGAAAATAATTTAAATACTAATTGAATGACATTTATTGTTTTGAATAATTAATGTAAGACTTCATTAGGGAGTGGCATGTGTCTCTTATATGTTTTCTTTTATTAGATAGTGTAGATGTAGATGTAGATGTAGATGTAGATTACATATCGCAAAATGACAAGCCTACCCCTAATTTAACGCCAGTTTTTAACTGAGTTAGTGAAATTGACAAAAATAGCAAGAAAATTCAAACATCAGGGGTTCCATTGCAAAAAAAACCTTTTTAGACTGAAGCAGCAAACTGGATCAAACCTCAGGGACAAAATTGACATTTAACTCAAAAAGAAAGGATGGAATCCAAAATATTTCTCAAAGTGAAAGGGTTAATGGTGCAACATTATCATGTAAATAGCTTTTAGGGTTTAGACTTCGAATATTATTATTATATATAACGCAGCCACCTCTCATCATCGACAGCTACAATCCCATTCCACTTCGCCGTTGACCGGAAACCACCACAAATCTTCACCGGCGGTCTGTTATTTCGGTCTCTGAGCTTAACGACGGTGTGTTTTCACTTAATTGCATTATTATATCGATCGTAGTTTCGTAATTTTACTCTTTATTATACCTAACTCAAAATTTGATTGCAGTTGAAAGGTGAAGATATGGCTGGAAAAGGAGATAAGCCTGCTAAGCAAGATAAATCAGCTGCTGCTTCTAAATCCAGCAGTGAGTGTTTATTTTAATTTTGTTGCTAAATTTGTGGTTAAGACGAGGTTATTATGTTACACACTGTGAATTTGTATGATTTGGATGATATGATAGATAACGGAGATGTTTAGATGTTAAGTTCAAAACTATTGAGGATTGGATTTTTTTAATGAATTTGTTAAAAACTTTGATTAGTAAGGCGTAGGTTATCTATTTCAGCTTAGTTTTTTTTTTTTGTCATTAATAGTTACATAATGAGTGCTAGTTTAGTTTGTGTTTCTATGGATGGATGCGTTGACTTTTGGTTAATGTGTTGGAAAAGATGTGTAGGATGATAAATTAGGGTTTGATACGAAAGCGTAGTTGTTAGTTTTGAGGTAGATGTGAAATTGTCGAAGTTTCAGGAACAATTTGATTGGTGCATTACCTCTGTAATTTATCATTTTATCCGTCAAATAGCCAGATTTTGTTTTAGTGTGTCAGAGCATTCACATCATGGGCATCAAATATATGTGAGTGTGTTCATCAAATTATATGGGGTGAGTGTAAGTGGTTATGAGTGAAGGATATAGAGAATATTTGGTGGAAGCACTTTTACCCCTAAATATGAAAAGTTACTGTTCACCCCTAAACATATTTTAATATTTTTAGAAGTGGTTGTGAGTGAGGAGAGAGAAAATATAATGATAAAAGTATGAAAAAATATTATTATTTTAATTAGGAGAGAGAAGATTTAGAGGTGGAGTAGTAATTTTTAATGTAATTTGATGGATGAGATTTGGTGGATGGGATAAGAATGCTCTCATACCATATATCTTAATTTTCAATCTCAAGATTGATGTGAAATTGTCGAAGTTTCGGGAAAAGAACTGATACGTGCATTACCTCTGTAACTAATCCAGCAATTGGTGGGATTTTGTAGTATAGGATCCAGATCTTTTTACCTTTGTGTGTGTGTTTTATATCCACATGATATAGATTTCATTCATATATGACTCTTCTAACTTTTAGCTTCTCTTGTCCCACAGACAATACATGCTTGAGTTTATATAAAAGTAGATTCGTTTATCTATGTTTTGTCTGTAATTCTCGTATAAAATTGTGACTGCAGAGGGAAGGAAGAAGGAGACTGGTCTAGGTCTTACTAATACCAAAGACGGAAACTTCGGAGAATGGTATTCTGAGGTATGCCTTGTGTATTGTTTTTTCTAGCAGTGCTGCACCTTTGCAATTTGAATTTGGAGATTCATGAGGGTTAAATATATCATGGTTACACACTTGCACTCAATCCTGTTTGGTTTTATGGCCACATCAATAGATTTCATACATATACGAGTCTTCTAGCGAAAAATCCAAAAACATAAGTTGAACTCGTATGTTAAAAGTTAAAAACCATTGGAGATGATGTACTTTATATTGTTAATGTATGGTAGTTACATCGCCATATATTTAGTGATGGCAAGTGTTCCTTAGTCCCATTAATAAAGTGTCCCCTTGTAATTGGATCTTAGCTCATCTTTTCTTTGATTCCTATAGGTTGTTACAAATGGTGAAATGATCGAATATTATGAAATATCCGGCTGTTACATCCTCCGCCCATGGACAATGGCCATTTGGGAGACAATGCAAGTAAGCATGGAACTTTAAATTTACTCATATATACTGTATTTTGGTACTTTTTGTTGCTTATTTTTTGTTCCATTTTCTGGTACCATCTTAGAGAAAACATGATGGAATAAACTGTTTTCTGACATCTTTATGCAGAACTTCTTTGATCCAGAAATTAAGAAGATGAACATTAAAACATGCTATTTCCCCCTTTTTGTGTCCAATAATGTTCTACAAAAAGAGAAGGATCACATAGAGGGTTTTGCTCCTGAGGTAAATTTATCATATGAGTGTTTTTTTTGGGTCAGATTTTATTTTCTGAAATTTACTTTTTTTTTTTTTTCAGGTTGCTTGGGTCACAAGATCAGGCGACTCTGATTTGGAGGTTCCTATTGCCATTCGTCCAACTAGTGAAACTGTTATGTATCCCTATTTTTCTAAGTGGATCAGGGGACACCGTGATTTGCCCTTAAGACTTAATCAGTGGTGCAATGTTGTTCGATGGGAGTTCAGTAATCCTACTCCATTTATCAGGTGTGCTATTTTGAACCACATGGTTTTGATTGGTGAATTTGCTCTTGCATTTTTGATCTCTTTGAATTTGGGTTCAATCAAATGTTGAGTGCTAAACTTTCCATTATTGTAGGAGCCGTGAGTTTCTTTGGCAAGAAGGACACACTGCATTTGCAACAAAAGAGGAGGCAGACACTGAGGTATAAAATTAAGATTTAAAACACCCAATCATGTTCATGTTAAAAAGGGGGAACCAATTGTCTATAAGGTGATTAATCTGATGGACTAATGATGTATTTTAGGTTCTTGAGATCCTTGAATTGTATAGACGTCTGTATGAAGAATACTTGGCTGTTCCTGTTGTGAAAGGGAGAAAGAGTGAGTTGGAGAAGTTTGCTGGCGGGCTCTATACTACTAGTGTTGAGGTATTTATGAGATATTCCAAGCAGAAATTTTGAACCTTTTATTTATGAATGGGTCGAAACGGCTTATGTTTTCTCTCTATTCTTTAATTGGTCAACCCGCTTTACTAAAAGCAGCTTAAAAGGGAAATAGGTGTAATGGTCGAAAATCACCCAGTGTATTTTAAGGCATAACCTGATAGATCATTTTGTTCAAGCAACTTGATCACTAAAGCAAAAGTAGATCACATTTTTCCCTTTGGTTTGGTCTAAATTACTAAAACTGACCCGACTTTGGAGCATTACACGGGCTGTCTCAAATTTGAGGGATTTACACAGTCTCAGTCCATCAGCCTGTTTTTAGTTAACCCATGTTTGTCAAGTCTATGCACTCTTATGGTCGGCTATTAATCAGTATATTTTATGGTCCTTATAGCTCTCCTACATGGTTCTTTTTAGAATGTTAGCTGTTTACATCGTTTTAGTGTAATTATTTATATCAAAAGTAGAAACAAATGCACGCACAAACATAATTCTGAGACCACACGTGGACCACCAGCAACCTCCCCGGCAACTGCGCTGCACTCATCAGACAATCACAGTATAATTGAGATGATCAGACGATCACAGTACTATAAAGTATAAACATGCAGCTCAAATTAGTGCAAAAACATCAAAATTGAGATGATCAGTCATCAGTGTAATGTTGAAAAGTTAGGGTATAGTTTTGAGTGTTGATCAAACCACATGGGATGGATAATGTTGATTACTCTTGCTAATACGGTCAAATTCATGTAACTGTATTTGCACGCTTTTTTTCTTTTGACAAAAGTTGTTATGTGCAAGGTTGCAGAAGGCGGCCTAGGCGCTAGGCTGAAGATAATATCGGAAATTAGCCCTAGTCGGAGTTCTGGGCGTTTTGGCCCTTAGGCGGCCGTTAGGCGGGCCAAGGCGGTCCTAGGCGCTCTTTTTTTTTTTTTTTTTTTTGAAATTTGAAGGGGGATTAAACCATATATTCATATTATAGATGATGAAAACGATTAAAGGATTAGAACATACCTTAATGGATTAATCAATGCTTTAACAGAGAGTTGGATTGAGTGACTGTGTTTTTTTAGGGTTTATTAGAAGGTTGGATAATGGATGTAGAAGAAGATGAATAGTTATGAGTTTAATAAAAGGAATGGTTGAAAAGTAAAAGTTGACAACTCATGCATTGGGAATTACCTATATAAATATAATAATTGTTTCTTATATATTAAAACTGTATCTGTACCATATGTTCTAGATATATTTTATTAAAACGCAAGTTACTTCTTATTACTTATAATATAATTATATTATTAATTATATATGCCAATGTTTGAATTTAGGTAATTAGTTTATTATATTTAACATATTTTCCAAAAAAAAACACCTAAATCTGTGTATATATATATATATAAAATACGTATAAAAATTTCAAGTATTATGTGTGTTTATCTTAATATATTTTCAAAAAACACCTAAATTCGAGGTATATATATAAAATACGTATAAAAATTACAAAACGCCTAATTCCGCCTAGTCCCGACTAGTCTCGACTAGTCCCTAGGCTAGACCTCACCGCTTGCCTAGCGCCTAGCGCCTTCTACAACCTTGGTTATGTGTCAAACCTCACGTGATCTGTTTTGGCTTGTGACCCAACCAACTAATTTTGCCATCTTTATAAAATTTTATAAATTATGAATTGTTAAATGATATTTGTCATGATAAGTGCTTCATTTTTGTAGGCCTTTATTCCAAATACCGGTCGAGGTGTACAAGGTGCAACCTCACATTGCTTGGGCCAGAACTTTGCTAAAATGTTTGAGATTAACTTTGAAGATGAAAAAGGAGAAAAGGCTATGGTCTGGCAGAATTCCTGGGCCTATAGTACCAGAACGGTAATCAATCATTTTTCTTAGTTTTGTAAAAAAAAAATAGTAAGCTGTATGTTTCAGGTTTTGAATATAAATGTACTGTTTGCAGATTGGGGTGATGGTGATGGTTCATGGTGATGATAAAGGCCTGGTATTGCCCCCTAAAGTTTCAGCAGTGCAAGTCATTGTGGTGCACGTGCCTTACAAAGATGCAGACGTTAAGGAAATTATCAATGCATGTTCTGCCACTGTGAAGACTCTATGTGAGGCTGGTATCCGTGCTGAAGCAGACCTTAGAGAGAATTATTCACCTGGCTGGAAATACTCTCATTGGGAAATGAAAGGTGTTCCCCTGAGGATCGAGATTGGACCAAAGGACCTTGCTAATAACCAGGTAAGACGATACCTATTTGATCTGTTTACTTGTAACTGGGTCAAATTAGACCCACTGATTTCTGAATGGGTCAGTTTTGTCAAATGGGTTGAAAGTCGGTAAAAGTCTTTTTTAATGTTCTTAATAGCATAACTAGTTATATTCAAAGTTTTAGATAATTAGTGTAATGATATTGTTTTTGTCAACCAAGCGGACCTGGTCAATCATTTGGCTACCTTTAATGGAATGACTGATGTGTGATTTCAGGTGCGTGCTGTTCGTCGTGACAATGGTGCAAAACTTGACATTCCAATGGCAGATTTGGCTGCTTCAGTAAAGGGTATGCTGGATACTATCCAGCAAAGCATGTTTGATGTTGCTAAGCAAAAACGGGATGCTTGCATTCAAGTTACAAAAACATGGGATGAATTTATTGAAGCACTAGGTCAAAAGAAATTGATTTTGGCTCCATGGTGTGATGAAGAGGTAATAGTTTTTTAGCCCTCCAATGGTACACGCAAAAACTTTTATCCAATATTTATTATGTGTGTATAAATAGCACATCAACTATGCTTACAGAAATAATGTTATAATAAGCAACTCATGCATTTAGGAGGTTTTATATTTGTATGCCCTATAAAGTACTCGGGGCAACTGGCTATGTGTTGGACCCATATGAATTCGAAACAACCTGAATCAATCCAACTGGATTGAAATTGTCACTTGTTTGATTCACATCTATATATTAATTAATTATTAATGATTAATGATCCACCAGGAAGTCGAGAAGGAGGTGAAAGCAAAAACAAAAGGGGAGACGGGGGCTGCTAAGACGCTCTGCTCTCCATTGGTGCAGCCAGAACTCCCTCAAGGTATTATTGGAGTGTAATTATAAAACACGGTTGCAAGTATTATATTATCTGTCATTTGCTAGTTTAACAAACAAAGATGAGGGTTTGAAATAGTTTGTCTTAAAATCAACTAGGTGGCTGTTTTCCCGTGTGAGCTGTATAGCGCATCTGTTTTTACTTTTTGAAATGCTTATGTATTTTTTTTACAGGTACATTATGCTTTGCATCCGGGAAACCAGCAAAAAAGTGGACGTACTGGGGGCGAAGTTATTAGATATTTGATGCTCATGTTTTATGGTACTATACTGAACTGTGATGTTTATTTTCAAGTTTTAACCATTTGTTACGATTGTGTTTCGAAACAGAAACAATGGTTCCCAATGTTTAAATTTTGTACTTCCATGTTGATCTTAAATTGTGATTTATACGGTTATAAAGATACTAGTTTTCTGGCCAAATGTAAAACCCAATGATAAAAAAAATAAAGATCTGATAGGAAGTGAATCCAAGTCGTGAATGTCACTCGATTTTATGTTTCAAGAATGCCAAATAAGTACTTTCAATGCTCGTAAAAGAGTCGAGTCTTGCCGATGGTCATCCTGCCTAATAGATTCTCATTGTTATTGGTGTTTCCCAATTATCCGATTAAGGCTTCATACCCACACAATACCTTACTCTAAACGTGAAATCTGCACAATTCAGAATGCTATCTTGGAAATGCTATCTTGGACAATATGGGAAATATGGAACCTATCTTGGACAAGATGACCTGGCAACTTTTCGGTCCAAGCCCAAACCGAGTCAAGCCCCTTGGATGGTCCCTCACTACAGTTCGGTTTTGATATGATACGCAACCATAACCGGAACCAAACTAGTAATGTATATTTTACGTTAGTTCATAATACTTGTTTGGTAATATAGTATAATACCTCCATAGAAAATATATAAACTGACAATATGAAAAGAAATAGATAAACTTGAAAGAGATAAAATAAAAAATATATATATAAGAATTCCCATATGGATGTTCATTATTTGAATATGACCTGACAAACCTGAAATATATAACTCAAACAACGCACTCAAATAATGAATTTGAATTTGGATTTCAAATATTCGAATCGGTACTTAAACAGTTCAAATCGGTGTATTTACTAATGTAGGTTCATTTCATGGATTGCAATGAAATTGGAATTAGTGTGCGAACCATAATTTGCTTTGGAATTTAGATATATTCGTTTGATAAAATAGAATGAAATCTCTATGGAATTGAAATGTGGATTCCCTTCCGCATGTTGTTCAATTATAATTCCTTCTTTTGTTGTAACGAACAACATAAGAAGTCGAATATACGTTTCAATTCCATTCGAATTCTATGTCATTTCGTGAAACCAACTTTACCTGAATATATAACTTTTAGTAATGAATAATCAAATATTACATAATGTTGCAGGATCATTCCCTATTTGTTATGTAGTAAATTGCACAATATTAATAATTTAATGTTAGTCAAACATATCTTCAATTTTAGGTTTTTGTTTTTATAATGAGTAAGTTACATTTTGTTTCTTTTAACAATAGATCAACTTTAATTTTTTTTGTTTCTAGTTTTTCGTGAGGTAGTATTTTTCAGGCTATTTTTTTTGAACGACCAATAAATTGAAATCACTCACGAAACACTGGAGTATCATCGTGCCACCAATGTTGCCACGCGATCATATTCCACCACCAAGTCACCAATTCAGGAGGAAACTCATAATTATGAGAAAACCCCATTTGTGAGATTCAAACTCAGGACCTTATAGTCCCTAAGTATTATCTCACCACCAAAATGCCGCTGGGCTATAATGTCTTGCTATTTTTCAAGCTATTAATTAAAGATATCGTTTTCAGTCATTAAAAATATATATATATATATATATATATATATATATATATATATATAACAATAATATATGAAATTAAAATATTCCAGTTGGGCAAATTTATGGATCCAAACCTCATTGAAATCCGAAAATGTCATCGGTCAGTGTAAATAAGATAACTAATTTGTAAAGCAATCAACTACACATGGCCTTGCTGGACAATCACCATAGCTGTTACTTTCATATATTAAAAGCCCAATTTAATACCATCATTTATTTAATAATAATTTTGAAATGAATTTGAATAATAACAACTCCAATTGTCTAAACCCTCAGTTAATTAACACTAAAGTTGGTCATCAGCTACTTTAAATCCGCTTGCTAAAAATCGAATTGATACGAGCTTAAACATGCATAAACTTATGCATCAATTATCGAGCTCGAGCTAGCCTGTCAACCTAATAAATATTCTTATACAAATAACAAAATTACGATTCAAATAAGGGGGTGTTTGGGATTGATTATTCAAAACAGATTATGCGCTGCTTATAGATTATTGCGTTTTGGTAGCTAAAAAACTGATTATCTGCATTTTCAAAACGCAATCCAAACACTAAAAACTGATTATCTGCGTTTTCAAAACGCAATAATCTAAAAATCAGATTCAAAACGCAATCCCAAACACCCTCTAAATATGCAAAATGTATTATGTTGTATATAAAAGTTATAATCAAATGCTAATGAGTGTTACAAGTCATGTTGCTAACGAGTCATTTGAAATCGGATCACTACAAACTTCAATCGAGTTGGTTTAAATGACCCAGAGCCCGTGTTTCAGTTATTGAGCTTGAGCTAACTCGCGAGCCTAAACGTGCATATTATATTCATAGATTTGTATTATATATATATATATATATAATTATCCTTATATATAAAATATAATAATGAATAATAAAATATAAAATATTATATAATATGTTGTAAATAACTAATAACATTTAAGACTATAAATATAAAATTAACTAATTAAAAATGTATATAAATTAATTAATAAATAATAAAAAAAACTTAATCGAAATACAAGTTCAATACCAGCAGAGTTAAACGTAAATAAAACGAGTTTAAAAACTAATCACCAACAAAGGGGTAGCGGCGCAACTTGTGACCCGTTTACCTACGTATCACTTGTAATTGGCTGTATTTGGTTTAATGAAATCTTTTATTATCAAAAAAAAAAAAAAAAAAAAAAAAGTTCAAGCTACCTAAATAAAGCTCAAAACAAGCCGAACCCAAATTCTCGTCAACTAAACCATTCCTAAGTCAAACCCGAGCTCTCATAAATCAAACCATTCCTAAATGCCATAATTGCACACAACCAACTGGGCAACTGCCTAACGTATTGAAGATTCTTCAAAATCCTATAAAATAAAGAGTAGGTTAAAGACCACCCATAGTGGGACGTTTTTTTGGGAAAAAAAAATAGCGCCCCTGTACACCATTACAGGGGGCTCCATATGCAAAATTCAGCTTTGGGCTCTATATATATAGCGCCATCCCTCTTTTGCCCCCTCCAATCAGATCAAGCCACATCAGCACTCTCTCTTTAATTATTTTATTATTATTTTAATTAAAAAGATATAATAAAATATTAATAGGGGCTTTATAAATAAAGCCCCTACCACTACACCCATTTTTCAGTTTCTCTCTCCATGCTGACTCATCAGCCACGTGAACCAATCAGGAAGGGGGGCTTTATAAATAAAGCCCCCCACTACGCATGCTCTAATCTATACTTATAATAAACCAAAGCAATTTTAATGACATGTCATAATATTATGTAATCTCTCTTTTGAGAGATGCCACATAGGATGTGATGTGGCAACTCTAGACCAATTAAAAAAAGGAATAAATATGGTTTAAATATGATTTAACATAATCTATTAAATACCTAATCTACTAAATGTAAATATTAAAAGTTTATTATTTTCTCTCTCATGTTTCCTCTCATAACTTTTAAATGTTAATATCTTTTATATACGGGATTTTTTAAAGAAAAAAATTACACCAAATTAACGAGCGTTTTATTATCTTTCCAACGAGTACCATAGTGCTATATAAAAAACGGAGAAAAAAAACGACTATTTTTTGTAACCCGACAGTTATTGTGTCAGGTTTGGAATTAGTTTAAAAAAAATTGTGGGTTTGGGTCGGGCTTGGGATTAGGTGATACCCGACCCAATTACCCTTTTTTTATATTAGAATATGATAACTTATTGCAGAGATTTGTTTAAAATAATAATAATAATAATAATAATAATAATAATATTCATTAATCATATATTGGCAGATGCCATTTTTATAGTTTAGATACTTCTAATTTTATTCACTTTATTTAAATTTCTCAACCCGGGACGCTCCCGGGGTATAAACTAGTAATAATAATAATAATAACAACCCAAAGGACCCACACTCTTTGAGTTTCTCAACAAGACTGAAATAAAGAAGGGTTAGGACTATTTGGGCAGAGAGATCTTATTCTTTCTTTGATTGTATTTGTGTGTTTCTTCTTCCACACCATGTGCGCACCCTAGTTGACCCCTTAATATTTGGAATCTTCTGGTGTCTTTTGTCAGACCAGCAATATTATTATTATTATTATTATTAATAGCTTCAAGTGGGTGGGTGAGTAGTGGTTCAGTTCTTGTGTCTGTGAAGGGGTTGACCTAAATTTATTGTCCTAATTTGGATCTTTTTCTACTTTTCTCAAGTGGGTTAGGATCAAGTTGCTTACTTTTTTGTTATGTAATGTGGGTTTCTTCTTATTGATAGGTTTATGAAGTTGGGTTCTGTTAATTTGGGTGAAAATTAGGGTTCTTGAAGGTTAAGTGATAATATTGGCTTGTATGAAGTTAGGGTCTAAAGCAGATGCATTTCAGAAGCAAGGGCAGGCTTGGTATGTGTTTTTAATATTTGTAAAATTTTTCATTTTTTTTCTGATATATTTTTAATATTTGTATGACTTGTCATTTTTTAATATATTGAATACTTATTTCTTGATGATCTGTGGACTTTAGATGGTTAATCAATAATCATTGTTCAATTAGGATTTTTTTTTTTCAAGTTTAGCATCAAATTTGTGTTCCTAAAATTTACTCACTTCGTCCCAATTTAAATGTCATGGCCCACAAACACACATATTAAGAAATCTTTTGTTTGTATGTTGTAAAATGATAATAATATCCTCAAATCTTTGATTGTGTTTTGTCTTTTACGGGCAAAACTGGAAATTGCATTTCTATTTTTGGAAATGGACATTTAATTTGGGACAACCAAAATAGAAAGATGGACATTTAAATTGGGACGGAGTTTTTTTTTTAATTTTATCATTATTATTATTATTATTATTATTATTATTATTATTATTATTATTATTAATTTAAAGGGCATGTATTAGTAAGGCTGGCATAACAGGTTACACGAACCTGTTAAGACACGAACCTGTTAAGACACGAACACGAAACTTTTAAACACGAACACGACACGAAATCTAATCGTGTCATTTTTTTCAAACACGAACACGAACTTGTGTATAATAGGTTAACACGATAAGACACGACAAGACACGATAAGAAACACCTACTAAAATAAGTTAACACGACAAGACACGATAAGACACGACAAGACACGATAAGACACGATAAGGCACGACAAGACCTGTTAAGACACGTACACGATAAGACACGAACACGAAACAGGTAAACACGAACACGACACGAAAATAAACAGGTCTTAACATGTCGACCTGTTATAGACACGAAACCTGTTAAGGCCAAACACGAAACCTGTTAAGATCGTGTAGGTTCGTATCAGGTTATCGTGTTCGTGTCTAAATTGCCAGCCCTATGTATTAGTGCTGAAGTTAAAATGTGATGTTTTTGACCTCAAAAGCCAAAGGGGCATTTTGTTCTGTCAAAGGGAGCTCAGGGTTGCTTGTTAAGTTACAATCTTGTTTTTCAAAATTTAAAGAACCTGTGTTAATCACTTAATTTTGAAGTTTAAAAATATTTTTTTTGACCTCAAAAGTCAAAGGATAACTTGTTTGCATTGAGGGGGTGTTTTCTCAATTTTACACCATGTTTAATTTAGCAGCCATCTAGTTTATAAAAATCACCATCATGTTTTCCAAGGTTAACGCGGTACGTCTGACCTGAAAGGTCAAAGAGTATGCTGGTTCATGTCTTCTATCAACTGAAACCTGATTGCATTGATGCTTTATTTTTTGATTTTACACTATATTTTGCAGCTGTAAGTTTAGTATACTATAGTTACCATTGTGTTTTTTCAGAATTTGTAGAACCTGTGTTGGTTTTGAAGATTAAAAGTAATAATATGTTAAGCTCAAAAGTCAAAAGACACGTACCCTTGGAACATTAACTTGATCGCACATAGTATGCTATTCATGTTTAGCCTCACATCTGTTCATAAAGATTAATGTATTTACACAGCGATATCATCTTTTTTAAATAACTAGTGATCTTGAGCTATTATCGGCTATTTTGACTTTTTTTGTTGGGGTTGAGGGATTTATGTAATCAAACAGAATGTGGCTTTATTTAATTTTCCGAACGAATTTGTTTCTTTTTTGTGCGCTGATTCGGGCGTTTGAATATGAAATATTATTGTAGGTTCTGCACAACTGGTCTCCCAAGTGATATTGTTGTTGAAGTGGAAGATATGTCTTTCCATCTCCATAAGGTAAGCTTTACTGTTTCTTATGTTCTCTGTTTGTTGTCATACTTTGTCTTTGACTATCAAACAAACAATTTATAATTATAATAATAATAACAATACAGTTTTGTAATCATATTTAGCACGTTATTATACATAAAAATGGACAAAAATGTGTTTGCAAATTGCAAGTCAATAGAACCTGACCCGTAACTAAAAGTTAGTCATTTCCACCTTAAAACGTTTTCCATTATCATCCAACTTTCTCTTTCCGCCTATTTCTCACCTTAAACTGTAACCAGATCAAGCATTTTGCTTTCATACATGAATACACGATCTCAAACTCTTTTTTTTTTTTTTTTTTTTGTGCAGTTCCCTTTGCTTTCAAGAAGTGGGGTTATGGAAAGATTGATAGCGGATGCATCTGAAAAAGGAGACACGAATTGTACCATTAGCCTAAACGACGTTCCGGGTGGGGCCAAAACATTTGAACTTGTTGCTAAATTTTGTTATGGTGTAAAACACGAAATCACCGCCTCGAATGTGGTACACCTCCGTTGTGCGGCTGAGTATCTAGAAATGACTGAAGAATATGGTGAAGATAACTTAATTTCACAAAGCGAAATCTTCTTTAATCAAGTTGTGCTTAAAAATTGGAAGGATTCTTTAAAAGCACTTCAAACGTGTGGCGATGAAAAAATTATCCCTCATGCTGAAGAGCTTAACATTACAAAACGGTGCATAGAGTCACTGGCGGTCAAGGCGAGCACAGACCCAAATTTGTTTGGTTGGCCCGTGATTGACCACGGTGGGCCCATGCAGAGCCCGGGTGGTAGTGTCTTGTGGAACGGTATAAGCACCGGTGCCCGGCCTAAAAACGTGAGCTCTGATTGGTGGTATGATGACGTTTCATCTTTGACGTTGCCTATTTACAAAAGATTGACTTTGGCAATGGAAGCTCGTGGGATTAAACAAGAAATCATCGCGGGTTCTCTTGAGTATTATGCAAAGAAGTATTTACCAGGGTTAAGCCGCCGGAAAAGCGCACCGGTGGCCTGGCCGCCATTGAGCCGCCATCGGAAGAGGACCAAAAGAATTTACTCGAAGAAGTTGACCGTTTACTTCCAATGCAAAAAGGTCTAGTTTCAACCAAGTTTTTATTCGGGCTTTTACGAACCGCATTGATTCTTCGGGCTAGTCCGTCTTGCATATTAAATTTGGAAAAAAGGATTGGGATGCAGCTTGATCAGGCGACTCTTGAAGATTTGTTAATGCCGAATTTTTCTTACTCAATGGAAACTTTGTATAACATTGAGTGTGTGCAACGGATGGTTGAGCATTTTATGGCTATTGATCAGGCAACGGGCGGTGCGTCTCCTTGTTCTATCGAGGATGAACGTTTGTTGGGTTCACCATCTTTGACACCTGTCACGATGGTGGCTAAGCTCATTGACGGTTACTTGGCAGAAGTTGCACCTGATGTTAATTTGAAGCTCCCAAAATTTATATCTCTTGCTGAGGCTGTTCCCGAGTATGCTAGACCATTGGATGATGGTTTGTATCGTGCAATCGACATATATTTGAAGGTACTATTTTTCACTAGAGATGGCAAAATGGATATGTTGGGTTAACGGGTCGGAACATATAATTTTTTGGTACTGGTCAAAACAGGCCAGGGTCAGGTTGTGTTGATCCGAAACACTGACTTCGGTCCAAAAGTTTTCATTTTTTTATTAACACTTAGTATGTCAGTTATCGTTAAAAATATTAATTTATTTTAAGAATAATAACTTAGAATGATAGGATATTTTACGTTTATGCATAAATACACGTTCGAAGACTTTTGGCCCATTTGACATGTTTTCTTCTAGTCTATTTTTTTTTACTTTACCAGTTTGACCCGTTAGATATGTTTTTATTATCAGTTACATGTACATTATCCGTTAATGACAGAATAGGAAAACTTGACATAAAAACACATATTACAGTTTGTTATCTTTGCAAGACCAGTTTTTTGAAGGGTATAATCAGCAATCTGATATTTGCTAATTTTACAAATGCAGTCTCATCCATGGTTAGCAGAAGCAGATAGAGAACAACTGTGCAGACTCATGGATTGCCAAAAACTATCATTAGAAGCCTGCACGCACGCCGCACAGAACGAAAGACTGCCATTACGAATAATAGTCCAAGTTCTATTCTTTGAGCAGTTGCAGCTCAGGACCTCCATAGCCGGCTGTTTCTTGGTCTCGGACAATCTTGCAGACGGGTCAAGGCAGTTTAGAAGCGGGTTGGGTGCAGCGTCACAAGAGGGCGGTTGGAACACGGCTGTGAGAGAGAATCAAGTTCTGAAAGTGGGAATGGATAGCATGAGGTTGAGGGTGTCCGAGCTCGAAAAAGAGTGTTCAAACATGAAACAGGAGATTGAAAAACTGGGTCGGGCTAAGGGCGGTAGTGGCGGCGGCGGCGGTGGCGGTAGTGCCTGGGGTAATATGTCAAAAAAGTTTGGGTTCAAACTCAAGTCTCAAATGTGTAGTGCACAGGAAGGAAGTGTTAGCAAGCAAAATAATAATGCAAGTGGGAAGCTTGAAAAGGGTAGAGGGAAGCAACAAAAGCATAAGAAAGATTTGTCTTGGGAAGGGTAAAATAGGAAAGAAAATGTTAAAAAAAAAAAAGTATTTGTTTGGCAAATGTAATGTTAGACTAAATTCAAGTCTCAAATTGCTAAACAAATATTTTTTTTTTCTTTAGTTTTAACCTCTTTGTATGTTTGTTAGCCCTTTGTTTATCATATTAAGTTTGACTATAAATATTGTGTGATCAAAGTCATTTGTAAGAACTAAGAAGACCTAAATGTAGAGGGAAAAAGTATGTTTGTTTGTTGGGAAATTGCATTCGTAGGAACTAAGAACACCCCACTATCACTTGTTGCTCGTTGTCATCACTGACTAACAAATTCGTCATCGCTACTCTAAACTTTAAACTTCTTTTCTTTCTTTTCTTGTGTCATCCCTATACTAACAAGACATTAACCTAGTTAGTTTTTTTGTGCTGACGTGGTTATTTTTTTTTATAATGTGATATGGTGATGTCTTAATTTTTTTTTTAAAATAAGATCTATTTTTTTTACCTTTGATTTAAAAAATATATTTTTTTTTTGCTGTTGGGTACTTGTACATTAAATTAATTATAAACGTTAAGAATAAGATGAAGGAGGGCAGATGAGAAAGATTTGCTAGATTTGCACATCTCTAAAAACATGATCCAAAATAAAAGTTTGTGAAAATGTAAAGCTAGGGTTATTAAGCACTTAGTTTTGGTCTCTCTATATATGTGTGTATCTGGTGGGTATGTATGACTATATTATTATATCACCATATTTCTAATATACTTTTAGCTTATCTATATTTGGAGTCACAAGACTCTCGGAAACAACCTCTTCATGTCTTTGGTATGACATGACAGCTATATCTTTGAGTAAAGTACACGTATAATCCCTATTGTTTTTTTAAAAATTTTGAAAACCAAGCATAAGGAATTACACAAAGAGTCTTAAAACTTTTTAAATTTGTGACACTTTTAGTCTCTAAAATCAGATAACTGTAACGAACCAATCACAGCCCGTCAACTGGACCATCACTGGTGAACCCTTCCCACCGGCAGCACCACCATTGAAGCATCCCCCCTCTCTCTGCACCCGTGAGTTAGACCACGGAAACTCTCCATTAGACTACAAGAGTCTTATTACCCGTGACCACGACAACGGTGAACACGTGCTGATAATGAGGTACCAGTGCCATTCATCGGTTACACCCCGTCCCCTTATAAATTACAAATATTTATTTATACTAAATTTGTTACAAATTAAAAAAGTTTAAACTATATCTCTAACTCTAATAATGTCTATTTTAAAAATTTTTATAAACACGTAAGTGATGACTTTGATCACTTGATAAAAGAAGCAAACGAGTGTTGTTTTAATAAGTCTTTAACATATAATATAACAGACCCTGCAAATAATAATAATAATAATAAGCATGGAGGATGGAGAAGGAGGTCTAAGCTTCGACTTTGAAGGCGGTCTAGACACCGCCCCTACCCAACCCACCGCCTCCGTCCCCGTCATCCATCAACCCACCGACAATGCTCCACCTTCCTCATCCGCCGCCATCGCCCCTCCTTCCGCCGCCGCCGCTGACTCATCCGCCGCCCCCAACAACTTTTCCGGCCGAAGAAGCTACCGGCAAACCGTGTGCCGCCACTGGCTCCGTAGCCTCTGTATGAAAGGAGAGGCCTGTGGGTTCCTCCATCAGTATGATAAATCAAGGATGCCTATTTGTAGGTTTTTTAGATTGTACGGAGAGTGCCGTGAACAGGACTGTGTTTATAAGCATTCTAATGAGGATATTAAGGAGTGTAACATGTAAAGTTTGCTTCTTTTTTTTTTTTATTTAATTTGGATGAGTTTTTTTTTTTTTTTTTTTTTTAGGGTTTTATGTGCAGTGCAGTTTGATGGTTGGTTTTTATTAATTAGTTTTTATTAATTAGGGTTTTATGACATGTGTGTGTGTGTGATTTAATATTAGTACTGTAAGGATAATTGTGTATTATTGGTTTGACTTGATTAGGGAGACTTTGCTAGACTTGCGCCTCTCCGAGGTCAGGATCAGGACGTCGTATTAGGGTTACGGACTTTGTGGGGAGTGTATAGATATGTCTTAGATTTGTGAATTTGTCTTATGGCCTTGGCTTTTCCTATACTTTTGTTTGCCTGAGCGCTGTTTGGGCGTGTAGTGTATAAGCTTTAGATGCATATGATTTGTGACACACCTTTCTGTTATAGCAACTTTGTCAGCTTTTTAGGTTGTTTATGCATATGAACCTCCTACGGACCATAATTTTCGACCCAGAATTACTTGAGGCACGCCTTTAGCTCCTTGGTGCAGCTCAAAACCAAGACATGGGTCTTAGCCAGCCGATTGTTTAGTATATTGTTATTATATTTTAGGAATAGATAATTATCATTATTTAGAGATAATCCTGTTGTATTTATTACGTATTGTATCAGAGCTACGATTCTGATCACCTTCCCTCTCATAACAATATACTAAATAATCGGCTGGCTAAGAATGGGTTGATTTATTTGATGTTAGACTTAGTATTAAAGTTCTTACTTTTTTAAAGCGGGTGTTCATAGACATGTAAACCGTGTTTGGATCACACAGTAGATCTTCGGGTTTTTTTTTTTTTTTTTTTTTTTTTTTTAATATTTGGATGCATATTATTGGTTTTTGATAGTGATTCATGGATTTTGAAGTTAGTATAAACACACCCTTCTTTTTTTACCAACTGTGTCTGCAATCTGTTTATGAGTACTTGAACATTAGGGAATGTTATTGATGTTGATCTTAAAATGTAGGTACAAGTTGGGATTCTGTCCAAACGGTCCTGACTGTCGATACAGGCACGCAAAGCTCCCGGGACCTCCTCCGTCGGTGGAAGAAGTACTCCAAAAGATTCAGCAATTAACTTCTTACAATTATGGCAATTCTAATAGGTTTTTTCAAAACCGAAATGCCAACAACTCGCAACAATCTGACAAATTTCAGTTTCCACACGGTAACAATGATGCAAATCAAGGTACTAGACCTAGTACCACAGATTCTGCTTCAATGCAGCCTGTGGCGCCTTTGTCACCACGTCAGCAGCAACAGGTTAGCCAGTTAGCTCAGTCACAAGCGCAGTCAAATGGTCAACAAAATCAAGCTAATAGAACTTCTATCCCATTGCCTCAAGGAACATCAAGGTGCGTTAAGGAGATATAAGATTTATACAGGTTTTGTTAATTACTGTATGTATCCTAAATGTGGATGCCATTTGAGGGTTCCACTTCCATCATATTTTGTCTGTTATAAATAATTACAGTTTTCAGTTATTGGTGTTGTAATTGGATAATGTACCTTCTCATCTTCTTCGGCTGTTGATTTTGTTTTTATTAAGGATGAAACGTTTTAGAAGTTGTGACATTGGCTTATAGCATTTCCAATACTAGTGTTTGGCAACATCAACAAATGAAACATATCAGCTGATAAAAAAATGCATTTTTTTGGCATCACGGAATTCACAAGATGAATCAGGTTGCTTATATATTACAGCTAGCTACACTTACAAGTAATATGTACAAGTACCTAAAGCATTTTGTGACATTTCTAGGTCTTGAATTATGCGAATGTATTTTGTAGTATTAATAAAAAAGGTTTATTGTTATAATTTTAATAAACATGGTCCTTTTCTTTCTTCCTAGGCTATCCATTTAGTCAAGTTTATGTTTTATACTCTCTCGTTTTAAATTTTTATGCCGCGGATGCAGGTAATAAATAGATGAAACTTTGATGTATCTTATGTCGTGCGTTTTATCTTCGATAATTGAGGCCCAAATAAATGTTGGGGTTGGAATTGAAAAAACTGGAGGTCTGTCAGTTGTTGAGGACCTATATAAGTTAACCGAGTGGAAGAGAATTTGATTACGCACCAAGTTACTTTTAAACATATTTTTGTTGGCTTTTTCTTGCAGCTCAAGCTAGCAAGTTGTAAGATTATTGTTTGTTGTTTATAGGCATGATTTTCTTTGTTTCTTATTCACAATAATTTGCAGTTTTCATTGTGGCTTTTTGTTGCTGATATTTTATACATGAAAAACTAGGTATTTTATTGTAAAAAGTTGCAACCGTGAAAATCTTGAGTTATCAGTTCAACAAGGAGTGTGGGCCACCCAAAGAAGCAACGAGGCTAAACTAAATGAGGCTTTTGATTCTGTTGAAAATGTTATTTTAATATTTTCTGTCAACAGGACACGCCATTTTCAGGTGGGTTTCAAACATAATTAACACAACAAATAAGAGAGAATCTTTACTAATCACTTTTAATCATGTTTTGTGCTCATCAAATGATATATGTTTATTAATGTTTCCCAGGGCTGTGCAAGAATGACTTCTAAAATTGGTGGTTCTGTTGGTGGTGGCAACTGGAAGTCTGAACACGGGACTGCACATTATGGGCGGAATTTCTGTGTGCGATGGCTTAAGGTACATTATTTGCAGCCCGTAAAAATGATTTGTATCAAAGTCTCCGAAGTCAAAGAAATAATTGTCACCGTTTTTTTGTAAGATCAATGAGTTAAAGTATAAAAAATGGAAATTTTATCGGTTTTGCAGCTATGTGAACTGTCCTTCCATAAAACTCGACACCTGAGGAACCCTTACAATGAGAATTTACCTGTGAAGGTACTATCTCTTGCTATCTTTTCCTAATTCTTCTTATTTTCTTGTTTTATCGTTATCATTGTTATACCTGTTTTGCATTGTGGTGGTAGATAAGCCGAGATTGTCAAGAGCTAGAGCCCTCGATTGGTGAACAATTGGCGTCTCTTTTGTATCTTGAACCAGACAGTGAACTCATGGTACCTTTGCTTTTTTTTTTTTTTTTTTTTTAGTTGTGAATTATTACACGTTTTATGATGCTTTTAAATTTTAATGTTTCTAAAAGGGCGTGTACTTCAAATTTATGGGTTTTAAACGCATAAATAGGAGTGTTAAACGGGGCATGTTCGCGGGTTGAGTTAAATTTATATTTTTATCTTAAAAAAATAAACGGGCTAAAATTTGTTTAGCTAAACGTGTTCGTGGGTTCGACCTGAAACTGACACGAGCCCATTTAGTCTAATAAACCCAACCATTGAATTTCATGTTTAGGTTTGTGTCGAGTTTTCGTGCCATATCAGAAATTCAAACCCCCTACACTTAAACGAGAGGGAAACCTTATATACATAAGTAGTGATTTGACTTTTGAATCATTTTACTTGGCTTCTTATTACAAACCGGCAGTTGGTCATGTGATAGTGCAAAAAAATGATGTCAACTTATTTGTGTGTTATTTTTACAGGCAGTGTCACTTGAAGCAGAATCAAAACGAGAAGAAGAGAAGGCGAAAGGAGTAAATTTAGAGAATGTAACTGAAAATCCCGATATTGTTCCGTTTGAGGACAATGAAGAGGAGGAAGAAGAAGAGAGTGAGGAAGAGGATGACAGTTATGAACAGGGTTTTGGCATGGCTGCACAAGGCGGCAGAGGGAGAGGCAGAGGGTTATGGCCACCTCATATGCCACTAGGAAGGGGACCTCGCCCTATGCCTGGAATGAGAGGTTTCCCTCCTCTCATGAACATGATGGGCCCTGATGGATTTTCTTACGGTGGAGTTGGACCCGACGGGTTTCCCGTCCCTGATCTTATGAACATGGGTCCTCGTGGATTCGGCCAATTTGGGCCTAGATTCCCTGGTGATTTTCAACGCCCACCGTTTCCTAATATGATGTTTCATGGCCGTCCTGGGCCCCATGGAAATTTTCCAGGGGGTGGATTCGGGATGATGATGGGACCTGGGCCTGGACGGCCTCCATTCATGGGTTCGGCCGGAAGAGGTGGCCGGCCTGGTTTTCCACAGCAGCAGCAACTACAAACTTCTCAGAATACGAGTCGTACCAAGAGGGATCAAGCAGCAGTTAGTGGCAACGACCGATATAGTGGTGGCGGAGATGGTGTTACTCCTGGGCTTGAAGATGAGACACAACCAGGGGTGGAAGTACTTTAAAAAACGGTGAAAGCGAGAGTGAAGATGAGGCACCGAGGAGATCTAGACATGGTGAAACAAAGAAGAGGCGTGGAGGCTCGGAGGGTGATGCCGCCACAATCTCTGACAACAAGGTTTAACCGACGCCGGTCCAATGGGAACTTCATATATGACTGGTTTTATGTAGTAGAAGAAGATATCTATTGGTTTTATGTTTCTTAAAAGAGTATGTACATTAGCTAGCATCATTTACACAACAGCCATAACAAACAGGTGCTTCATATTTTTTTGCAATGCTTCATGCCATGTTTTTAACTAGGGCTGTAAAAAAACGAAAAAACAGGGAATTGTTTGTTTGTTTAAGTTTAACCGAATACTTGAGTGAACTCATTTTTTGCTCATCAATACTTGAGTGAACTCGTTTTTTGCTCATGTTTGTTTGTTAAGAAAAAATATTTGTTAGTGTTTGTATCGAAGACACTATTAGATAACGTATCTACAAGACACTGGAGCTAAGAACCTACCAAGAAAATGCAATAAAAAGGCGCATACCTGCATAAACAGAATAACACGCAGCTGCACACGGACAGTTACATTCAAGAAAGTCGACATAACACACGCAAATCAACCTAACATGTGAAAAATGAAATCTTGACATTGAATAAAACATTTCCAAACAACGGACGCAAAGACGGGTCAATAAACAACACTACAAATGGATAACACACAATGACAGACATTAACATTCATCAATAGTCACATTCAAGAAAGTCGACATAGAACACACAAATCAACCTGAGTTTTTTTTTGGACAAAAGAACATGTTACTCGTTCATGTTCTAAAATCTACAAATCGTTCCCAACCTTTTTTAAGGTGTTCTTGCTTATCGATAACTATTGCTTAGTACCTTCATAGTGATCCTACTTTGCGCGCTTATGCTTCCTTTAAGTGAATAGTCAACAAAAACAACTGAGAAAACAACCAAAACATCAACAAAATATTCATTTAATATTCAAAATACTTTTGTTTTTCGATAGCTATTACTTAGTACCTTTATTGTGACGCCCATTTATTTTATTTATGTAATTCCTATGGTTATGATTTTAAATTAAGTAAAGCATTAGGTTGTGATTTTTGTGTGATTTTGCCTTAAAATTTGTTTAATCATAAATAAAAAAATAATAATGATAAGATGGAAAATAACTAACGATCATACAATTGGAATTCTATATTTATAGATCAAATAGATGTATGTTGTAAGTTACATTTTCTTGAGAATAATTTGAATGTTTCGACGTTTGAACTTCAAATCTTATAGGGAATCTATCTATCTATATCTATCTATACATATAATAAACCAAAGTCATTTTAATGACATGGCATTCAAATAGGGTATTCTCTTCATTGAGTGTGCCATGTGTCATCCCATGTGGCAAGGACTTTATTTTAGGAAAATAATAATTTAAAATTTAAAACAAAATTAGATTTTAATCTCTAATGTTTCCTCCCATAACATTTAAATGTTAATATCTTTTATATACGAGATTTTTTAAAGAAAAAAATTACACCAAATTAACGAGCGTTTTATTATCTTTCCAATGGGTACCATAGTGCTATATAAAAAACAGAGAAAAAAACGACTATTTTTTTGTGTGGTTTTGTTTATGTTCAAACCAGTAAATATGAATTTTATTTACAACATGTGTTAGCATTGGAGTTGTACATTGTTTTAGGTTAGGTTTTAATATTAGAGTTATTATACATTGTTTAAGGTTATACAATAACATTGGAGATACATTGTTAATTGTTTTAGGTTAAGTGCTACCCGAAGCTTTCCTGCATGTAACTGTAAAACGCATCAGTCTATTTCAGATGTAAAATTGATATTTCAAATTAGATTTCTCAACCCGGGACGCTCCCGGGATATAATCTAGTACAACTAATATATGAAACTTAATGTGGACACTTGGCACTCCCATCTTGATCCTTCAATTCCATAGCCTATCATATTGTGCCACATGGCACAACAATGTAATTTATAAAATTTTTCTTTTTTCTAAAAATCAAAAATCATTAATTATATTAAATTAGGTAATTATATTAAATTAGGTAATTAATTATGATTTAGTCAAAGCTTCTCGTTCACGCCATCAACATTCAAACCCTATTGAGAGCTCACTACAATCTCTACAATTTTTCTGTATCTTTTTTATTTGTATTTCTCTTCAATTGCTCTCCTACTGATTGTTTAGAGTTCTGTTTTTTATGTAAGATTAATTCATCTCTTTTGTTGTCATACTTTAATCCAATCCAATTGATCGACCTTCAAATCCTCTCCCAAAGCTTCTCCCCCAAGCCGTATCTGATGTGTGGTTAGGGAGAAAGTCAAGGTATTCAATTCAATGGTTATTAATTAGATAATTGATAAATAAGGTCTTGCATATTGTTTTCTATGTATTGGTTAGTTAAATATTGATATGTTTGATGGCTACTGAAGTGTATAGATAAGGGATTAATTGGTGGTCCTTTCTTAGTGATGATTTATGGGCGTTGGTGGGAATGGTGGCATGTGCCCATTGATTCTTAGTGATGATTCATGGATGCGAATATTATTTTTATTTTTATTTTGATTTTTAATTTTAAGAGATAATATTCTTAGTGATGATTCATGGATGCGAATATTATTTTTATTCTAATTTTGTCTTTTTTAACTGTTATTGTTTTGATGGAACAGCAAGGTACACTGTGAGGTCTTTTGGCATTGGCGTAATGAGAAGATTGTGTGTTATGTCACTGTTAGAGGGGACAAGGCTATGTAGCTTTTGGAGAGTGGTTTGAAGGTGAAGGAATATGAGTTGTTGAGGCGCAACTTTAGTGACACAGGATGCTTTGGGTTTGATATTCAACAACAATGACGCCCCTCCAAATGGAGGATTCTCATTGGAACGTTTTCCGTCTTCAGGTATAGTTTGAGTGTGACATAATTTTATTATTTCCACGGTCGATTTATTGGTGATCTTGAATTTTGTTTTGGTTTGCTTGATAAAGGAATGAAGCATGGGATGGGCGCGAATGAGTTACCAGCAGGAACTTAAATCAGATTAGAAATCGTAAAACAACGGTATATCTATTTACATGTGCGATTTGGTAGATTTATTTTCATTTAATTTTTGGTTCGTGCTTTATTTTGCTCCAAGTCTTCTATTTATTTTGTGTAGATGTGAGTGTCAAACATGCTATTTTGCACAAGTGGGGGCAATATGTATTTATCCTATACTGTATATAATGTGGCTGCAAATTTTATATGTTAGTGTAGCAAGTTGTGTGATGAGTATTTGAAAACATCAAAAAAGTAAATATAATATTCAAAAAACATCCACTACTGCAACCAAAAGGTATGTGATAGATCTTTTTTATGTGTTTATTAATGCGAACAGACTGTTTGTTGGCTACTCGATTATTATGTATTTTTGTGGTGACTATGTGCAGGCGGCACCTCATGCCTGAATCCTTGGTTAGGGAAGATGATGTGAGTGCTAAGTGCTAACCGTTTTTTTTTTTTTACTAAAATGGAATGGTCTTCGGAATATTTTTTGGTCATTTAGTATTTGGGTTTATCTGTTATTTTGAGATTATATGTTACGTGTTATGTCTTTTCAGGTGATGTAGGTGTCGGTTGTTTCTGACACGTTAGGTGGCTCCGGTAGCGGTGGCAGTCATAGCCTTGTGGGCGTGTCGTTGTGTGTGTTGTTTAGTTTTCTGAGAGTATCGTTATTTTTACGTTTTTAATGATGGTTTCCTACATTAAAGTTCTGTTATTTGTTATTTGTTTTTTCAGGTTGGTTTTTGTGTCGTGAATCTGCTGTGTGCTGTATAGTTTTATGCAGGTTTGTGCTTCTTTTTGTATTTGTCATATGGTCTTCTTAAGCATTAGGTGTAACATGTGTTTATGTCAGTGTGGTTTTAGTTGAAAACATATTTTACTATGTTTCTTATGTGTAATACATAGAGTTATAACCAAATAGAGAATATATCGTTATTCTTATTTTTTACGGAATGATTAGTAGATGTATAAAAAAGAGGTTGTGATGACCAAAAAAAGGACATTCTTTTAAATATTTGCATATACTAATGTTATTTGTAAGATGCTGGTAGCCTCACGTTCCTGAAAAAATGTAATATTTTCTTTATTAATTAGACTATATATGTTATTTACTGCAATTTAGTTTTCTATGTGTACTCGAAAAGAATCGTTTATTTCTTTTAGAAACACATCCTGTTTATTGCCATGTGGTTAGGAATGCACAGGTTAGATGGCGGTTGGTCGAACCTCTGAGCATTTCTCCGCAACAATCGTCACATGGAATCATGGGTGAGTCAGTTAGCATCAACAATCAGCTGTCTTCTTTATTACACAAAATCTTGGGTGAACAAATAACAAGTGTGTGGATAATATGGTCCTATAGATAAAGATCACTGTGAAGAATATGGTCCTAAGGATCCTGGTCATGTTTTATGAATAAATAATTTTACATTATTTATTATACTGTTTTATAAGTAACGATTATTGTTTGAAAAATGTTTTACAGCGGCTGCCTATTAAATATGCATAATAGCTTGGAGTTGCTGAAAGTTTGACCGTAACTATTGTGGATTTGGAGGGTCAACCTATTATGTTTGATTTGAGAAGAGAAAAACATCGAGACAATGGAATTCAAGTTGGTGATGTATGCACTTTTGAGCTTAATCCAAATGTCTTTCAACATAGTCCCCATCTTCAGTCTCCTACAATGATATGGTTACATCTTGTAAGTAACACTTTGTTTTCATGGTGATTTTGTATCTTTTATTTTTTAAGAATGCTTAATCGGAGTTCATTCCCTACCATTTTTGTTTATTTCCATAACCTATCTTCTTCGCTACACAATCACGCCTTTAAAGTCATGTTTAATATATGTATAATTTTCATTTAACATTCCTTTGTTCATGGATTAAGGTTTTCCAGAAAGAAACATCGTTGCTATTTGTCTCTAATCTGAGTATACATGTTTGTTTTTATAATCCATGGTTGTTGTTGTGTTTTGATTTGTACAGAGTTTTACCCGTTAAGGGTTTTTTTTATCGATGTGGTTGTCTTTGTAGGAGCAACAAAGCAAAATTATTAATTTGATTATACTTTTTGATTATGCGGTTGATGTTTCTTACCCTACAAGTACCAAAATTATTAATTTGATTGGAGTTAGTTTACAAAATTAGGTAGATGTGTAAAGTAAACAACCTATCGATCATGTTGCAGTTGAGTTCGGCACCCAAAGAGATTGTTTTCACATCAGGTGCTACTAAGTGTAATAATATTTCTTTCAAAGGGGTTATGCATTTTTATAAGTAGAAAAAGAAACATGTGGTTACTACTCAAACTGAACATAAGTGTGTTTTGGATTACTGTCGCCATTTGCAGCAGGAAGGGTTTGATGTTACTTATGATTGGGATGCCTTTCAATTTTAGTTTGGTTAATCGTATTCATGTATGCAACCCAAAATCATTGAAGAAGCCAATAAAAAAATTAGTCTGCTGTTTCGGTTAATCAAAAATAAAACGGGTAATGTTGCAGAAATGTGGGACGGTGCTGGGAATTTTTTGGGTGCTTGGAGTCGTACTACTCTGTCTGCTCATCTACTGAAGAAACAAATGAACTGAATCAGTTAATGACTCAGATTTCCTGCATTCGTTTTTCTGACAGGTCTGATAATTGGCGCTGGGAAGTCTACGATCAAGGCGAGTATTCTGTCGCCGATTACAAGAAGTTAATTGTGAAAAGTATACAATAGCAACGACAGTTCCTTATGCAGTGGGTTACGTGGGTTCCTCTGAAAATTAAAATTTTCATTTGGCGGCTAAAAATGAATCGGATCATGATTCATTATAATTCAGGTTTAATGAAAAGTGTGTTCTAATATCGTTTGATTTCATCAGAACTGTGTTGAATTGATGTGTTTTTGTTGTTAGGTTCGTAAAAAGAAAAGGAAGGTTAATAAGTTTCGCAGATGCACCGTGTTATTGAGCTCGATTCTGGTACATACTACATTGTCATTATCTTATTCATATGAATCTTAAACATATTGATATTGATTAAATACTTATTAATGTTGTTGTATACAGACTTTGGTAGCGATTCTTCAGGAGTACTAGCTGATGAGCATGGAAGATTTAAAGCTATATGGGGCAGCTTTTCAACTTAGGTTCGTAAAAAGAAAAGGAAGGTTAATAAGTTCCGCAGATGCACCGCGTTATAGAGCTACCAACATGGAAGTTATAGAGCTCGATACTGGTACATACTACATTATCATTATCTTATTAATATGAATCTTACAAATTCATTTACCAAATTGCTATGCAATTTGATAACATGATTATTATGTTCTTCACTAACAATTAATGTTGCAGCCATGGTGGTCTGATAGCCGGATCCGAGTCTACTCATTTTTCTTTTGAGGTGATATGATTTTTTTTTATCATGATGTGTTGTTGCCTGGTTGATGGGAGGTTGCAAAACCATGAGGTTTTGGGTGATGTTCCTAAGAATCAGGATGCCACACCTCGGTGCTGCTACCTTTGACTTAAACTTTTAAATGTTTTCACCTAAGCGAATCATACACTTTAGCGCCTAAACGCCTAAGCAAATAAGCGTTTAGACGCATAGGCATGTGAAGGTACAACTGGTAAACTTGAAAATAAGGATGATAATGATTCTGAGCCACAACAGGTATGATTTCTATATCTTTTAACAAATTAGCGGTCTTCTTATTTTATTTGTGTGTTCTGTTTAATTGACATTTTGGTATCTTTTATCCCCTTAATTCAGGTCAATGAGTGAAAATTGGAGAAGGAATCTGTAGATGAGGTGCAGCAGGCTTGCTATCTATCTATTAATTTCTTTTTTGTATTTTTTATTTTCTTTTTGTTTCATTTTATTCTATGAATGCTTATATATTATGATAATTTTTCAAAAATCCGTCTTGAGAAGCAGAAGGAATGGGTGAATTTTACTGCTCTTAGAGAAATAAACTTACTAAAAGTGCTTAAGGATCCAAATATAATAGAGCTGATTGATGCATTTCCTTATAAAGGGAACCTGCATCTTCTTTTTGAGTAAAGTAATATAGGAGGTTTTACTTTTTTAATAACTTGACTTGGGGATTTTTGAAACACTTGATCCATTTGGCCATTTTTATAATTTATATTACCTGTTTAAGATGAAACACAAACACAGATCGACCCGTTCATAAGTGTATGGATGGCCTGTCCAATATCCTACTTGACTAACACAAAAAATGATAGTGATGGGAATGTCAAGACTAAAACAAAAAATGTGGTGTATAAGGAAATATTTAGTGATATTTGAATAAAATGTGTATTGCTTGCTTTTAAATTTGAATAAAATATTTCTACTATATTTTTTTATATGTTTTACCGCTCAAAATAATTGTAAGTTGCTGAACCGCGTGTCCACGCGGGCAAAAGTCTAGTTTAGTTAATATATTAAGACAGTATATAAACTATCTAATAGACTTCTATCTTCTTTTTTTTGAAAAGAAGACTTCTATCTTCTTAATGATACAAGATGTATATGCCTACTATACAATGATTGAGAGTGAGAATGATAAGTTGAATTTTGACTTTCAAACAAAGTGGGTAAACCACGAGTTGGTTAATATTTTCATATAAGAAATGTCATCTTCTTCCCCAAAACACACTTAAACCCTAACCTTAACCTAGGATTTTAATAACTCTGATTCGACACAGATAACGACCAAAACCATAGGGCTTTCGAAGTTTATCATAAAAAGAACAAAATGGCATAAAAATTTGGGACTTACAACACGTCTTGATGTTCGAAAACATGATGTACAGGTCGGCATCTTGGAACCCAATTTGCGAGCAGTTTAATCGAGTTGTGCAACATTTTAAAGTGGTTTTAGATCACGAGTCAGTGCTGGAAAATGAATGGAAGGGTCGATTTATATCATTGTTTGATGAAATAAGCGTTTTGGATCAGTTTTATGTTCTGGTCGGTTACACAAAATACCCGATATTAATACACAAAAATAACGCATTTTGTCTCAAGATTATGATTGGTAGTCGTCGAAAATCTAAGAAGAAACGTTTGGGAATGATTAATGTTTGAAACGGACAATTAAAACGGGTTATCAAGACTCGCCGGAGCTACTCCGGCCGGCGTATACACGATTGAAAAAAAAAAAAAAAAACGGGGAGGGAAGGTTATTTGTTTTGAACTTTGAAGGTTTGACAACTATAGTCTCTCATATTTAACCAAGTTAGTTATATCATATTTTAGTTAATTTTCTCCTTTATAAAAACTAACCAAGTTAGCTAACTTAACCCCAAATGTTTTTAAACTTTATGAAACTTTATAAAACTTGGAATTTTTATAAAATCCATTGCGTAGACGTTTCGAGATACGTATTTGACTAAAACTTATACCCGATCCATAATAAATATATATATATTTTTTTTGAAGGACTATTATTGTAAATCGGATGAAAGACGAGGGTGACAGATGTCACAGTCTCCCCTACTTTAGAAAATTTCGTCTCGAAATTCCTTGCAAGTGGAGGCTACTATGAAACAAATGGCGTTGTAAAAGTCAGCTGGATTTTTTTTAAAAGAAAATTTCATCATTTATGATTCGACAAAATTTATAATAGTTGTCTAATACCCAAAGTAAAAGTGTCAAAATCTTTGACAATTGACCCGAGATTAAAAGTTTGAGTGTTTAAATTTGAATGGTTTTGGATATGTGTAACTGGTGAGGACAGAGGTACTGACGAAGCAGTCTCCCCTACTTTAGAAAGGTTTTTGACTGAACGTTATTAAAGTATGCAACAAGAATCCAAATAACCGAAAGTGTAAGAGTATACAAGGTTTGTGTTTTCTGTGTGGATGGTCAAGACAAAGACTCTAGGAAGATGAATTGAAGCTCGTGTAAGAACGTTCTTATCGAAAATGCTAGCTATTACTCAACGATCTAATAATGAGGTAATAATGGGTAGGTTCTTGGTCAACTCCTAGTCCGCTCCCGCGGTATCGTTTATGCTTATATATAGGGTGTACCGCAGCTGACCCACCACACTCCCGATACTTTGGACTCGTACTGATTGTCTACCAACAGCCTAAATAGAATTTCATACCACCCCCATGTACCTGTAAACCCATGATTGCGTTCCGGACCGTAATCATCGATTTACCTTACACTAGGGTGTTATGATTTTCCATAACCCTATCCTAAGTAATACTAGAAACAAATGCGTGCAATCAGGATATGTTAAGTAATTGATATTGCAATGAAACAATGACATGGTTAGAGGTCCTTCCTTCTCGGGTTTTACCTTTAACCGTGATGAGAATAACATGTAAGTATAAGACATGGTTAGAGGTTCTTCCCTTTCGGGTTCACCCTTAACCGGTAACTTCTGTTCACATCGTTGGCTCTAAACACTCATATTGATAGACTCTGAGATTTACACCGTTCCCCTCGGATTAAATAAATACTCTAATTCGAGTCGTACGTGGGCATTGGCTTAGATCTCATACGAGTTATCAACCAGTATGTTCGTTGACTATGATGTTGAACAAAATAATGTAAAGTATAACAGGGTTTTGCTCAAAACAGGAAAGAAAATATGCATACCAAATATGCGTTCAAGTAAGTATATAAGTATAGTATAAAATTTCGACTGAAGGAATAGTATAACATAAATCGAGTAAATCGCACAATTGCACAAAATGAAAGTAAACGAGTTAAATTAATGCGAATAGGCAATGTGAAAATTATCACAAATGACGTGTTAGAAATAACTATGAATAAAAATGGTGCAAGAATAAAATAACGAAATTTACGGCAAATGAGTGTGTACGGAACAGGTGTATAGCCTACTGGCATGCGAGTTAAAATCTAGTAGTTTTTCATATATGCGTTATACTATAAAAGACATTTAGCAACATTCGTTTAAGAGGGTATGTCCATTGTTTAAACCAAAAGTTTTGCGACCGAAAGTGTGCTAATAATGCATGAGAATCAAGGTGCGTTTTAGATTCAAAACCGGTTCATTTGAAAAATCTTCGTAAATACACATTTTCATGTGTTTAAGAGATGTCAAGTTTGAAAAGTGTTATAAGGTATATTATTAGTTGCAAGTTTCTCCCAAAAACATATATTGGATACGTCATATGAAAACAAAAGGTTTACACTTGATTTGTAAAATATGCAATACAAGTTTATAAAATGCAAGATGAAACCATTTCATGAAGTATGTGTAAATCTAATGTGTTTCAAAAGATCAAGATTTAAAATGACGTGAATGATAAAAAATCAATGTATGTAATACGAATAGAATTCCAATATTTAAGAAAATTCATAATTTATCATTTGAGTCTTCAAATGATAAACAAAACATAAATATCAATATCATAAAACATTGAGATTGTTTCCATAGGAAACTTTGACTAACTAAAGTAATTGAAATGCTATTAGTGACTTGTGGGGGCGTACTTTAGCCTATAAGTGAATGCTCATCCCGAGAGTTCCCAGGTCGGCATACGGGTCCCTCGTCTGATTGGGATTTATGCGAAATGCCAGGCCTAGACAGAAAACTCAGGATACAGGCGCTCACCCTTCCAGATTGCACGTGCCCCATCACTAGTAAATTCCAAAACTTTTAGCGAGATTAAAAACGAGATGCAGAAATAGATCCTTGAGATGTGGATTTCACTCCTAACTCAAAGATGTATTTCAAAATTGAAAACGATTGTGGAATGAAACCAATCACTAAGTTAAGGATATCACTCCCAGCTTAGTGGTTAAGTTCCTTTTTGAAGGAAATACTCTTTGAGGTGTGGATGTCACTCCTATCTCAAAGATATATACCTAAGATAAATAACATAAAGAAGAGTGAAACTAATCACCAAGGTATGGATACCACTCCTAACTTGATGATATCGTTTCATTTGTGAAATACGAATGTCTTCTTCGTCAAGCAAAATATCGAGAAATAATCATAACGAAAATATCTTGAAAGAAAATATAAGAAATAAGAGAAATATAAACGAGAGGACTCGTGATAGTAAGCTTAGTTATAGACTAGGCTAAAAGGCATTTAATAACCTAATTCCCTATAACCATGGCTCTGATACCAATCTGAAACACCCCAACCGATGGCGGAAACATCGAGGTGCCACGTAGTGACGATTGTTCAATAGCTCATGAACTAAAAGTGTAAATTTTGATATATTGATTAAGTAGTTTATTACATTTAAAGAAAAATACAAGATACAATAATTCTAAAGTGACAATTAAGACTGAAATACAATGAATCCAAAATCTAAGTAAAAATTCCAAAAGCTTATAAAGTCATCTCATAAATAACCTGAAACATGTACGAAAATAGTATATGTCAATACAAAAATGTATTGGTGAGCATACCCTGTTTGAATACATATAGTAGAAAAAGAGTTTCGCAATTCACGTGTTGTATACTGTTTGCAATTATGTAATAAGTATATCCGTTCAAAATCAACCCTAAATGAATGAGACTAACACATGACTAACAATTTGAAAAATGAATTAACAAGACAATGACCAAGATTCTCTCAACAGAGTCTCAAGGGGGTATACCATAGTACTATTCATTGAATTGTCAGGCCCTCAAATGTTAATGATTTTGACAAGTCATAGACATACAAATTAACACAAGCAAACACACATGAGAATTGCTATTTTAGTAAGAGAAAATAGAAACTTGATAGTAAGTACATGAGTCACCCCAAAAGTAAAATGAAAAAGGAGGAAAGATATACTCACAGTTTGCGAAAGCGATCAAAATCGACTTAAGCGGTCGTGAGCTAAGTAATGGGAATTCCGAGGAATTCAACCTATAATGTGTAAGAATACTAATAAGGAAATGTCTAAAAAGTCTAAGGTAACTAGGGTCTAAGGCATTAGGGTTTGTTAAGTCAACTTGGGGATTTAGAGTTTTTATGACAAATTGAATTAATGTAAAAGTTGTATATCAAAAAGGATTTGTCAAAGTTTGTAAATGTGGTTTAGGTAATATAATTATTATCAATTGAATATTTAGGTCAACGTATGTTTAAATAATAAATACAAAATAATTAAGTTAATTACTTTAACTAATTATTGTAAATAAATACAATAATCATAAATATTGAAATAAATAATTATGAGTTACACAATGACCCCACAAATTGTAATTAAGATTTTCAAGCATATAATTATTTCTATTTTATAAGAAAAATATTTATAAAATAGGTATATAATAGTATAAATAAATAAATAATTAATTATGTCTAATTAAACATAATTAAGACTAATAATACAAGACATGATCCAAAAATGCTATTTTTATAGAAAATGGATACTTTCTGATGTAAATATATGAAAATAATTTTCCCATAATTTTTATAAACTTATTTATATTTAAAACTGATTTAATGAGATTAAATCATGTTTAAATGATTAAAAATAGGAAAATTAATAAAATACATGTTTTCTGTACCAAATATTTTTATTTCAGTTCATAATGATTAGAATTAATTTATCAAAAATTTTGAGATAAAAATCATTAAAAATGAATTTTTAATCAATTAAATATGATTAAAACAAATTAAATTAATAAAATTATAAAAATAAGATATTTTCCGGAAATTAAAAATGTGGTAATTTTCTTTAGGGTGTGAAGATGCTACTCCTAAATTTTTATAACTTTTGGAGCAAAAATGAATTTAATATGAATATTCTAGGTTTATATGTATTATATATATAATGATTTACCAAATAAATGGAAAACAAAGAAAAAATGCTGAAAAAAAAAGAAAGAAAACGGTGGTGCTTGGGTTCGAACCCGAGCACCTTCAGTAACAACCAGAAGACACAACCATTGGACCAAACCACCAAGTTGATTATAATTTGAAACAATTACATATTTAATCATATAAGAAATGTCATCTTCTTCCCCAAAACACACTTAAACCCTAACCTTAACCTAGGATTTTAATAACTCTGATTCGACACAGATAATGACCAAAACCATAGGGCTTTCGAAGTTTATCATAAAAAGAACAAAATGGCATAAAAAATTGGGACTTACAACACGTCTTGATGTTCGAAAACATGATGTACAGGTCGACATCTTGGAACCCAATTTGCGAGCAGTTTAATCGAGTTGTGCAACATTTTAAAGTGGTTTTAGATCACGAGTCAGTGCAGAAAACGAATGGAAGGGTCGATTTATATCATTGTTTGATGAAATAAGCGTTTTGGATCAGTTTTATGTTCCGGTCGGTTACACAAAATACCCGATATTAATACACAAAAATAACGCATTTTGTCTCAAGATTATGATTGGTAGTCGTCGAAAATCTAAGAAGAAACGTTTGGGAATGATTAATGTTTGAAACGGACAATTAAAACGGGTTATCAAGACTCGCCGGAGCTACTCCGGCCGGCGTATACACGATCAAAAAAAAAAAACGGGGAGGGAAGGTTATTTGTTTTGAACTTTGAAGGTTTGACAACTATAGTCCCTCATATTTAACCAAGTTAGTTAAATCATATTTTAGTTAATTTTCTCCTTTATAAAATCTAACCAAGTTAGCTAACTTAACCCCAAATGTTTTTAAACTTTATGAAACTTTATAAAACTTGGAATTTTTATAAAATCCATTGCGTAGACGTTTCGAGATACGTATTTGACTAAAACTTATACCCGATCCATAATAATTTTTTTTGAAGGACTATTATTGTAAATCGGATGAAAGACAAGGGTGACGGATGTCACAACCTTGGTTTGTTGACAGACTTTGATTTACCTTTTTGTGAAGGTGGACAACCAAAGGGATCTAGCTTTGGCAATCTATCTTTACCACTTTCCCCCTTTTTGGCATCATCAGCTGTGAATTCATCATCATCTTCATCTTTGAGAATGGTGGTAGGGGCAGAGCCAGTGGTCTTCAGTAGATGGTCTTTAATGGCCCGAATGTCTGCATGGGTATATTTGTACCTAGCATCTACCATGTTTCTGATTTCAGCCATGTAAGTTTCATGAGTCTGATCTGCTAGTTTTCTGTGAGCTATGATGATGGGAGAAACAGATTTCCATAGCTCACTAGCAATATCAGCTGGGGATGGTTGACTCTTGGTGAGAGTAGCCAAGGATTCCAATATTGACTTGACGTCAGATTTGATATCTGCAACAGAGGTTTCAATGGTTTGGACTCTGGCCGTCAATTCTTGGTATTTTAACTCATCACCTAAGGTAATAGGATCATCTGAATTCCTACCAGTGGTAGTTTTAACTGATTCAGTCCTAGGAGGTGAATCCAAAGGATGAGAACCAGATGCCCCTTTTTCTTGGTTCTGGGGACTTCCAACTGATTTTGGGGACACTATAGTGGCCTCATCAGTTGTTGCCTTCAAGGTGGTCTTAGTTATGTAACCACTGTCCTGGTGTGAGACAATGGTCTCTACATCAGTAGTGGCTGCTCCACTTGAAAACTCACCTAGAGTTGCATTGAACTCTAGGGGTGTAACCTCCTCTTCTGCTTGTGGGATGGCTGATTGAATTTCCTCAGTCCCAGTCACTTGTGGAGGTATACTCTCATTGATAGGTGAAAGAGAGGAACTGGGATTTTCCTGAGTTTTATCAATAGCCTCAAACAGAGGTTGCATGGTCTGTTGAACATGTGATGGTGAAGGTGGAGGAGTAAAAAGAGAATTAGCCCTGGGAGAGGGGCTTGTGAACATATGGCCAAGTGACTCAAATGTATCATGATGTGGTTCCCCTTGGCTTACAACATGATCCTTTTGTGAGGATGCATGAGGAGTTTAGACAGGTTGAGATATTTCCAACTGTTGTGAGGAAGTAACAACAGTGGTTTCTAGTTGCTTTTGTGTTGCAACAGAGTTATCTTCTGGTATCTCATCTTCCAGAAGTCTCTTTTGTGGTTGAGTGGTGGTTTTTGTGGATGGACGTTTTCTTTTGGAAATGACTGGTGTGGGTTTCACAGCACTGGATGTAGTGCCATGATCACCAGGAGCAGTGGGCTCAACAACAGAGGTTTGGACAACAGTTGTTGTCTTAGTCCTCTTCGTTTGTGTTTTGGAAACTTTTGACACTTTTAATACTTTTTCTTGGGTGTTTGAACCCAGCATTCTTGTGAAAGTTTCATCAGTTAGACTCTTCATTTGCATAGACTCACCCTTTTTAAATCTTTTTCTGGTAAAACCTTTTGAAGGATTACACTTAAAATTCTTGGGTAAATTAGAAAAGCATTATTAGACCCAGACTTTATGGCTTTCACATTTGACACTAAGTCCATAAACAGTCTCTAGGATAAATTGAAGTCAGAATCTGACAACATAGCATAGCCCAAGTACTGAATCCTCAATGGGATTTCATTAAAGGAAGTGGACTTAGCGGAGACACAGAGAAGGAGGGTATGGAAGAAAAATTTCATGACTGGTGGGAAAAACTTTTTGAAAAGTGTTGACCCAGTCATCTGAGCATCATACCCCCTTTCCTGAAACTCTGTGTGAAGCTCTGCCTTAGGGAAAGAGTCTTTACCTGACAGGTCATTAAGTGAGAAGGTTGTGGATATGAGTTGAGGGGTAATGGCGATACTTGTCTCACCAATTTTTGAGATAATGGAAGTAGGCTTTTTGTCTTGAAGTAGAAACTCAGCATTCAACCAAAATTCTTGGAGAGTATCAAGATAGATAAGGGCGTCAGCGGTTAGGATTGTCAGGTATTTGGATTTTAAGATGATGTCGATGGTGGAATGGAATGGAGTATTTTCATCTGTTTTTACCAGATATGGGAGATAATTGTGGGTGGCTTTAGCTTGAAGATCCATTGTAATGGATTCCGAAGGTGAGAGTGAGTGGAATTTGATTAAGGGTTTGAGGATGAAGAAGGCGGTTTCAGTATTTTGAATACAATGAGACAGTGTAACGACTGTTGTGATAAAACAGGGTTTTTATAGGCTCTGGTGAAACCGCTGATGTGGCCAAAACTCTGCTTGTAGGAGCAGACGTGGCAAACATCTGATGGTTAAACATCTGGTGGTGGACAGCTGTTGTGGCAAACAGTTGATGCAAACGGCTGATGCAAACAGCTGTTTTTTTATTATCATTATTATAGATATCTGTAAATATATATATATATATATATGGATAATAAAATAGTTGTTTTATCTGATCAGAGGTTTGAAACAGATTTTTCAACCTAACAGTGGATAAAATGGATGAAATAGTGGTTGTTTTATTTTTAACAGATTTTTCAACCAAAAAGCTATTTTTAAGGATGAATTTTGATTTTCTGAAACATTTTAATGCTTTTATTAAAAACATTTGTGTTGTTTAATCCATGTTTAGCATACCAATTCTAGAAATCAGATTTGTAAAGGTAGATTTGTCTAAAGCTTTTGTCAACACATCTGCCAACTGATTCTCTGTTGGAGCATGGTGCAGAGAAATCAAACCTTTTTCATAGCTATCTCTGACAAAATGATGTCTGATGTCTATGTGTTTGGTAGTGGAGTGAGAGACTGGATTTTTGATGATATTTTCAGCAGCTTGACTATCCAACATGAGTGGAGTCTGTAGTGCAGTTATCCCAAAATCCAGCAATTGATTTTGAAGCCACATGAGTTGGGCTGTACAGCTTGCAGCAGCAATGTATTCAGCCTCAGCTGTTGAGGTGGAAACAGCTGCCTGCTTTTTGCTTTGCCAAGAGACTAAGGCATTCCCTAGAAACTGGCACCCTCCTGATGTAGACTTCCTTGTGGTGTGACAGCCAGCAAAGTCACTATCTGAATAACCTGAAAGCTCAATGTTTCCATTAGCAGGATACCAGATACCAAGTGTGGGAACACCTTTTAGGTATCTGAATATCCTTTTCACAGCAATAAGGTTTGACTTTTTAGGTGAAGCCTGGGATCTTGATTGTTGGATCAGTATATTGCTCTTTTGTATGAACTTGCTAGTGAACACTTAGGTGTCTAGCAAGTTCTTTGTGAGTGATAGCACAGCGGAATGTTATGAGTATAAAGCTACACTTATCAACAGGAGTTATTACTCCCCCTGGATGTTTGAGAAACTAATAAATGATAAGTGTTTATTGAGAACCTAAGTGTTGAATGAGAATGAAACACTTCGACAGATTCTCAATAAACATGAAATGGAAATAACAATAATATGAGTTGAAGGATTTCTGTATTAAAAATCAATGTCTAAAACAGAGGGATGAACCCATCTATTTATAAACTTTACAAATACATGAACCTTGCCAAAAAGCAAGTTTAGAGTCAAGTTGCAACAAGTTGCAACATTGGAACTTGTACATAAAGTAAAAGTAATACTAAAGTAATAAACTACTGATACAAAAGGCGGTGGAAAAGATCTTCACATAAGTACTGATGAATGACAAACTACTGATGAGTAGTTTGTCTTTCAGTAGTTCTTCAGTAGAAGTGTCTGGTTTGAACTTCAGAACTTCTGATGACTTCTTCTTCAGCACTTGTGGAATCTCTTCTTCAGCAGCTTGATCTTCCTTCTTCAGCAGTTCTATACTTAGAATATTTTGACAGAAGTGAATTAGACTAAGGTTTGCAAAAGTGGTTTCACCAATCCTTTTTGTCCTAACAATCTCCCCCTGGATTGATGAAGCCAAAACCTTACTAATTCCTTATTGTTCTTTTCTGTCGTTCACAATTTTCCATATTCCTTTGAACATGGAATTCTTTAGCTGGTTCAGCTGTTCATCAGTGAGAGACCCTTTCTGTGGTTCAAGATGTTGGATTGTAAGCAGGTCTTTAGTTGATAGCTTCTTCAGATCATTCATCGACTTATAGGCCCTGCTTGTCTGATCTCTTCTTGTCACAAGTACTGAGTTGTTATCAGTAAAGGACCATCTGATGATTGGTACTTTAGACTTGTCAAAGTCTTCAGTGTAGGGAACCATGGTGGTACCCTGGGTTTCTCCTGAGTGTTGGATGTTTTCAACTTCAGTGACTCTCAGGTGGGATTCACTTCCTTGTTCTTGTTGCATCACATTAGGTATCTGAAATGTTGGCAAATGATGTTCAGTTACTACCTTAGTGTGCAGTTTGTCTGTGATGGTCTTCTGGATTTGATATGCAAAGGTGGAAGGATCCCTGAATTGTGTGATCAGAGGTTTTTCTTCTATGTCAAAGTCAGAATGGACTACTGTACTACCTTCTAGTAGTACCATTCTGAAATCAGTCTTTACATTCTCCTCTGATTTCTTCTTCTGAGTAGCTGGTCTTCTTTGAACACCAGAAGTTCTAACTACTGAAGTTGATACTTCATCAGTTTGAAACTTCTCTGGATTTGCAGCCCTTGCAGCCTTATATTTTCTATAAGTGTCCACTAATCTTTCTTCTTTCCATTTGGACACAGAGGCTTTTGGACCATAACCATTTGCTACTAACTCTTCTATCATCTGAGCTCTCTTGGCTTTTGTGTCTTTACTTGTTGCAAGTTTATCTGCAATAAGTTGAGCTCTTCTAGTCAGCTCTTCCATGGAGAGTCTCTTTAAAGTGTGGGCTTTGATCTTGCTGTTCTTAGTAATGTAAGACATCAGTTGATGTCTTTTATCTTCCTCAGCAATCTCGTCTAGGCTAGCCTGCCTTTGAAGTTCAACTTCATAAGCCTGTAGCTTTTCATCCAGGCTTAAGTCTAAGTCATCCCTTTCTTCCAGAGTTTTCCAAATCTGATCTTCCTTGGCTTTCTTCTGAACTGCCACTAAACTCTTCTCAAGTAGTTCTGCTGATTGAGAGATTGGAGAAGGGTTTAGCACAGTCATAGTGGTAACTGTTGTAGTAGGCCTAGGAGGAACAGGAGTTGGTTGAATAGGTTCAGTTGATCTGGAAGGCTCTTGTTCAGCAGTTTGAGTTTTGGAAGTGTTAACTTCTGATGGGTTGACAACAACTGAAGGTTTGTCAACTACTGAAGGATTGTCTTCAGTACTTTCTGATTCTTCATCAGAAGTTTGGCCATTAGAGGTTTCTTCATTGTGCTCTTGGGATTCATCAGACTTTTCAGCATCTTCTATTTCTTGAATAGAGACACCAAATTCTTGGGCCAGTTTTTCTTTTCTGGCTTGATCCTTTTGATCTCTTTCAAGGATAGCCACTCTTGCCTTTATCCTGGCTTCGAATGACTCCTTAGGTTCCCTAATTTTCTCCCCCTTTTTGGATTCATCAAGTTTGGAAGTTGAGGGTTGGGAGAAATGATCTGTAAGAGTAGCAATCTGTCTGCTGTTGAATTCAATTTTGTTGGACAGATCGTTCATCTTTGTCTTGATCACTCCAAATTGGTTCTTGATTGACAGCTCCAAGTTAGCTGTGTATGTTTGGAAGTGGTTCTTGATGAGGGTGTTCATCATGTGGTACAGGGGACCATCTGGGCTGCATAGCTGGTTCATGTCTATGCTTGTTTGCCCAGGGAATTGGGTAGGCATTTGTAGTGAGGGGTGTGTTTTTGGTTGATCTTCTTGTTGTACAGAAGATGCCACTCTAGGGGAATCATGGATTGAGTGGGCTTTAACCTGATTTGGTGTGACTAGCTTCTTGAGCTTAGATACACCAGGTGCAGGACCTTCACTTGTAGCCGTCAATTCAGTAGTTTTGTGTTTTGAAACATCATCCAAGTCAATGGAATCATCTGAATCCCTGATTATATCCTCAATGAGGACTGTATCAGTTACATCATGAGCTGAGCCCAACTCAGTTGTCTCATGTACCTCTTTTTCTTGGTTCAGAGGATTTCCTACCTCAGGCATTAAGCCTTCATCAGTAGTTGCCACAGTTGAGGTCTTAGCTATGTTACTTCTATCCTCAGGTCCACCACTGGGTGGTAAATGAGTAGTAGCAGCCTCAAAAGTACCAAGAGTTTCTAAGTTTGGGCTTAGAGACCCTGGTTCATCCTCATC